>OZ023267.1:72367471-72792471 GCA_964006375.1 Tillus elongatus
TAAGTGTGACCCACAAAATAAATAGTAGAGTCCAGAACATTACTACTAAATCGAGTGAACAAAACACCTAAATAAATTGAATGATCACTTACCACTCTGATGGAATGCGCAGGAGCACCATCGTGCTGAAACCACAGACATTCTAAAATTTCTACTGGAAAATTAGTTTGCAGATGCATCAGATTCTCTTGCAATAATGACAGATACCTTTCACCAGTCAGGTGCCATCGTAAAAATATGACCCTATAAGATACCGTCCGCATATTCCGGCTCAAGCGTTCACTTTAAATTGATGTAAGTTCTCTTGGTATTCTAGGACTCCTGTCAGCATAGTGATGAACATTTTTTGACAGTGTTAGAAATTGATGACTCATTTGATAATAAAAGATTATCAAAAAAGTCGTAGTGCTCCCAGTTACAAAATTTAAGCCTAACTTGATGATCTCTATCTGTCAAAGATTGGTGACGAGTGAGACAATAAGGAGGGAATCTGTGCTTATTTATGACCTTGGTTACCAAAGTTCGCGACGCTTTCACATTTTCACTTATGTCTCTAACACTGAAACTATGACTTTATATCAGGTTACAAAATATTTACTACAGTATACTCGTTACTGACCTCATGGAATGGACTTATCTTCTCATACAGAACACTTTCAGTTGTGTCAAATCTCTCCTCCAACCTCGAAAAACATCTCTCCAGGCTAATAAACAATTACGTTTACTCTCGCCCAGACAGCAGATTGTGGTCTTTGGCTCTGTTTGGGAGTACCTCATCTTGTACTCGTACTTCTATAAGATTAACAATGTACCTATTAAAAAGTATTGACACATTATGGAATCAAATAATACTTGCTAATGTCAGAAATTGCCTCCAATGCCTAGTTCATAGAATCTGGCGACGTCTAACTATCGCATTATGAAAAAGTAGTAATACTCCTGAAACCGTAGAAGTTTGGTATAGGGAATGTTTTAGGAAAGCTATAGGTCAGAGGAAAGTTATAGGCCAGTGTCTGATCTAATCAAATGTGAGGAACAATACAGGCTGTGCCTTTTTAAATGAACGAGATTTAAAATTTTGAAATTCTTCAGGAAAAACATAAATTACTGAACACCCGGTATAAGTTTGGTCAAGTTTGACCTCATATTTTGATTGAGCCACTATCCAGTACGAATTATTTAGAAAGCTAACACAATTCATGTCGTTATAAAGGTACAATCGATTTTTTTGTAGAGCCATGAAAATTATATTTTTCACACGACTTTTCGAATAACTCGAAAACTATTAAGGTTTCGAAAAAATTATGGCACCATCCCCTTTATTTTTTGCTACGAAATTTAAAATGTTATAAAAAGTAGGGACTGCTATTAAAAAAAATGAAGTTGATGTAGGTACGAGAAATTTGTGATACCCTATATTCACCGCAAAATTTGAGCTTAAAAAATGAAGAGCAGCTAATCTTTATTTTTTTATATCTTCTAAAATAGCCGAGATATCTTCCACCCCCACACTAGGTGGACACCTGTATGTAAAGTTATAAAACATAAAAACTGACCCAAGTAATCCTACATTTTAGCTAGCCTTACCGGCCAGATTCTTGTTACACCAATTTCTTTGTTCGGGTTTACACGGTGTTCACACTGTCTCCTTAATAAAAAATCATTAAGCACATTAGGAACTTTAATTTTCCTTTTTTAGTAAATTTTCTATTAAAAAAAAATCACTAATAGAGATGTATCGATGGTGAGACTTTGCAAAAAATGTTTCAAATGAGCCCGAATTTGGGCCCCTAGAACCCATACCCGGTGTCAGTTTAAATTTTATGTTTATATATATATATATATATATATATATATATATATATATATATATATATATATATATATATATATATATATATATATATATATATACATCTGGTATGTGTGTGTGTGTCTGTCTGTGTGTACATCCAATCAATAACTCAAAAATTAATGGAACTCGGCAAGTGTCTTTCTTTTATTAATAGGTTGGATGAGTTCGTTAGCCAGAAAGATCAGACAAGGGTTTCCGCGAAAATTTAGCGTTTTCTTCAAGAACAAATTTTTATCTCCGAAAAGTGCAAAGCTATGTTAATTAAATTTGGTGCGCATGTTTCTTTGTGAAATACCTAACTACCTACCAGAATTCAGCTTTCTAGGTTTATAGAAAATTGAGATATTTAAATTTGAAGCATTTATTTTTAATATCAGACAGTTTTTATTAACAATGATAAAAACTGGTTTATATATGAGATCTAGTATGTCTCAGTCATTATTACCCTGGCAGCGGAACATTTTATATCATTGCGCAGCTCAGTTACACGCTGTAATAGTTTTATTAGTTGAGGTGCATTATTAGATCGTTTATCTGTTTTCAATTTTATTTGTGTTGTTTGGGAATTTTACAAAGAAGTGCAAATTATTCTTTACGACTTTATTAGTGTTAGTGGGTGGATTAAACAGTGTTTGTGATGTTTAGTCAACAGCTAAAAAGGATCGAAGTTTTACAAAAAGGGCTGATATGCAACAGGCAACAGGTTAGATATTTTCTTTCTCAGGTGGTTTGGCGGTAGTTTTAGTTAAGTTTATGTTTTAACGGTTTATAATTTTTAGCCAATTTTCGTAGAAAAAATTCGTCAATGAGGAGACCGCGACTTTAGAATTTTAAAAAGATTTCTTCAAATGAGCGCAAACTAGGCCCCCTAGAATCCATATCCGGGTTTACATTCAGTTTTTATCTATTTACATATATAAAGGGCGACGGATTCCTACACCTAAGCTCAAATTATTATTATAAAAGACACGAGAAAAAATTGTGTAAGTTAACTATAGGATGTCTCGAGCTGCATCTTATAAAATTATTTTGATAATCACAGGATGGCCCATAAGTTGTTGGTGATCCCTGCAATTATTTTTTTCAAACACCCTTATTTTATTGCATGTGTTATCGAAATATGTTTGTAAGAAAAAAATCAAGACGCAGTAAGTGCGTTTTGGTATCAAATTTTAATTAAATGCTTCAAATATCAACAACCCAATTTGCTAATAACCTAAGGTTTGTTGGCTGGGAAACCAACATTTTAAGTTTATTTTCTAAAACTGTTTGTACATTTTCGCACAATGAGTTATTTTGATAAAACATGGCACATTGTTTCTATTATATAGGTTATACCGGTCACGAAATTTATGACTGCTTGCATTAAAAAGACATATTTGCTATTAAAAACATTTTTGTAAAAATTCACTTCCATAACGCACTTGCTGCGCCCAGACTTTTATTTTTTTATGACAAAATAAAAGGATTGTCCAGGTATTATGGTAACATTCGGTAAAGATTTGAATGTTTATGAACACTCTCTTTAAATAACTAAATTTTTCCTTCAATTCAATATGAACTGTCACTCGAATAGTGACATTATATTATTAAGAAACGTTACTGACCAAACATATTTAATTTAACTTTACACCTCTAAGTAATTTTCTTTTTTAACAACAATTAAATTTTAGAAAAAGTTATATTACATTTATTTAACACAACTAAATTTCGGAACATTGCATCTATAAATTGTCGCATAATATTTGTTAAAATCAATCAAGTTTTTAAAATGTAGCATTTTTGAGACAAAAATATGCAATTTTCCATAGAAAAGCTTAACTCTCAGAACTGGCCAACAAAACTTCCGGAAATAATTTTCCGATATGATGAAAAAACCCACAGTCTCTAGATGGCGCAGAAGGTTCGCAAACATGTGGTATAGTCTGCCTCAAACAGAAAAGCAGTTACGTCATATGCCATGTGGCCTTGAATTAAATCAACATCGAATTAAGTGGTGTCTATTCAGGTTGATCATAAAGGCAACCTTTCGATATGATTTTTCATGTGGTTTATGTGTAGAGCGGCCTTTGTAGGCATGCGGAATGGGAAGGAAAACCCTCAAGACAAAGCACCGGACACTCCCCCTTGCTCAAACTCTTTCACCCGTGGGGAGTATTCCTTCCTCATCTGCATGCTTACTATCATTCTCGATGCATTAGCTGCATAAAACGTTTTTTCAAAACAACTTTCACGCAAGTTAGAGGACCTGGAACCAATAGGGGAGCTGTGGGGGGTAATCTGTATTTTAGGAAGGTATATATGCAAAATGTTAAAGAGGCAGCTTATACAGGTACAACAGCTGAGCCTTTTTTAATATTTCTTTGCTAATATTTCCTTTTTATCCTCTTCCCCGCTCAGCCCCCTGTTCACTCCTGGTTCCGTAACTTTCCTGGAGGTGGTTTGCAAGAAATTTTACGTGTGTAAGCATCTTTTCTACAAAACAATTAAATGTCTACAGGTCACGGAGACTGAAAATTTACCGCTTCCAGTATCATCGTCATCGAGAAATTCAAAATCGTCAGAACTCTCTCCATTGCCGACTTCAATAATGAGATAAATTTTGTTAAGCGTTTCAAGAAATTTGGAAGACAAGCAAGAGTAGTGGCTTGAATGCCGGTGATAGTGAAGGTGAAAAATAAGCCAAATTTAAAGAAATTTATGTAATGACATATCAAGAAAAATATTTGGCACTTACATATTGAAAATTCTATAAATCAAAATTGTGTTTATTACAAGCCCAAGTATTCCGTTATTTGTAAAGCATGTTGTATAATTGATATAATATGAATAAATTATAAACTATACAGTGTGAACTGCAATTATGGAATAAAATTAATAATTCGAAAAGAAAGAGCTTTTATGAAAAACGCCCCGACACGTCAACTAATTTTTATTGTTTCACACCTTGTTGTATTAGTTTGTAATTTTCACTTCTCAATATTTTACCCCCACCCCTTGTTGATTTTTTTTCAAATAGCAACCCCATCATTTTTCGACGGAATTTCAAGCGCATATCTTTTTATGATGATACAAAAATTTCGGTCCAAAATACAGGGTCAAAACTTAATGACCGACCATAAAACTTAAACCGTTTATTCTGAAAATCAGTTATTGAATAGCCCATGATAATCACTAAATTTTGCATGCAACCTTCCGCAAGAACAATGTTGGATCTTAATTAGAAATCAACAAAAAATAGATTTGTTGCATTTTTACACCATTTTGACATATACACCAAATTTGCATTTTTCTTTTTTAAGTTAATTTAATAACATTAAATCGGTGTTATAGTAAGCACACAGACTTTGGTTTTGTTATGTCCTATCAAAAAATAATGCATGTGGAACCAGATATCTTCTTCACTGACGTTTATCAGTTCTTGTAGGTTCGAAAATAATTTTTAATTATTTCACCTTCATTCAGTCGGCTATTAGAGGTACACTTTGGTTATATCAAACTTTGTTAAAACAGTTATCAGTTAGGTGTTAAATACATTGCGCCTTAAGTCACAAAATTGAAATATAAATGATGATTGGTTACGGAGATAAGTGTCGATCCCAAGCAGAAGTTGTTATTCTTTTTAATACAAAGCACCCTGAGCTACCACCAGTTTCTCTGCAAACTGAGTCTAAAATTTATGCACAGTTTCGCGAAGTTTGACACGTTAGATCATTGTGCAGGAAGCCCGTCTATGGTAATGTTAACGTTAAACTAAATGTTTTATTGAATTTTCAAAAAAATCTACTAAAACTTCTACAACGCGTCAGGTGGCAGGTAAAAATGGTATACGTCATTCAACTGTTTTAAGAACTATAGAAGCAACGAAAATGCATGCACATAAACTACAACACTTACAAGAACTTACTGACGGTGATTCAATTACAATATTACGACCAGACATTTGATATGGTAAATACGAATATTATTTATTTCGCGGAAATTCTATTTTCTGATTAAGGGACATTTGTTTTAAATATCGTAGTAAATCGGCAAAAGTGCAGATACTGGGCAGAGGACAACTCCTATGCGAGAAACACACCCAGCGTCCTGAGAAAATTAACGTTTGGCTGGCGTGGTTGGGGATCATGTGATTGGGCCTATTTTCATTGAAAATCTTAACGGAGAAACACCGAGTCCTTCCAGACTTAGTACAGTTATTTGCCAATGTACTTAATCGCAGTCATTCAAATAAAAGGATATGGTTGCAAGAAGACGGTGCATCGCCCCACTATGCTCTCCCTGTACGGAAGTATTTAAATGAAACTGTTCCACAAAAGTGGTTAGAAAGAAGGTTTGACATGTGGACTTTTTCTTGTGGGAATGTCTGAAAAACAGAGTTTAGAAAACACAACTTTTGGATTTAAACGATTTAAAGGAAACAATAACCAGGAAAATTAGGAACATCATACCAAAGGTTTTAAATTACGAGCTTCTCATAAGATTAGTTCGTCGTCAGCGAGAAAATGGGTAACACTTTGAACACTTAAACTACAAGACAGGCTCAACCAAAATGTTTAAAAAGAAAACATGTTTCTTTTTAGATAATTGTGAATTTTAGTTTAAGTTTTAGCCATTAAATTTCCATCCTGTGTAGCGGTCAATGACTTTTGGACCCAAATTTTTGGTACCATCAAACAGAGAAAAGTATGCTCTGAGCACTTCCATCGAAAAATAATGGGCTTGCTATTTGAAAGTACAAATCAACAAGGGGTAGGGGTAAAATGGTGAGGGGTGAAAATTTAATAGGAATACTAGAAGGTGTTGAACAAAAAAAAAACAGTTGACGTGTCCAAGCGTTTTTCATTAAAAAAAATTTAATATAAATATATATATATATATATATATATATATATATATATATATATATATATATATATATATATATATATATATATATATATACATATATATATATATATATATATATATATATATATATATATATATATATATATATATATATATATATATATATATATATATATACGTATATATTTTACTCTGAATATTTTAAAGTTTCTTCGTTCACTTAGTTATTTACTACATAATATTGGTTTACCTATATTTGATATACGACATACAGGAAAATAGCAAAGGGAATGGCTTGAATATAAGTTGGGAAAATTATACCTACACTTAGCTGACAGAATTGGGACAAAATAAAAGCAAAAGTATATTTGTAAAAAATAAAAGAACAAATATCTTTAAGGTTTTGGTGGTTGAAATTGGTATATGCTATTTTGTAAACACTTATTTTGTCCTTGAGTTCATTTAACTATAAAATTTAGGTTGGGTTTCAAGCGGATGTGATGATAATCGCACTTTAAAGCGAAAATCCACTTTTATCCAATACAACGTTTACATACCTTAAAACGGGAATTGAGGCTACGCAAGAATTATTACGTGCAATTGTTTACATGGCGAAAAGGCTGCTTGTTGCTAGAAATTCTGTGTTGGTATAGAATAAGCAGTTGGAGCACAACTTGTTATTTACAACGAGTTTAATTGCTGCAGTGAATATTACTGTTTAGAAATTCTATCACCAAAGGGCACAATCGCGTGAAACTATGCAGCCAAGAAACTAACAAGAATCATCAAGAGACAAGCTGAGCGTAGCTTAGCCAATTACAAGCCTGAGACCTACTAAAGTTGCCAGCAACTTTCGATATTGAAAGGAGTATTTATTGCCTTCCACGGCGTCGTCTTTCAAGACTTTTGCCATACACATAGCACCCTTTGCATGTGTCGTCTGTAATGTAAAACGTCCACAGGGAATGACAAATATCCAAAAGTGTCATCTTATGTAAGGCAGGGCACATTTTTAAACGTAATTGGCTGGGTACGGAACGACCCTAGAACACATTCTGTAACGATGTCATTTGTAACTTCCGAAAGGACGCTCTTCCAGTATTGTGCATGTTTCAATGGCGCTCATGTCATAAAAGAAGCTCGCATGTGTATACGAAATGACCAAGAGTGTGTGAGTATGTGTGTGAGTGTTTGTATCAGTATATGTAGGGGGTGTTGGTTGGGTTCGCTGGTTTTAAGGATAGGGAACTGCTTCTTATTGATCTCAAGAGGAGCGAAGAGAGTCATGATCGCTAGAAAACACCAATAACGACTTATATTGCGGTGGGATGTCATCCGGACAAAACGCCGATACAGCCTGCGATTATATATAAGATATTAAAGTGTTTTGTGGTCTGCGGAATTGTTCGCCACGTAAAGGTAAACATAAAACCACCGCTCCACAATAAAACAGTATCTTTTTTCTTGAAATAATGTAATTTGTGAAAACCAGGGGTTATTGTGCAGACAAGGAAAACCTGTAATTACAACAAGAGCCCTTACCCTTGTTTGATAGTTGTTTGAACACGAGGAAGATTGCAGTCACAAAATCCTAATGGCACGTTTTGTCCTACATAGTATTATTATCTTACCATAAAATCTCTCCAGCGTAATCGCTTTGAATCATATAATTCAGCTCTTCAACAAACGCTGTAGTATGGCTGAATTGTAATGTAAGACTCGATAAAAACGCTTAGAACTGTCTGCAGATTTATACAGGGTATGCGCAATAAGCATGGTCCTTCTTAACCAGTCATTTAGATAATTTAACACTGCTCAAAATTGAAAAAAAATTGCTTTAATCTAAGGGACATTAGTATTTTCTTTGCGTTTTATTTTAATGTATAAATCAAGGTAAGCGATTTATCAGGTTGTCCTGCACACTTATGTCATTTAGAGAATTTTCCTTGAAAAGATCAGTGATAATAAACAATAATATATCTACATACAGGTGTCTCGTATCGTTATATATATATATATATATATATATATATATATATATATATATATATATATATATATATATATATATATAAGATTGCCAGTTTTTTTAGCTATAAGACGTATCCTACATACCAAAATTTAGATCTATAAGTTGAAAGAAAACCAATTATACAAAAAGTTTGGTGTCGCTGTTTGTTTAAGAGTTTGTGGTTTAATAGTTTATAGTTTTAAGCAAATTCTCGTAGAAAAAATTCGGTATTAAGGAAACCGCGACTTTTGAATGTTGAACAGACTTCTTGAAATAAGCGCGACCCCATATCTCATATCCCGGGCCAGTTTGAATTTTTTTTACGAAAATTCAAAAACATTTTTTTGCAATAACTTATTAAACATTTATTATTAGATACCCACTTTTCACAAAAATCTAATAAAAAAGATTTTTACGTAAATACTACAACATTTTTGCGAAAACTACCAAAATATTTTTACAAGAACTTTTGCTAAGAAAATAAATTAAATTCAAATTACATACATAATCTGTAATTAAAATTACAAAAATAAAATGTAAAAATATTATTTTATTTTCTTTAGAATAATGATGTTTTTCTTCACCTTTCTAAAGTAATGAATTCTTAACTTTGTGATTTATGATACGTTGTCATGTAACTATAACACTCGTTGTGATAATTTATTGATTATTTGCTGCTATAAGTATTTAGTTATCGGACTTTTATCGCAGTATGGATTTGGAATTCAGCAACTAAAGACAATAATCTAAAATCGTGAATTAATTTCAATTATTACCTGCCGTTTAAATTATTTAATAGTATTAGTAGTGAAAGTGTAAAAGTGCTCAAGGTAATTAATTCTAATTTGAATTTAACAAAGAGCGCGTTTAACTGACAGGGAAAGAATAGAGGTATTAATGATGACTGGATACCGCGGCAGGCTTAGAAGTCATCAGAAGGCCTGCGATCTATTTAACCAATAACATCCTGAAAGACCGCAATATCTACAGTAAGTAAATTGGTTGCCAAATGACAGAAACGGGATCCGTACAAAATTTGCTTCGACAGGGTCAAACTGGAGTAAGTGAAGAAGTCAGGTTGGATATATTGCTTGAATCTGAAGAATATCCTCACCATTCTACAAGGAAACTAGCACTTAATAACAACGTGGACCAATCTTTAGTGGTAAAATTATTCAAAGTAGAGAAGTATCATCCTTACAAAGTGCAATTGATACATAAGTTAAACGATGATGTTTCAGACCGCCGTTTACAGTTTTGTGAACAATTAATATTACGCTGCTATGAGAATCCCAATTCTCTTAATAACGTTCTCGTTTCCGATGAAGCCACTTTTTGCCTGAATGGGACAGTAAATGGCCACAACTCAAGATATTAGTCACGGGAAAACCCTCATTGGGCTCAAGACTCCCACAGTCAACGTCATGGAAAAGTGTGTATGTGGATGGGAATGATCGGACGGCGTTTCATAGGGCCTTACTTTTTTCTATGAAATCTTACAGCAACACGTAACCTAAATTTCTTGCGATTGGTTTTTGTGCCAGGTCTGGCAATAATTTTTCCAAGTAATCACGAGGCATATGTGCTTATCAAGGTATTTGATTTCAGCAAGACGAGGTGCCAACTCACTTTGGTGTAGACGTTCGTCAATATCTAGATGCCACATTTCCTGAAAGATATATGGAGGGTCGAGGAACAATTAAGTGACTACCACGTTCCCCAGGCTTGACTGCCATTTTTTTTTCTGTGGTGTTATTAAAAACTGAATGTTTATTTCAACAGACCAAATAATTTAGAGCAGCTACAGCACAGAATTTCCGCTGAAGTGGAGCAAATTTTACCTGTCATTTTTTAGTGCAGTGTACAAAGTGTCTCGTATCAGTCAATGACAAATGGTAGGTGGAGAGCACTTTGAATATTTGCGCTACGTTATTTTTGTGTTTCCCAATTCAATAATTTTGTCCTTTAAACTTACGTTTCAATGTTGTAAAGTAAACCATGCTATTTTCTCAACAAAAAAATTCTGTCGGGTACCTTGTTCTTTCATTTAAGTAGTAAACAGGCCCCTGTAAAAACGACAAAAAAATATGTTCGTCATTAAAAAAACATTATTAACGTCACGATTCAGAAATAAATGACGCCATAAATGTAATTTTTACGTTATATGTTGGCAACTGGAAAGATAAAGTTAATCTGTCCAAGCATTTTTCTTGATTAAATTAAAGAAGGCATTTATCAATTATGTTTCGAACTTTATCCTCACACTGTATATATGTAAATAGATAAATCTGAAACTGACCCCCGGTATGTATTCTAGGGGGTCTAGTTCCCGCTGATTTGGAATTTTTTTACATTCAAAGGTAGCGATCTCATTAACGATTTTTTCTGCAAAAATTCGCTAAAAGAATTAGAAAGGAGGAAGTTGAGTTTGATGGCTGGAATAAAAAAAGAAATCAAACTAAAGATCAATATCAGGGAACAAAGGTAATGAAGCAAGGTAAGAGTTGACCTACTGCAAATATAAGAGTTACAAACAGCTATAAATAAAGTTTGACAGCTTATCAAATTATACTAATTTAATTAAACAAAGTGTTTATTTCATGTCCTCCAATATTGGTATATCAAATATATATCTCTTGGGGTATGCAAATGTGCATGAATTAATAAAAAGTGTGGGCTTTTCCATATCTGCATAACAAAGCAAACTTGTCCCTTTGACAAACACACGCACACATGCATAGACACACGTCGAGCTTAACTCGATTTTAAACGAATTTGCCATTTTGCGAATACCTGTGGTGATAATAACGTAAAATTAGTTCAACCGCGCCGAAACAAAATTCAGTTAGATATGCATACATGTTTAAAAAGGTACGTGGATGAACAGTACCATTGGATGTGACGATTATGCAATAATTTTGTACAACTCGTGACATATATGCTATTATAAATCACAATATTGCCACGTTTCCAGCTGTAAAGTATGATAAATTGACATTCATTAAAAATGCCTGTGTTCATCAAAGGAGAGTTATCGCTTACATTAAAAACAACGTGGTTCGCTATTTAAAAAAAAAATGGGCTTTAATCATTGAAATCTAATTGACTAAGTATTCGCAGACTTTCGAAATAAGATAGCGAGTGTCAAATAAATTACTATATCGAACCACAGAGGATTTTCTCTTTTAGCACCACAACTACCGTGTACAAATTTTTGCCATAAACCAATGAAAATGTGGAACTAACCAGGTTTTAAACGATTTAGCGGGAGTCTTGAATATCGTTGCCACATTCAGTGTCTAACAGCGATGTCGTCGCAAGAATTTTCCCTCTTGGTTTACATCATCCCTTTTTCTAAGCATCCATCCTTCAAACAATGCGTCAGAAAGTTATGTGTCAAAATTTGTCCAGTAGGTTTTGCTTTCTACTGTTAATCTTTGCCAGCAAGCATTTTTCTTATCTTGTCTCTTATAGAGCACTTTATTTGTTTTTCTATCACTTGCTTGTCTTTGTCATTTTTCTTGCCGTTTACATTTTCAATTAGTTTATATGTAGCGCTCTTACCGAGCCCCGTTAGTAGTGTTTGTAAAGTTTTACCACAAAAGTGAATCGGTGAATCTCCCAACAAAAAGAATGACTTTTCGCTGCTAAATAAGAAAGTCTATAATCTATAAAATAATTTACCGTATGTTCATAGCTTAGCAGAAGATCGACTCAAGTGGGAGACGTTCATATTTTATAGTTGACCGTATTGCAAAGTAGGCAAGAATTTCACTGTTCTTTGACGTCAAGAGGTGACCTTTGCCATTTTTGCTGAAGGGGAATCCTTAAGAAGATAACGACGCTGTGATTTTGTCTAGGTTTTCTGATTCGTTATCTGTATAATTCACGTTTACAAATGCTTTCAATGGACTAGGGGTAAGCGAATATATTTCCTACCTTCAGCTGGTTGACCTCAATGCTGATATTTATTTAAAATAACTCGCGGTTCCCGTGTGAGTGTCAATCTTAAATGTTCTCCTTTTTGTACCTGGTTAACAGCAACCTTTGCCGTATATATTCACATAAAGAGCCTCCATAGGGACCATATCTTACCAAAAGTCAACTATGTGGTCAATGTGAGAGAGGAAATTGTGTCTGTGGTGTTTTTTCCTAATTAAAAGCAGTACCTATTAGCGGGCCCACTTGAAGTTAATTAGGTGGTAAATATAGGAAACATTAACCAATGGATTTACCCACTCTTAGGCGCTCATTTATGAATCTGCTGTGTCTTCTGAAGGGTTAATAGTTTATGTTGTCTTCATGTTCGGCTTGCTGAAATACCAACTTTTCACCGTATACATCATATTACTCCATATGTATGACTTGATAAACAGCGACCAAGCCTAATGCGCTTTTATACTTCATCAGGGGGAAACATTTTCTTGTCCTAGTTATCTCAAATACCAAAGGAATTGAGCTCATATGACGCGCTTTCCAAATTGTCGGACCCTGAGCGACAACGCGTCACTTCCTCGTTCTCCCGAAATATCCGCACAATTTAGTTGCGATAATTAGTCTTTTAGTATTATCTAGATGGTTCTAGGGAACCACACCAGTTGACGCATCACCATCGAAACAACTCGCAGGATATATGCTCCTCACTGTCTCTTCACTTGATGATGCTCTTGTTTTACTTTGTCTCCAGATTATTTTAATCTGGAATGGTCACATCAATCAGCATCACTTTTTTGCAAGGCTTGTCCATGTTTAATTATATCTGGCCTGTTGTGTGTAACCTTTAGGTCTGTGTCAGTTCCTCATAAAGTATTTTCGCGGCTGCCTCGTTCCTCTTTTTGTAGTCAACATCAACATGGGTTTTAAGAAATAAGCTTTTTCTAAGAAGTTATATACACAGGTTGCGTTTTTAATACATATGTCAAACTTTAATAAAAATTCTTTAGCAAAGTGCACTTGCGAGAGTATTTATTATAATTTATGTTCGCCACTGACAAATTAAAATGCTTTGGCTATCTGCTTTATTCTAGCTGAGTGCAACGTTTTCTAATATCTATGAATTTCCAATTCTTTTATCGTTTTTGAGTGTGTCAATAAATCGAATTATTAATATTATTATTATTATTAATATTAATAATATTATTATTATACTGTGTAGTCAACTACATTTAAGTTCAGGTTATAAGACTGAAAGTTTCCTACAATATAGAAATTTTCTAGTAACAAGGGGACATAACCTGATCTTCCAAGTTTCAACTTAAAATTTTATGGCCATGTCGTGTCTTGAAAATTAAACCCATCCTAATGAGGACTAAAAAGATTTAGACGCATAATTAATTTTGTCTACGTGCCACGTGCCTTCATAATAAGTTTGTCCTTTTACGGGTAATAATAAATTGCTATGACTTCACCTTGATCTGGGGACTACGATGTCTGTGTGTTGATTTTGACCTAACAGAACAAGCAAAAAAGTTTCGTTCGCTATTTGGAAAGTACACTAACATACGGCATTGTTACCTTAAGTTTATTATATTTGCAAGAACATAATTAGTTCTGGAGTATTATATTTGGATACCTATTAAACCTCCATTACACATTAACTGACCAATCTTACGTGGGATGAGCGAAGGTTAATGAGCGGAAAGGTCAAAGCTTGTAAAGGATGAGCTTTTCTAATCGAATAGTCACATCATTAATGTGGGAAAGTCATACTTTCTGAAGTGAAAATCTAAAACAAGTTCTATGCGTTCTCTAGTCGCGCAGATAGTCTACCTTTACAATAAGTGGGCCATACACAACATCGTAGTTTTGTGAAAATCTGATATTTGTATTGTTGTTTTTTTAAATCTTCCAGGATAGAAAAGTTTTAAGATACTGTAAGATGACATGTACAAGTGACGTAGAATCCGAAACAGCCAGCTTGAATAAATTCATTATCTCAGTTATTGTGCATATTTATAAAGAATTATAAATCATGCAACGTGCAAGTTTCTGTGACACAAATTTTGTGAGTTCTTGTTACTGAAAGTGCAAAGAAAGATTGGTTCCTAACTAACATTATTTGAAAATATGACGTGAAATATTTAGAGAATCTAGTTTTTAACAGACGAAACAGTCATTATTTTGCTGCTGGAAGCCCTCATAAAACAAGGCAACGTCACTCTAAGAATCCCTGGCAATTTGACGTTTATTGTGCTATTAAAAATAACAAGATTCTGTGTCTTCATGTATATGATAAAAATTTGCACACAGATAGGTACATATGAATTTTAAACAACGTTCTGGAGAAAGCTGTCGCTAATCTGCCAAAAAATGAATCGATCGCTGCCTGTTTGCAGCACGACGGGGCTCCTTCTCATAAAAGAGGTTTTAATGGAAAGTTTTTAGAAATATGTTCATTCGTAAATGGATGGCAAACAATGGACCTTACCGTTGGCGTCCGCGTTTTCCGGAATTGACCCCAATGCATTTCTTGATTTGGAGTTATATAAAAAACAAAGCTCATTTTAACCCTCATACTAAACAATATATGATCGCAAGAGTAAAATGGACATTCCTGGAATCAAGGTCAAAACAAATCAAGCGGGCCAGAGACATTATTTTGAGAAAAAACTGGCGGCATGTTTACGACACAGGGGAAATTTTGTACATACCTTAAATTAGTTTTTGTTGGTTATGTGTTAGTGAATTTTCGTAGAAAAAATTCACTTACGGGGAGATCCCGACTTTTGAATTTTGAAAATTTTTTTGCAAATGAGCACGAACTAGGACCCTAGAACCCATATCCGGGGTCAGTTTCAATTTTTATATGTTTATATATATATATATATATATATATATATATATATATATATATATATATATATATATATATATATATATATATATATATATATATATATATATATATATATATATATATATATATATATATATATATATATATAATATATATATATATATATATATATATATATATATATATAAGTATGTATCACATCGATAACTCAAAAAATAATGGGCCTATTTAATAAAATTTCGCATGTGCCTTCCTTTTGTAAATGGCTTGGACAAGTTCGTTAGTCAGGAAAATCGGACGAAGTTTTCCGGGAAAATTTGGAGTTTTCATTCGAAAACAAATTTTTTTTCTAAAAATAAAAAAGCTATGATAACCAAATTTGGTAGGTAGGTTCACAATATAAAAAGTAAAGTGTACACCAAAATTTAGATTTCTATGTTACAAGAAAAAAAAAGTAATAATAAAATATTTTGTGCCAGATCATTTCTATGAAAATTCACTACCATAACGCACTTGCTGCGTCCAGGCTTTTTTAATCTTTCTAAAATTACAACTTTGGTTTATTTACATTGCATGTTCTTTTGTCTGTTGTGTAAATGGTAATAGAATTTAATGTTACAAACAGTAACAAGTTGGCCAGTAATGTTAAAATGGCTGCTTTAATCCAGAACTATGTACTTTATTAATTGAAAGCAATAGCAATCCGTGGCACCCTACTAAATCTTTACCATTCAAATGTAAGCAGTTTTATTATTTTGACTCCAAGCGTTAGATTGCCAATAGTTCTGATAATCGCATTATGTGATGTGTTCATCAGGGTTTTCCAAGATTTAATTCTTTGACATATTTGACTACATCTTTGCAGAAGAACATTTGATAGAAACTGATTGTCGCAGTATCACAGGCTTTTCTAGCGATTTTGTCACGTTCACCATAAATAATTAGTAAAATAAAAAAAATGGTCGATCATAAATCCTAAATTAGACATTCTAACGGCAACGATTGTATAACCGTTTTGACAGTAGTAGGAATTTTATTAAAATAGTTTTCATTGTTTTCATGGTGCACTAGGGATTGAGATTTGGCAGTTTTTAATATGGGATTACTACAAATTTCAAGAAAACAGCTCATGACTTTTAAACTGTTGCAAAAGGTATTGGAAAATCCATATCTGGTGTATGCAAAATTAAATTCTGCATCAACGTGAAAGAAAATGAGCATATGATTCTATGTAATAATAATAAGTATAATAATATTTATAATAATAATAATAATAATAATAATAATAATAATAATAATAATAATAATAATAATAATAATAATAATAATAATAATAATAATAATAATAATAATAATAATAATAATAATAATAATAGTAATAGTAATAACCCGTAGGTGTTGCTTAGTTCCCTATCAGGCACCTTCTTGTGCGAATCAGAAAAACCCTACCAGATATGGCGGGCACCGAGAAAATAAAATACTCGGGGTAAATATATATTTATATATTTATATATTTATATATTTATATATTTATATATTTATATATTTATATATTTATATATTTATATATTTATATATTTATATATTTATATATTTATATATTTATATATTTATATATTTATATATTTATATATTTATATATTTATATATTTATATATTTATATATTTATATATTTATATATTTATATATTTATATATTTATATATTTATATATTTATATATTTATATATTTATATATTTATATATTCATATATTTATATACAGCAAGGGGCTAGCTGCACGCAGTGGCAGGAACATCTGAATTCCTGTCGAGATCTGCATGTGACCTCGCTAGACTGGTCATTTCAATTCTCATTTCCTGCCAGTCCTAACGCCGGCCTCATTAAAATCCAGTTTAAAATCAACTTATGCGGTAAGGTGGCCCCTACAAGATGGAATTATAGTGCTCGCCTGGTTGAGACGGTATATCAGTATAGACAGTAACTAAAAGATTTTTTTGAAATCATTGTAAATGAAAGAAGTTGAGATGCTGAAACGATCAACTCTTTCGGGGATATTTGGACCTATTATCGACATATTTTAAGTTTAAATTTCTGCTGGTTATTTTGCGTCAATTTTCCCAGATACAGATGTGTTGTTTGATATCTTCCACCAAAAACGAACTACATTGGTAACTGTCAACAAAATGAAAGAACTTCAAAATAGAATATTTGAAAAAAGGGAGCAGTTGACGAATCCTGGCAAAAGGTTAAACAGCTAAACATAAATGTATAAAGGAAATGACTACGGTATGCTAATGTTGGAGATGTCCAAACTTCCTATAAATCCTTGTTTGTGGAAATTATCGATAAAATAGATAAATAATTTAATCACTATTTAAAAAAATTTCGTGGCCTGAAATTCCTTGAACTGACATACTTCTGCAGCAGGAAAACTGTTCCTGAAGAAGCATTTAAGTGCTTAGAATAAGTCTACGGCATTTTTTAACGTGTTAGCTTTTCATTCCTTGTATTATATAAAATTTTGGGACGCAGCAAGTACGCGAAGTAGTGAATTTTCATAAGAATTGTACACTATTATTATATGGCATATTACTAAAACTAATAGTTTAAAGTTCAGTTCCGATTAGCGCTGTATACGTGAGGTTGTGTGGAGAGAGAACTGCGATTGAAAAGTTAAAAAGGCTGGACTAAGCAAGTCCGTTATGGTGGTGAATTTTCATAGAAATGATCTGGCATCAAATATTTGATTATAACTTTTTTTCTTGTAACATAGAAATCTACATTTTAGGTATAGTTTACTTTTTATATCGTAAACCTAGCTACCAAATTTGGTTATAATAGCTTTTTGTTTTTTGAGATAAACATTTTTTTCAAATGAAAACTCAAAACTTTCCCGTAAAACCTGGTCCGATTTTCCTGGTTAACGAACCTATCCAAACCACTTACAGAAGGAAGGTACATGCCAAATTTGATAAAATCGGCTTATGATTTTTTGAGTTATCGGTGTGACACACACACACACACACAGATATATATATATATATATATATATATATATATATATATATATATATATATATATATATATATATATATATATACATAT
Source organism: Tillus elongatus (assembly GCA_964006375.1). Classification (NCBI taxonomy): domain Eukaryota; kingdom Metazoa; phylum Arthropoda; class Insecta; order Coleoptera; family Cleridae; genus Tillus; species Tillus elongatus. The sequence goes on from OZ023267.1 coordinate 72,386,093, forward strand.
ATATATATATATATATATATATATATATATATATATATATATATATATATATATATATATATATATATATATATAAATAAGCATATAAAAATTGAAACTGACCCCGGATATGGATTCTAGGGGTCCTATTCTGCGCTAATTTGCAAAAAAAATAATTCAAAATTCAAAAGTCGGGATCTCCCCGTTAGTGAATTTTTTTCTACGAAAATTCACTAAAAAGTGTGATTAAACAGATAATTATTACATCGAATTTACATCATATTAATCAGTGAGTAATATTCTACATTTTAATGGTCATCTTATTATGCTATATATATATATATATATATATATATATATATATATATATATATATATATATATATATATATATATATATATATATAAATTGAAACTGACCCCGGATATGGGTTCTAGGGGTCCTATTTTGCGTTAATTTGCAAAAAAAATTCAAAAGTTGGGATCTCTCCGTAAATGAATGTTTTCTACGAAAATTCACTAAAAAGTGTGATTAAACAGATAATTTTTACATCGAATTTACATCATATTAATCAGTGAGTAATATTCTCATTTTAATGCATCTTATTATGCACAAGACCTTACAAACTATTGTAATTTCAAGTTAAATGAATAAGTCCCGAACGAAATATTAGAGAGAAAAAATGGGGTCTTATCGAGCAGCGGCATGTTTAAAAATTGATAAAGGTTGGTATGATTTTGATATACTCAGAAACAAAATAAATGGTACCTTAGAAGATGCCGAAGTCAGAAGGAGAGATTACAAACAGTCAATTACTGCAGGCTCTGAATGAACGTTTATACGATTTGGAAAGTAAGTTACTTATATAAGAAGAATCAAATAAAAAGGTTGTGTCATTAGAAACGGAGAATACTAGTTTGAAGAGCAGGTTTGAAAACATAGAGAGAACACTACAGAAGAACAATATAGTTGTCTTTGGCATAAAAGAAATAGAACATATAAATTTTGAGCTAAAATACTTCATTTTATCAAAGCTAAAGAAGACCCTAAATGTCGAAGTAAATGCCAATGCATTAAATGATCCCTATACTATTGAAAGAAATAGTGAGGGAAGCAAACCAGTAATTGTGGAGGTTACTACATATCTAGATGAAAGTTCTGTTATTTCAAGAGCTAGCGAACTAAGAGGAACCAACATATGTATTAAAAATGATCTGACGCGTCAGAGAATGAACGAGCAGAAAATACTTCGAAAACATTTAAAATTGGCCAGGGAAATGGGACCAAAGGCATACATGAAGAGGGGCGCGGTTTACTATATACAAATGAAGACCAATGCAGAGAAAGGGATCTGGAGGACATTGAACTGTTTAGTACTGCAGAGGAAGTACGCGGATCAAATAGTATTCTATCTACACCGGCTGTAAACAAAGAAAGTGACACAGTTTTTTGATTCGACAATTTGTTATCTCAGTCGCCGAAAGGCATAATTCCACAAAGCGTGTTAAGAAAAAAATTGAGAAACAATTCTATAGAAAATAGGGGTGGAAACCAGGAACAGGAATCAAGAGTGTCATCTAACAGACAGAATACAAAACTTAAGTAGGAAATTTAAATTAGGGTTTTTGGATTGTCTAGAAAGGAGGAGGACGGAATGTTTTTTCCTTTTGTTTCTTTTCTGGCCGCCATTTCGGAGTCCTGTTGTGTTGTTTTGCGTAAATGAAAAATTGCTTTGCTCATTGGAGGAGCAGCTTTGCTTATTACTGTTATTGTTGTTATTATGTGTACTTTTTAAACGGGGGTTGTTTATTTCTTTTCATGTCGTTTTCCCTATGAATAATTATAAGATTGTAAATCCAACGCTGCAAACACCAACATTTACTATTTCGGAATATAATAGGGTAACTTTAAATGAAAAAATACGATTTAAAATTTTTCATAACAATATAAGGATTATGGTCAAAAATGTGGATAAGATGAGTGTTCTCATGAGCACTAGTTGTGACTTAGACTGCTTAGTGTTCACAGAGACCTGGAGGTTACACGACATAAGCAGTTTTAAATTGAGAGGCTTCTCCTTGATATATAATAAGGGTGATATAAATCAAAATGGTGCTACAAAAATGTACATAAATAATGAATATAGATATCATGCAGAAGTCATTCAGAAAGGTATGTCAGATCGTAAAATTAAGTTTTACCTGTAAAGGTGATGACATCTGCATTCATGCGTTATACAGGCCACCCGACATCTGAATAAGTGTTTTAATGCGTAATTCCGAGAATACCTCGAGGAGCATTGCGGAAATTGTCTTTGCCAACACTTTATCGTGGGATAATATAGATATAAATTCTGCAAGTTAAGAATCACAAGAATATTGTGGTAATTCAAGCACGTTGGGATTTTCTTCTTTGATTAGCGAATCTACCAGAGTCAAAAATCAATCAAAATCATGCATAGATCACATATTTGTAAACAGTAAGAAAATAGTATATACTGGTTATATTATACATGCAACAGTTACAGGTCACTATGCGGTGATAGCCCATATAAAAGAAACTGAGGGCAGTGCGAGGTCACAGAGGTTGAATCACCGGAAATTTAAAAGATACGTAGATAGAGAACGCTGCTAAGTTTGATAAGAATCGAAGATTGAAGTGATATTTACGAACATAATGGAGTGGAGAAAAAAACAAATATATTTGTTACTAGACTGAAAAAGCCAATTGACAAATCAGCAAATTTTCAAAAAGTTCAAAATGGGGAGGTGATGAGGAAACCGTGGGTTGCAAATGGATTACTGAAGTATATTATAAGGAGGGAACAATTATTTAAGAGAACTCTGAAGTATTTTGACAATGGCAGAGCTATAGCACAATATATAACATGTAAAAATAGACTAAAAAATCTTATACAAGGAACAAAACAGCTCTATTTTTCCAAGTTATTCCAACATGGTGAAAAGTCCTCAAAGAGAATCTGGGAAACTGTAAATGAGTTGGTAGGCAGAAAAACAGTTTCAGATAAGATTAGCAAGATAAAGATAGGAGACGAAGTTATCCAGGAAAGCGAGAAAATTGCGCATGAGTGAAATAAATATTTTTTTGTAAATTATACGGGTAAAAAAATGCATAAAACACATGGACATACTACACGGCAAAAAATATCGAAATGTATCTTTTTGGCACCAACGTATCAACATGAAGTTAAAAAATCCCAAAGCGAGCTAAAAATTGGTAAAGTCGTTGGGCATGATGACCTGGATACTGATCTACTTAGAACCATAGTGGATTATATATCCAAACCGTTAGCACATCTAATAAACTAAATTTTGCTAAACGGAATATTTCCATCCCATTTCAAGTTATCAATTATTAGAGCAATTCACAAATCGGACTCTTCCCTAGACCCTAATAATTATAGACCAATTTAGTTGTCCTCAAACCTCGCCAAAATAACTGAAAAAAAAAATAAAAGTGAGAATTTCATTGTATTTGCCTAAGCATGACTTGCTCTCAAAAAACAATATGGTTTAAAAAAGGGGATGTCGGCAGAAAATGCCATCCACTATGTTACGTCTCAAATTTACAAAGCATTGGATGAGAGCAAATGTGCGATATGGTTTTTTTTTAGATATAGCAAAGGCATTTGATAGTGTAGATCATACTACATACAGACTTGGAGACTACTTCTCTGGCTTCACTGTTGGTTTTCGTTTTTTGCAGGTGAAGGACGTAACCAGCGCGTGAGTTAACTTGAGCAAGTGGCCCTTCGAATTCTGGATGTTCTAGGATGTTTTTCAACGTTTCTGTCAAGCAGCGAACTATAGTCACAGAAACATCCAGAATTCGAAGGGCCACTTGCTCCAGTTAGCTCACGCGCTGGCTTAGTCGTTCACCTACAAAAACGAAAACCAACAGTGAAGCCAGAGAAGTAGTCTCCAAGTCTGTATGTAGTATGGACAAGTTTCACCAAGTAAGGGCAACAACAATCAATGAAGTGTAGATCATATCAATTTATTGTCGAAACTAGAAAATATGGGGTTTAGAGGTACTGCATACTCACTAATGAAGAGATACTTAACAGATAGGGTACAAATAACAAAAGTATCAGATCAATCTAGTGAACCCCAGTAGGTTGAATGTGGTGTGCCCCAATGTATAGTTCTCGGCCCCCTCCTTTTTACTATATATCCAAATGGCATATTTTTACGACCGTCAATGGGAGATATAGTGGGATTTGCCGGCGACACGGCTGTTATTTACCAGGCGGACTCCTGTGTTACATTGCGTCAAAACATTGAGAGTGATTTAACGCTCACCACTGATTGGTTTGAGAAAAATAAACAAAGACAAAATTTGTGCCATTTTCCTGTAATGTGTCAACTTTGCCCGCCTTTGATAGCTTAAACATAGAGAATATAAATACAAACATTATTATAAGATCAACAAACGTAATCAAATATTTTGGAATAAAAATAGATTCGCACGTGCGGTGGAATTATCAAATAACAGATTTGGTTTCAAAACTTCAAAGTTTGCTGTTTAAATTTAGGCAGTTAAAAGGCATTCTAAATCTGGTTGAAATGAAGATTGTATACTATGGATTGGTTGAGTTTCAAATTCAATATTGACTGATGGGATGTGGAGGAGCTATGGATGTCCATTTGAAGAGACTGGGATTTTTCCAAAAAAAGATTTCTGAAGATAATTTTTGCTAAACCACTGACATGTGAAACGGATCTACTATACAGAGAAAGTATTATTATTATTATTATTATTATTATTATTATTATTATTATTATTATTATTATTATTATTATTATTATTATTATTATTATTATTATTATTATTATTATTATTATTATTATTATTATTATTATTATTATTATTATTATTATTATTATTATTGTTATTATTATTATTATTATTATTATTATTATTACTATTATTATTATTATTATTAAACTTACAGAGACCTTGACGATCGATTTTAGAGGTCCTAGTACGCGCATATTTGAAGAATTCTTCCACAGGTGTTACCATCGATTTCTCTTTATTATCAAAAAAATCTTGTTCCCTAACTCCTTTAAAAAATGACCAAAACTCAATTTTCTATGAAGCTAAAAAATTAGATTTCGCTGTATCCTTCATATAGTGTAAGTCTCTTGAAAAGAAACTTGTATTACAAATTACATTAAAGTTACAAAATCTTTGCAGGAGGAAACTTAATTAATATTTAGAACAGTAAAATATCTGCCAAACTATAAACGTAGTAGTTATTTTTCCTTATTAATGGCCTGAATGATTTCGTTTTAGTCAACCTAACCAAACAGGTTTTTTTCAATATCACGAATAACAAAACGACTGCTAAAAATTATAATTTCAGACTCAAGGGTGACAAAGTTATTCAGGCTTTTTAAAAAAATGAGATCTTGTTCAAAATGTATGAAATCTGTACACTATTGTTCTTTTCAAATGTCAAAGTAAAACAAACAAAAACCATACATTTATCGAGCGGGAATCGATCTCAGAACCTTCTGCGAAGAAGTCAAGCACGCTGCCACAAAGATATCTAAGGACATGTTAACTAGAGTTTTATTTACATAATACTAGACGCCGGCTTCAGGCCCCGGTATATTTTATATTATTTTAAAAGTAATCGTAACAATTAGTTACAGAATTAATATAATTGTCACTTGAAACACATTCAATGTCTGTTTTGATCTTAGATGACGCCTTATGTTTAAGTTTAAAGATAAAAGAATTAACTGAAATAAATTAAAATCATTCAGGCGATTAATAAGGAAAAATAACTGCTACGTTTATAATTTCCCAGATATTTTACTTTTCTAAATATGAATTAAGTTTCCTTCTGGAAAGCTTTTGTAACTTTAATGAAATTTCAAATACATTTTTTTTTAAAGGGACTTACACTATCTATAGATATAGCAAAATTCAATTTACTAGCTTCATAATAAATTGAGTTTTGGGCATTTTATTCAAAAGGAGGTAGAACACAAGATTTTCTTGATGATAGAGATATATCGGAGGTAACGCTTCCGAAAGAGTTCTACAAATGTACTCGTGGCAGGACCCCTAAGATCGATCTTCAAGGTCTGTCCAAGTGTAAAGTATTAATTTTTGTAATATGTCGTGTTATAATGGTGTACAATTCTTATGAAAATTCACTACTATGACGCACCTGTTGCATCTTGAAATTTTATATTTAAGATTGATAGACTATATTTACCCATTATATATTTTTTTGCTGAAAAATGATTGTACAGTTTATGCATCTCAATTTTCAAGGTTCAGAAGCAACACCTGAAGGTAAAGTTGACAGTTGTATTTATCTGCTGTAGCACGTTGGCAATGTGGAAACATATCCGGTGATATCCAGCTTCAAAGAGGACTGTAGCAACCCAGGGCCATGTATTTGGAAATAATCCAGCTTACCGCTCAATGTCCTCGACTTCTCTTCTCAAACGACTATTGTTTTCTCTACGGCACAGGATCAATACGCTTTTCAACAAGTTGAGATTTTCTGGGGAACATGGTCGCCAATGCGATTCCCTACAATACCACTTTTGTTCTGTAAGCATTTTCTATATGAAAAGACAAGCGAGATTTTTGTACAATATATATGTCCATGCTGTCGTTATCTTTCTCGTCGTCTTTGAATAGTTGGTGCCATAGTGGCTGTTGCAGAATAGGCGCTGTTTAGGGGGTGCTTTCAGCAGTATATCCTTTTTATCGGAACATCAATTAACAAAAAAAGCAAAGACGTGACTATGTTCAACTATAAGAAAAAGAACACTAGCGTATCGACATAAAATGAATTACAAATGCACATACAGTGTGTCTCAGTGAGACCGGTCGTCAGAAGTTTATATCACTTCCGGTTATATATATATATATATATATATATATATATATATATATATATATATATATATATATATATATATATATATATATTGAATAAAACATTAAATTCTTTTGTAAGCATCCTGTAAATAAAAAGGCAAATCGGAAAATTCAAACACCAGCCTGTGGCTTGGGTCCTATTTCAACACGTTTTTAGTTTAAAAAAAATATATATTTAAACAACACACCACAAGGGCTTACAGCCTAAATACTATCGTACCGTGGGTGTCGACAAGGAGGAAAGAGGCAACTTGTTAATTCTGGACTTGAAGGTTTGGAGGTTCGGAGAAGAAGGAAAAACATGTGCCGGCAAGAAATTCCACAACTTGGAAGTCCTCGGAACAAAAGAGCGGGCATAACAAGATGTTCTATGTCTGATGACCTCGACTGTAAAAGGGTGCATTCGCTCTGTTCCCCTGGTAGATCTGTTGGGGGCAGCAGGTGGAGGAACTATGAAAGAAAGCTCCTCTGAGCAGTGCCCGTTGCAGATATCTATAAAAGATAGATAGAGAGAGAGAGAGAGAGAGATAGAGAGATAGAGAGAGGTCACCAACGGCACGTCAGTGGGCAAGGGATGGCAGCCTTTGGGTGAGGGTAGGGTCACCGACGAGACGTATAGCTCTCTTCTGAATGGAGTCCAAGATAGAGACAGCGGCAGCGGCACTCCAGATGTGGAAGCAGTATTCGAGGTTTGGTCTTATTTGTGAAGTATATAAGGTATACAGATCAGCAGGTGAAAAGTATTTGCGAGCCCGGAAAAGGAAACCTAATTTCTTAGCAGCCACTTATGCAATTGATGTGACATGTTGGTGCCAATTGAGATTTCGATCCACAGAAATGCCAACAAGTGAAAAGGACTCATTACTTTGAATAACTTGGTTCTTCATTGTGATGGGTCTAGGGCTGGTGTATCTTATGAGAAAGAAAGAAAAACTGAGATTTGGTGAGGTTGAATTGTACAAGATTTCTACTTCTCCAGTTAAATATTTTTTGGAGATCCACGGAGACAGAACCCTCCATGAGTCTGCGATCCTCATCTAATTGGGCTAAAGAGACAGGCTTACAATATTGTATATTTGAGTGGAGGGTGCTGTCGTCCGCGTAGCTGTGAACTGGGTTGGATGTGCTAGAGAGGAGGTCATTGATGTAGAGAAGAAACAAAGTAGGGACTAAAGCTGAACCTTGAGGAACTCCTGCATTAATTGAATACACTTTAGAGGAATGGCCATCCACGACAACAGAAATGCTCCGGTTGAAGAGGAAATTTGCTGTCCAGGTACAGAGTTTTAGTGGTAGGCCATAGGCCGGAGGTTTATTAAGCAGCGCTGCGTGCCAGACCTGGTCGAATGCTTTGGATATGTCTAGAGCAACAGTCTGGGATTCACCGTGTAGTTCCATAGACTTGTTCCAAGAATGGGTGACAAAGGAAAGGAGGTCGGCAGGTGATCTGCGCTGACGGAATCCTTACTGCCTGTCGTGGATTAGACTCTGTGTTTCAAGAAATTTTAGTTATTCGGTATTTATATATCTTTCCATCACATTGGAGAGGACTGAAAGGAGAGAAATAGGCCTGTAGTTTCTAGGAAGCGCTTTGGATCCTTTTTTGGGGACGGGTTGTACTCGAGCAGTTTTTAAGTTACTAGGTAATATGCCTCTATTGTAAGACGTCTGAAACAGACGAGTCAGAACAGGAGCAAGTTCTGGTGCGCATTTTTTGAGAATTGCTGGGATCTCGTGAAGGCCAGAGGCTTTCCTGGTATAAGAGAATAGAGCAACTTTCGTACCTTTTTATTTTGAAAATTATATCCGTCATTTTATGCGCGACAATCGAGACTGTTGGTGGTTGAACATTTGGAGGTGGGTTGAGAGTACAATTGCCGGAGAACAACGAGGCAAAAAGTTCAGCCTTGCCCAGGGCGGTAGAAACAGTTTCATCCCCTGAAACAAGAGGTGGAAACGTGCTCTTACAAAAATTATTCCCAATAGATTTGGCAAGAGTCCAGAAGGGTTTGCTGCCCTTGGAGCTTGAGATGAATTACTTTTTGATGTGGTTATCAAACGAGTTTTTTGCCACAGAAAGAATGGGGATATAGCGGTTTCTTGCGTCGTTAAATGCTTGGCGGTTTTCTTGACTGGGATTGTGTAGAAGCGTTTTGTGAGCTTTGACCTTTTCAAGTCTGGCCTTGTCACATGATTTAGACAACAAGGGCTTGTGAGTGGCTGAAGGTTTTCTGTGTACGTGGAATAAATAATTCCATGCCAGCTTGGATAATTTCGGTGACGTTTTGTGAGATATCAGAGGAGTCAGGATGAGAGAAGCAGACAAACGCCCATGGAAATGAGGAAAAGTAATCCCGCGGATTTTTAGGATCAAACGATATGTGGATGTGATGACTGTGTGACCTCGGGTTGCATTGCGCAAGAAGCAATGACCATGCCGTGGTTGAGCGACCAAGGAGGGCGGTGACTGATATCTTATAGCATTCTGGTTTTGTAGTAAGAAGGAGATCCAAGGGATTTGAGCGGTGTGTTGTGTTGCGTGGAAAGTAAGTAAGTTGCTGAACCATATTGTCTACGAATTGCTGACTGCAAAGGCGTCAACTGCTCTCCCTTGTGGATCGGTTTTTAAAGATCCTAGCCATTTCTTATTATGGACATTGAAATCACCAAGAATAGTGATCTCGGAGGTAGGATATTCAGAAATCAGATGTTCGTTTTTTTTTAATTATCTATCGAACGTGTTTCTGTCGGTTTCTATAGAAAGTTTATTGATTGACCACTTTACGAGAAAGACGGACAGAAACACCTTCCGTAGATAATAAAAATAATCAGGTACTTCCGTTCCATTTTCAAAAAGTATGGATACAGCAATAGTAAATAAGCGTTGAAAAAGTCTAGGTACAGTAAATGCGTTATGGTAGCGAAGATTTGTAAAAATATTCCAAATGCGATAACTCAATTTCCTATTAAGCTGAAATCTTTACTTTTGATACCTAGTAAAATCCAGATAAAAGCCGCGTGGGTACAGAAATAAAAAAAATAACATAATTAGTTTGGCGGATAACAAAAAATCTGTTTTAAAAAACCTTTTTTGTTTACAAAGACTAGTTCGATTAAGTTGACTAAAACAAAATCATCCAAGCAATTAATAAGGAAAAATACCTACCAGCTTTATAGCTTGGCAGGTAAGTACATTTTTTTGTAAATAATTTAATTTTATTCTAAAAAACTTTTTTAATTTTAATGAAATTTATAACACATTTTTTAGTACTCACATATATCTACCCAATTTTATTTCTCTAGCTTCATAGCAAATTTAAATTTCTTCTAAAACCGATCTCCAAGGTCCATTTAAATTTAAAGTATTAGTTTTAATATTAAGCCTTACTAGCAATAGTGTGCAATACTTTTAAAAATTCACCACTATAATGCACTTCCTGAGTCCAGAACTTATTATTTGTATTACTTTGTTTATGTAACGCAATATACTATTATGATTTTTGTTATTTTTAAATGCAGATATAGGGATTTTTCCTGTCCTCGCCAAGTATACAGCAACAATGCATTGTTATAATTCTTAAGTATTATTATTATTATCATAAAATGGTATCAACTTACACTTTGTTGTTTATCAAAAGCTACACGTTATCTAGATTACCTATTAAATCGGTAATGTGATACTAGATCTGAAAAGGCTCATACGGCGAGGTAATAGCAGAAAAATGTTCTTGGCTGAAATTTACTGCAACCTGAATCAGGATGTTTGGTTTTGTGTTCTCAAAGAACCAGAGCGAAAATATAAAGAAAGCCTCACAGAGATATTCTACTTTGTTCAGAGAAGCATTTCTACACAAGTACGTATTACGTTTTCTTACACCTTCTTATAAAATATTCAGCGGTGCTTTTGTTGGTTGGAAATTAAATAGGGAATGCAAACGTACATCGGACGGCTCAGAGGAAGGGTAGGACGAACACCAGCTTTATAGAAACGTCACAGCTTGCGGATGGAATTCGCAAGAGCACCACCCACCTCTTCTTTCCACTTTATTCCGCCGTAATCTTGCCGACAGTTCGATTTAGGCCCATCTTATGGTGAAAGGGCTCAAGAATGGGCACCTCTAATTTCAGTTTATCTTAATTTAAACTCTAGTCATCTGTTCTGCTCGCCAAGGTGTGGAGGACTTTCCATTTCTCTGATTTTAAATGTGAATTAACTTATTCAATTATATACAGCCTAACGCAATAATCGGGAACATCCGCGAGGCCAGTGCCGATGACATTGTTCATTATAGCGTTTATTTTACGCACAGTTTGTGCATCTTAATCTTCTTTGCAGATAGGGAATTTAATTACAGTTTGCAGCTATCACTCCTTTATACCTTTCTGCTTTGGTATTATCTGCATAATTTGACAAGCGTCTTTCACAATTGATTTGATTAGCTCATTGGAATCTATATACAGAGTGATCAACCAATAACTTTACGCGCATGTTTCCTTTGTTATGGCAAAAAAAAACAGGGAATATGTTCGGGCAATCCAAATTCAGTTGTTAGGGAATGCGTTTTTGCTATTTTCAACTTGCCAGTGGGGGCTTATGTGGTTTTGCAGTAGATATTAAATTATGTCTATAAGGACAACATGTTGTGTTTATTTAAATTGGTAGTTCCGATGAGTCCTCGTTGCAAACTTTATAATCTGACATTTTCAAACCGAAGATTTGAGACAATTGAATGGCTAGGTACAATTTGAAGCACCCAACTCTTGACAATAAAGTTTTTAGAACTGACGATCGTTTCGTTAACAAAGTTAGCGTCAGCATAGGGTCATCAGTGTATTCATCCGTCTGATGACGCTCACTTTATTAGCGAAAGGATCATCGGGTCTAAAAACTGAATTGCGAAGAATTGGGTTCTCCAAATTGTACTTATCAGTTGTCGTCACAGGTTACAATCTTCACTTATTAAATTGAATGGTTATTATCGACCTTTATATAACAATAAAGAGATTGCTGAATGTCCCCTAACATTATGGAGCATTTCTTTAGGAATTTGTTCACACTAGCATAGCAAATAGAACACGATATATTTTTATACTTTAAATCTCTTTAAAATTCCTTAACACCTCTCTATACCTATCTCTTACCATTTCCGAGATATATTGATTTTTATTTTACATGCTGCAGATATTCAAATATCTGGTGATACTTAAGTATGACGGAAAATGTCAAATAATTTGAACTGGCACTTCCCAGGACGTTCAATTTTAACAGCTTGTGTGTTTTTGTTATTAAAAGTTCCAAAATTGGAATCTCACCTATCGTAGTCATAATAAATTAATCTTATAAGAAACTTTTGCTTATTTTTCAAATGATACTTGTCATTGATTCTTATTAGTACGCGGCAAATTTAGCAGAATGAACTAATGAATTAAACGATCGTTTTAAATGGCAGATATCCAGATTACATCCAACTTTGTAAAATTCTATGTCGGCCTAAATATATATGTTAATTTGACACCTGGAACTAAAAAAGTGAACAAAAATTAATTATCCTGTCGTACGCAGGACCTTCGGTTTAGCAATCCAACCACTAGGCCACTGAGACTACTAACTTAAAGTTTATATAATATTTTAGTGCTCAAATTAGCCATAATGAGAATCCATACATTTGTTATCTAAAATATCCCTTTGTCTTAATCGATTCACAAAATTTGCTGTGGTTGTAAAATAATTAAGCTCGTATCATTAAAAAAGAAACAAGCAATTGATTATGAACAAGTATGATAAAAATAATGTATTTTGAATGTGTTTCCCGTTCCTCTTTAATATATTTCAATTAAACATACTAGGAAGTGTTAGTTGAATTTTACTCGATTTTTGACATGTCATAGGCGTCTAAGTATGATGAGATATCTGAGTATGTGCAACATAATATAAAGTAAATATCAATATATCTGGAAAATGGTAGTAGAGAGGTATAGGGAAGTGTTAACAACTTTCAAAAAGCTCACAAGCTGTTACAATGTTGTACAACGTCTTAGAGACTGTCAGTTTAAATTATCTCACATTTTCGGTCATAGCCAACTGAGTATGATCAGATACCTGAATATATCATCCTTGTAAAATAAAATGCAATATATCTCGGAAATAGTAAGAGATAGGTATAGGGAAGTGTTAACAGATTTAAAAAGATTTGAACGTGCAATAAGGCTAATTGTAAAAAATAGTGTGTTCTATTTGAAATTATAAAGTTATGTATGAAAAAATTGCTCTGGTTGGGCACTTATAGATAGTGCTTATAGTAGTATAGATTTCTTTATAAGTTACTGAAAACATCAACTGCTCTTTACTTAGAAACTAGCTTGCGTAGTCTCCTCACCTAGACGGAATCTACGACCTTGATTAGGAGCGGAAATATGTTATCAAAGAGAGTAGTGACATTTTGAAAATTTTCGAAAAAATCTCTAAAACGTCGCAATTTTGTCATATAATGCTTTTATAATATTTGATCTAGACTTCGATGCGGAATTTAAAAATGCAAAAATATATAGTGTTCCATTTAAAATAACAAAGTACACTTCCGCTTTAACCGGAAGCGCTATGTACTTCAGTGAAATTTCACTAGATTTCTTATAACCCTCATAAATCCACATTTTCCCCTTTGAATTCGGACTAGCAGGCCGTCAACTTCTAATGAACGTGACTCGCCAAACACCCTGCATATTATGGTAATTTGATTGTTGCATAGATTTTGAGCCTATTCCTCCTATACACCCTAGCTCCCTCCATTATATGAGATAATATTTTCCAATCCAACTTTTTTCAGGTCTAGAAAATCAATAAATGTATTTCTATTTTAATCAAGCTTCCTATCTCCCATTCTATTTCTGGTTCCTCATTCTGGCTTCATCTGCTTAACTTTCAATTTTGCCTCTAACTCTAGGCCGTTTTACAACAATATAAACATATTTCTTGCATAGACAACTATATTATGTATAAACGGGCAGAAGCAGTAGCAAGCCGCACCATCGAGACCAAGAGCAGAACATACTGATAGAAATTTATTGGACAACTAAACAAGTCGACACCATTGTCGGAAATATGGAACTTTGTTAAAAAACTAAACAGCACAGAGAGAAGTAGTAACAAAAAAGTATTAAGCGAAGAGTTGGTAGAACAAATACTTGTCACGTTAGCGCCACCTGATGTGGCACAATATATAGACCGTACACGAACCGCTGCATTAAATCATATGCTAGAAAAACCATTCACTATGAAATAGACATTTGCCTCAAAAGTACGAACAACTCTTCTACAAAATGCTTAAAATAATGCCAAACATAGCTATACGCTCTATGTTAGATATTTTTAACGAATGGTGGCGCAATGGAGATTATTTCAACAGCCATTTGTTTAACTGGAAAGCGAAACAAGAATGTTGACGATCCAGCATCATATCGTCCCATTTCTTTGTTATCTTGTATAGCAAATGCTCTGGAGAGAATGATTAAAGTTAGACGGGAGTGGTTGCTGACATACAAACAGCATTTACAACAAACGAATATCTGGCATGTATTTTCCTGGAGCTAGAGGCCGCTTATGATTCTCTAAACCTAGGCAAACTCAAGGAAACTTGGGAGTAAGGGTGTACCAAACAATACTTTTATCAACCTTAAAGATTTATTTATGGAAAAGAGAATTTTACGTAAGAGACAGTAACAGCAATTTACCCGGGCCCTAAACTATCCGACATGGGTTACCACAGAGTTAATTCAATATGCACACCAGTAGTATTTATAATATCTGCAATAACAACACTAACTGCATTCAATACGCAGATGATATATCTATATAATAGAAAAAAAAACGTATGAATAATATATACAAGTGTCGGAAAATAGAATGAGAAACTTACAAACATGGCTGTGCGACCATGATTTTCAACTAGTCAGTTACAAAGCAACAGTTATCCTTTTCACCAGGCACAGAGTACAACTGCCACCCACCCTTAAGTTAGAAAATGTTGAATTATCTGTAAAGAAAAGCTGCAAATATATAGGAATAATAATCGACTATAAATTACTGTGGACCAAACACATTGAATATATACAGGGCAGGTGCGAAAAGGGGCCTAATTTATTGAGAACAATAATTAACACAAAATGGGGGGCTGGTGATGAAAGAGCGTTGATTTTTTATAGATCCTATATTAGGTCTATTTTGGATTACGGCTGTACCCTTTAGAGACCCGCGTCCTTATATTAAAACTCGATAAAGTACAGTATACAGAACTATGGATTTACCTAGGGGCAATATGAGGTCATCTCCATGTCAAGCACTACTTGCTGAAGCTAATGAGCCACCACTACAAAAAAGAAGACAATATCTGGCCAACAAACTGTGAAACTTAGCTTTTATAAGAAAACGCTACTAAATATAATTAGCTGGATAACTGCAGAGCGTTTGACTAATAAATACTGGGTCAAGAAAACCACACCGCCATTAGTGGAGTTATTTCTTCGCACCAGTGAATTACCAATAATTATACCAACAGAGATCTGTCCAGTATTTCAAACACCATACGAAGTGACAGTACAGAAACCAAAGATCAGAATACGAAACTACACAGAACCACCATATCTAAACAGAGATATTCTAGAACAGCACAAATATAGTACATATACAACCATCTACACAGTTAGATCAAAACAATAAAACAACGTAGGTTGTGCCATTTATGTTCCCAGCTACCAAGTTATAAGCAAAATGAGACTGGACAAATATAGCGCAAACAACATTGCAGAAGCTCGTGCCATCCTTATGGCTCTAACCTGGGCATTATATAATGAAAAAGACTCAGTTATACCCACAGATTCACAACATTGAACATTTTTCTTTTAAAAACATACGAAAGCAGATATAACCTCATATTACCGATCAGAGATAAGAACAGACTGGAAAATAGCATGTAAAACGTTTGTAACCTCGTCCAACAATCAATATACTTTACTAAATCCGCAGTTAACCGAATCTCAATTTTATAAGGACTCCGGTTTTTCAAAAGAGTTTTGCTTTACAATTGTGCGGTTAAAACTGAACCATGGAAGATTCCCAACTCATCTCCATAAGATTGGTATTAGAAGCACTCCAACATGCCAATGTGACAATGTTTCCACCGGGGACCTCAACCACATATTCTTTGCCTGCCATTTAAATGAACGAATGCTCCAAACCTTACTTACATATTTTCAAGACAAATGCATACAACATCCTGTAAACCTTGCAAATCTAATCGCTACAAATGACAACGAAATATACGAAAGGCTTGTTAAATTTATAAAAGAATCAAAAGTAGAAATTTAGTATTATATCAATAACAAAAAGTTAGGTTAAGCACAGCAAAGAGGGGGAACGAAACATCATTTATTTACGTAGGTTAAGTAACAAAAATATTGTGCATCTATAAATATAAGCTTCTTTTGTCCCTTGTTATGTTCTTAACCAACTCACGGTGGCACAGCCTGGTTTGTTCTGAGAGGGCGGAGAGGTACTGGCAGGTTCCTAAAATTCATTATTGTATCCCTATCTTTCCCTGATGTTCTTCAACGTTGACGAACATCCTAGAACATCTAGAATTCAGAAGCGCCGCTTGCTCCGGTTAGCTTATGCTCTGGTCCCGTCCTCCACCTACAGAAACGAATCCGAATAGTGAAGCCAGAGAAGTAGTGTCTAAGCCTGTATATAGCAGGTCTACTCCAGTTTTCAAAAATACACATTTTGGCAAAACATTTACACGTCTCCCACTCCTGTTTTTAAAATATGACGTCATCGACATTTTTAAAAACGACAACCCCCGTTCTTTTTTTTTGATAATTCATTAAATTCTCTACACGGTACCATCAAAATTTGAATTCCGCACCTTATTAAATTTTTGAACGAAAGTAATTGAAAGACTGGAAAACATAAACTTTATTTAAAACAATAATCAAAAGATAACGAATAAAATAAGATTTCTTCTTGTAAAAAATGTACAAAATTGGATTCACAAGTAGGTGCTAATCAATAATACAGAAGAATCCGGTGAATGCCATTATCAAATAAACGTTATTCTTAATAACATTAATCCCTTTTAAAAGTTAATTAACTATGGCACATTTAAGTGAAACTCAGCCTATAGAAATTTTAATTCTTGTTAGATGCGACGATAAAACCAGAAGACAACAAGAAGTGTGCATTTTTTTTAATCGCGAATTACCCAGATAGACGTATTATCACCCAATCCACTGTGAGTAAAATGCAGGGCATGCTAATAAAATTGATGAAAACATAAAAGTTAATATTTTATTTAGTGTGGGTGAGAATCCTTATATTGCATCTCGATTAATATAGAGTTCCTTAAATATAAGTACTACGTGCATTGCAACTAGACAATTGCCATCCTTTATAATTAAATATTATATTATTCTGATGATTAAATAAATATTTATATAAAAAATTACTAAAATTTAATTTGGCTGCTCAGTCGAGGGCATGAGTTTTAATGTAATTGAACAAATGGCATGGACTTTTGTACAATTGGTATGGGGTTGGATATTTAAATGAAATTACATATGTTCAAAGACTGACAACAAATAAGTAAGATAGTTAACTTTGGTCCTGTTGGCGAAGTTCCATCGGTTGACCGTATCAGAGAAGGCCTGGTGTTGTTCAGGTCCATTTAAACCTCTCAGTACATTATTGCCCGACTCAAGGCTGCATAGACCGTTAAAAAATTGATGCGACCTCTACTTGACCTGGTCTTCAAAATTAGCTTGAATTCATTTGAAGAGCTTTTCAGATTTTCTTGCTGGAGGGTGATTGCAGAGTGTGGCGGATGTTTCAACGCCAAACGTTCTCTACTTCGTGGTGTAAAAGTCATGCAGGAGAAGAAAAAGAACGGTACCAAAGAACAGGATGGCTGCAATAACTAATTCGTATAAATATATGTTGACTCGAGGTAATTCACATGAGGCAGCTTGTAGCATGTTCAAGTTAAATACAAAACTTATCTGCATGTTAATTGTAAAAACAAAAGGTAATTGGTTATTAATATTGAATTATACGAGAACACTTCTACAAGCCACCATGAAAACAAGACAGCAACTATGTATTAAACAGAGCAGTTTATGAAAGTAAATTCACTATAAAACAAGCGAGCGCTATATTGTCACGTTACCTCATAATGGCGTGCTGCCTTCTTATTGTTTATCTGGATGTTATCGGCATATTATTCTTTATTAAACGGCTTGTTAAGAAGATAACTTTTTAAGTCGTTGCAGGGTTCTATAAAGGTTTTCTTACGTGACAAATAAATCTGACCTACAAAGTGTCAAATCTGGGCAGATCAGTAATTTCCACTGGCTAACAAGACTGTGTGATCATTAACTACGACCCTGGTATATCATGTCGATGGTTATGAGATAATCTTATGTAGGCAGATTCCGTTGACTGGATGAATATTATAAAGATAAATTAATGAACTGTATAGCGTGGGAAAAGGTTGTAAAACGTGTAAGACGTTACACCTTACAAAATACAGATGCTGAACGAACTTAATAAAGATGACCTCGACCAACAAATGCATTTTTGTGAAATAATGCAAGATTTATGCAACCGTAATCCTAACTTTATTTGCCAAATTCTTTTTTCGGACGAAGCATCATTTTGGCTTCATGAAACAGTGAATAAACAAAATTAAAGGTATTGGAGTAGAGAAAATCCTCACTGGATGACTGAAGCACATACACAAGTCCCTCTTAAAGTTAACGTGTGGGCAGGAATAGTCCACGAGAGAATCATACGTCATTTCTTCTTCGACGGAACTCTCACTGGACGGCGATATCAAAATTTGCTAAGGAATTAGATTATTCCTGCTCTTCCTGCAAGTTTTGCAAATAAACATGATCCTAATTTACCAGGTGGTGATATTTAGTTTCAGCAGCACTTCGCACGTGCTTTTCCGAATTTTAAAATAATAGCTTTTCTGGAAGGTGGATCGCCAGGCGAGGACCAATAGAGTGCCCCCCAGGTTCCTAGATCTTACGCCCCTAATTTTTTAGGGGGTATTTTAAATCAGAAATCTATGTTAACAAACCAAATAACCTAGAAGATATAAAAAGTCAAATTAGGTATGAAATTAGTCGAATTAGCCCTGACGTCATTCGCAATATACAAGTGGAATGTGTCAACAGATTTACTTATTGTCAAGAGCTCGGTGGACTGCCTTTGGAACATTATATTTAAATGAAGCAATGCTTTAATTTGTTGAATAAGAGCCTTTACTTTTGGTTATTGCTATGAATAAAGTTTATGTTTTCCACTCTTTAAATGACTTTCATTCGAAAATTTAACAATATGAGGTTATCACAATTTTGATTGTCAAAACACAAATGGCTCAAATTTCAATGCATTTATTCCATAATTTTGCCGCTCACTGTAAGTAAGTTGACAAGCAATCGCGAATAGCGTCCTGTACTAGGGTATACAGACGAACCCTCTATTTTAAATCGAAAGTACCTGTAATTTAAATGACCTTACCTGCTTTTGAAAAGACCGCGTGTCTTTATTCATTATTCTTTCTAAGAAAGAGATACTGATTCCACTAAGATATAGCACTATTGATAAGTCATAAAAAATTGCAATCTTATAAAAAGCGTCAAGTAATCGCGACACTTCCATAAAGAGGATAGCATGTATTTCGTTAGAAATTTGAAATACACAAGTGGAATGTGTCAACAGATTTGCTTTTTTCAAGAAGTCGGTGGATTGTATTTCGAACATTATATTTAAATGACCGCGTGCCTTTATTCATTATTCTTTCTGAGAAAGAGATACTGATTCCACTAAAATATGGCACTATCGATAAGCCATATACTGCTAAACATATTTGGGATAATAATCACCATGTAGATGAGAAAAATTGCAATCCTATAAAAAGCGTCAAGTAATCGCCACGCTTCCATAAAGATGATAGCATTCATTTCGTTAGAAATTTGGAAAACAAACCGATGATAAATAGGATCGGTCCAGTTGTCTAGTTCGTTGTATAAATTGTTTTCTTAATAACCAGTATCTGTTTTCAGGAGCAATAGTAGATACTTTTCAAAAGCACGTAAATGAATTTAGTTACTTTGACTAAGCAGCGGTGGTTTGTCGGTACACCTTCGTAGGGGATGCTGTTTGCGGTTGATTGTCTAATAATAATTAATGAAAACCAGTTTTACTTTTTATTAGCCTAGTTTACTCACAGATCTGAATTAGATCCTCCAAAGTGTACGTATCAGTGTTCATCACATGTTACAGTCTATACTCAGCTCCTGGAGGCATAGAGTAATGGTTACGATGACAAAGCGACATCACCTTTAAACTATGATGGTGCCCAAGTTCCTGTTACCTCAACACGGTAAAAATATCCAGCATTTATAAACAAGACTGGTTAATCGCAGATCGAAGTTTTAAACAAAACGATTAAAATGAAGCCTGGGTGGATCGAAAACTTCTCGTTGATTATACACTTAAGGTTTTGAGGTCAGCTATCTCTCTATTGTCTTCCGAAGTCTTTTAATGCATAAAGTTGTAATCCATCAAAACTTGGAACTGTTTACTTCAATAAGTTTAGTGTTTGCTCTCGTTCAGTTTTCAGTCATATCTTCTAAAGATGAACGAAAGCTATAGGGGAGCTATGAAACCCTTCCTATTGAAAGTAATGCATGCATGAAAATAAACGAGAATCGGAATTGTTGTTTCCCAACCGCCATGTTACTTTGATGGACTTTGGGAAAACCCTTGCGAAATTTGCGTTTTGATAAGACCGCAGCTATTGTCTATGGGATAAAGTAATAGCTTTATTATTACTCTTATAAAAAGCAAATCCCGTCTATATGCATACACATATGCTAATAGTAATGCCAACAATATATACATATACATATATATTTATACAGTGAGTGGCAAAATTATGGTATAAATTTATTACAATTGAAGCGATTTGTGTTTTTAACGAAATGCACGGACACGTGTACTCTAATTTTCAAAACCACATTTTTGCATAAAATTTTGTTTCCCCCACTCCTGCTTTCAAGTATCACATCATTGACATTTTTTTTTAAATTAGAAATACTCTGTTTTATTATTTTAATAGATGATGAAATTGTCTACACGGTACAATCAAAATTTTGACACCTCACATTGTTAGATTTTCGAACGAAAGTCATTTAAATAGTGGAAAACATAAACTTTATTCATAACAACAATAAAAAGCTAAAGGCTTTTATTCAACATATTAAAGTATTGTTGCCTTTAGATAAAATGTTCTAAATGAAATCCACCGACTTCTTAACAATTAGCAATTCTGTTGACCCCGTTCTTGTACACTGCGAATGACGTCAGGGAAAATTTGACTCATTTCATATCTAATTCAATTTTTTTAATCTTCAAGGTTATTTGTTTTGTTACCGTAGATTTTTGGTTTAAAATACCGCCATAAAAGATCTAAGAGCTTAAAATCTGGTGATCTGAAGGGCCACCCTATTAATCATCCCCAGACGATCCACTTGCAAGGAATGCAGTCATTTAGAAACTCGCAAACAGGTCGTGCAATGTGCGGGGGTGCATCGTCTTGCTAAAATCAAATATCACCACTTGGTAAATCAGGATCATCTTCATTTGGAAAAGCTGCAGCCAGAGCAGGAATAAGCTCATCCCTTAAAAATTATGATATCGTCGCCCAGTGAGAGTTTCGCCGAAGAAGACAGGACCTATAATTTTATCGTGAACTATTCCTGCCCACAAGTTAACTTTACGAGAGTGTTGTGTATGTGCTTCAGTCATGAAGTAAGGATTATCTCTACTCCAATACCTGTAATTTTGTTTATTCACTGTTTCATTTAGCGGAAAAAATAATTTGACGAATAAAGTTTGAATTACGGTCTCTTGTATTATTCCACAAAAATGCATTCGTCGGTCAGTGTCATTTTCATTAAGTTCGTGCAGCAGCTGTATTTTCTAAGGATGATAATTTTCTAATTGTAATGCACGTAATACTGTTTGCTAAGAAATTTCATAGTCTGCTGATCGAGATGCAGCATGAGGATTCTCCCCCGCACTTTATAAAATATCAAGTTTTGCGTCTTCATCAATTTTCTTAGGACGCACTGCAGTTTGAATGTGTTTAACATGTCTAGGTTCCTTGAATGTCTTTTCGATTTTTCGCACAGTGGATTCGCTGATACGTCTTTTTTTTAAATATTGCGTATTAAGCAAATTGCACACTTTTTGCTGTGTTCTGGTTTTATCACCGCATCAAGAATTAAACAACAAGAATCAAAATTTATCTGCGATGTGTTTCATTTAAATGTGTCATCCTTAATTAAGTTTCAAAAGATATTTATGTTATTAAGAATAACGTTCATTTAACAATGACGTGTTCCTAATTCTTCTGTATTATCGATTAGTACCTACTTGTGGACACAAATTTAAACTTTTTATTTACAGAAAATAATCTTATTTTATTGGTTATAGTTTGATTGTTGTTGGTATCAAAATTTTGATGGCACCGTGTAGACAATTCAATGGTCTACAAAAGAAAATGTCGGTGACGTCATATTCGAAAATCAGGAGTGGGATTAACGTAAATTTTATGCAAAAATGTGTATTTTTGAATACTGGTGTTGAAGTAGCCGAGTATTCTCTCAAAACACAAATCGTTCAAATTTTAATGAATTTATTCCCTAATTTAGCGCTCACTGTATGTATCACACGAATCACTAAAAAATATTTGGGTGATTCTAATCAAATTTGGTAGGTGCGTTTTCTTTGCCAGTAGCTTGGACAGGTTAGTTAGCCAGGAAAATCGCAGTAGTTTTTCCGAAATAATTTTCGGTTTTCCTTTGAATTTTTGAATCTCAAGAAATAACCCAGTTATGGCAACCAAATTCGATGCGCAGATTTGTATTATAGAAGGTAAACTACGCACCAAGTTTTATATTTCAGGTTAACGAAAAAAAAGTTATAGGGATTTAAAAAACTGAGTGTAACTGGTAATCAGAGAAACGCACATGAAAAAAATTATTGTGTGGATAACAGACTATAATGTATATTACAGACAAAGATGAAGTTACTTTGGCGCAAAATGGTCAATACCCGAAAAACAACTATAACAATTTTATATTTCCTCTAAAATTTACAAAATTTAGACAAATCCTCTTAAAGGAATACGGGCTATGTAGAATAAAAGTCGTAGGAAGTGTGTTTTACACAGGCTTAAATTTTGTCCTCAACTGTCATTGTCATTCACTTTACTAAAATCTTTGCAGAAAATTAATTTTAAATATGTTCTCTGATGTTTGGCAGTATTTCCAGTTATAGAGTTTATGATTTAATAGTTAATAATTTTTAGCGAATTTTCGTAGAGCAAAATGAAAAGACCGCGACTTTTGAATTTTAAAAAGCTTTCTTCAAACGAGCGCTTACTAGCCTTTATAACTCACATTGCTTGAAGTGGGTATTCGGCCAGAAAAATCGGACCAGTTCTTTCGAGAACATTTTAGGTTTATTTTTGAAGGATTTTTGTACTTTTTCAAACGATAAAGTTATTAAGCGAAATATGGTACAATGTTTCTGCTATATACGTTATATCAAATTTGCTGCATTTTCTTTAAAAAAGATACATTTGTCATTAGAAGATTTTTATAAAAATTAGCTACCATAAGTAAAAACAAGTTTTTTTTTGCTTAGTAATCTAAGTATCTGCATACAACTTTTCTCCCTATGAACAAGTTAAGTTCAATGAAATTGAAGTATCGCTACCACGTACGAAAAGCTGCGGAAGGAAGTTATACATTTTATGAATACATTCAAAAGCAGCACAGTGTAATTCATCTAGTGCCCTATTAGTCGTTTATTAAAAACTAATATAAGAATTATAAAAATGTAGGTTCAAGAACATGTCAAGGCAACTATCTTATTTAAATGTTTTGTTTTGCGTTGCTTTAATCGGTATACAGGAAATTTCAATCAAAGTGTTTATTTTAAATAGGCTACTGTAACTAATAATGGCATTTTTTTATAATTTATGTCATACTATATGCACTAACGTGTACAATAAAGTGAACTGTGTGTGTGGGCGTGTGTGTGTGTGTGTCAACTGAGTTTGCAAGCCGTTTTTAGAAAGCTTTAAAGGGTCGCAGAGGCTTTAGTACAAAGTGTGGTTCAATTTCGATGCTCACTATTGCATTATAGGAAATCGTGTGGATTACGAACTGGTTTAAACAAGGAAAGTCTTCCTGTAACTAATAATGGCATTTTTTTATAATTTATGTCATACTATATGCACTAACGTGTACAATAAAGTGAACTGTGTGTGTGGGCGTGTGTGTGTGTGTGTCAACTGAGTTTGCAAGCCGTTTTTAGAAAGCTTTAAAGGGTCGCAGAGGCTTTAGTACAAAGTGTGGTTCAATTTCGATGCTCACTATTGCATTATAGGAAATCGTGTGGATTACGAACTGGTTTAAACAAGGAAAGTCTTCGAGAAAAGCTCTCACTCATTTCAAATTCATTAAGAAATCACGGCCAAGAATACTCGTTTTCAGGTTATTCAAAACACCAAAGCGAGTTTTGATTACTTTCTTTCCGCACTCTAGTGCAGTTATTTTTTTCATATACAGCAACCTTTAATTTGTTGTCTGTCAAACTGTTTCAGAACATTTGTTCATCTAATGGCAGCCACATTGGTTTTTTCGATTTAAATTGATATATTAAATATGAGTAGGAAGATATATATATATATATATATATATATATATATATATATATATATATATATATATATATATATATATATATATATATATATATATATATATTGTTATGATTTTTATGTGTATATAAGGTGTTCTTACGTTTGTTGTTGTCAATTGAAGTGGTTTATATTTGTATAAATATTGTATTTGATTTCATAAGATTTTATGTGTATTTATGTATGATTTTAAGTATAGTTTTAATTATTGTATATTGTTTAGTATTTTATATGTGTAATATTTGTAGATTTATATAATCCTACATTTATATCCTTGATATTATAATGGATATTTGCTTATATTGTTGGGCGCCTTTAAAATTATTTATTTATTAATTAAAGGGTTCAATATTATTTAAATTAATTTGTAACTAAAATTCTGACACTTGTGCATCGGTATGGAAGTAAAAATTTTGTCATCTTGTAAGAATTATAATCAATATTAAACGAATTTATATTTATATTAAATTGAATACATTTACCTTTTTTATTGACTTAATTTGTTTTCTTCGTTTGATCCTCGGCTTTATGTAGGCTCTATTCTTCAGGAATTTAGTGGCATCAAGTGAAATTCTTACCTTTTAGACCTGTTACCCAATTTTCTTTAAAGTTTTATCAAAATTATGTAATCTGATATGAAATGAAACCACAAGATATTTGAGGTTAATAACTTAATTTCTATTAACAAATGCTTTCTAGTTAAAGAAATTACCAAACAATACAAACAATTTTATTTAGAATTTAGCATTATTAGTTTCTTATTGGATCTTCTAATTTATTGGCCATTTAATTTTAATAATTACTTAAAATTTTTATTTTACAGTTCGAACCGACTTTAATTAAACTGTCATTTCTACACTCTTCCGCAAAACTGTGGTTCTGTTTCTATGGCAACGGGCTTTGTTGTTAAAATGGCTGATGTTTGAATTTAAGGATATTCTCGAGAGGATATCGTTGCGACATCTATTGATACTATTTTGAATTTCCCTATTTATCGGCTGAAATTCTTTTTCTGATAAAAGTTTGATTTAAATGACATTTACGTCGTAAAATTCTCATTGACACTTGTTTTACTTGTTGGAGTAGTTTTTGTTTGCATTTGTGCGAAACAGAGTTATACTTCAATGTGTAATACAAATACCTTTGGCATCCAAGACGGCGTCTAGTTCCGATGCATACTGTTTACACTGAATTCTTTGCTGGCGATGTTACTTTTTCTCGTGGACACATGTGTGACAATGATGCCGACTTCACTGTACTTTTTAAACACTATGGCTGGACATTTATCACAACTTTTATTATAAATTTGGAGAATACACAATTGATATTTTTACAAGCGTGGTGTCGCTCTGTCTGTTCCAAAACGTTCTTCCTTGATCTCGAAGATTCCAGATATCGTTCCATTCTTTGCTGCCAATCCAATAGGATTAATGTCAAATGTTCAAAATGATTGTCACCTAATCCAATCAAATGCAGATTATCTACACATTAGTCAAAACAATGACTTCCCCTTGAAGTTCATGACTTTTTGTAACCACTGCTTGATTCAAAAGGTGAGTACAACACTATGTTTATTGGCGTTAAGTTCAAAATTTCTACCTCACTGTTTATAATATCCTTACCTAAAACATTGTTTACACTCTTTCTTAAATTACTAATTCAGCTACATATTGCTTAACACTTGCTACTGTCTTTATTTACATATTGAAGCTTAATAAATACAATTAGTTTTGTTACAAATAAATATTTCATTGCGATTATCAGAAATACATAACCTTAACTTTTTAATTAGGTTTTAAATTTTTTAACTCAATGTCAAACTGCCTTAAGCTTTTTATCATAGCAATATATATATATATATATATATATATATATATATATATATATATATATATATATATATATATATATATATATTAATAAAACATAAAACAGTAAAGGGTCGCAGTATTTTTTTATTTTTATTTCAAACGTATAATCTACGTGAAATTATCTCGGTTAAATGTAAATCTTTACAGGTTGTTAAGTACATCTAAAAGAACCATTATGTAAAAAAAACACATGAAGCTGTCATTAAAAAATACTAAACGCGTTGTCTAATTATGGGATACAGCTTATTAAATTTTAGGGTTTACATGTAATTAAAAACCATTTCTAACAAACAGATGGCCGTCTCGAAGGCCACCCCAGATTTACTAAACTTAATGGAACAAAGAAAGTGTTTTGGCTTTAGGAGCTTTAAAAGTTAAAAATATATTAATTAAAAATGCTTTCGCAAAATACAAGTAATAAATACGTCTTCTACATATAAAAGTTTGATCGTTCGATCAATATTGAAATTTAATTATTTCAAGCTGACGTAGCCTGTGAAAAAACTAAAAAAGTTGCTTCATTGCGAATAGAAGTTTGTTTCTGTTTTATCAATTATATTCTTTGACAGCAGTGATAACTTTATTTGTAGACCTAACTATAATTTCCCATTTATAAATTTTATATTTAGTTAACCTTATATCCCAAATGTATCGTTTGTTTTTTCCTGTACCTGGTCAAATTGTTCCGTAATAAATACACTCAGAGACTGTTCTATGGCTTTACCAATGCTCGTTATATTTTCTGCGACCAGTTTTGCTTTTACGATGCTATGAAAGGAGAAACGGGTCACAGTAAATTAGAAAGCCTTTGGTAAACCAGAGAGAGAGAGAGAGAGAGAGCAAGTTTCTACGACTGCATTTAACCTAAATCGAAGTTATTTGAACATTCCCTACCAAAAGCACTATTGTTTTATACTTTTCGTGGAAGGTAATTTAAGATATTTTGTACATAATGTGTTATAATGTTCAAAGTTAAAGAATTTCTAAACGTCAATACATCTGGAGTCGACATGCTTGAAGTATGTCACGAGTTGTAATTATGTCAAGAAAGGTTTGACATTTTAATATGACATTTGGTTGGGTTATACCCATCTTTTGACATGGTGCTTATTTGTTTTATGGATCACAGTTTAACTAGTAGGCTCCATTTTGACTTTTAGTGTTTTAGTGAATTTTCGTAGAAAAAATTCACTAATGGGGAGATCCCGACTTTTGAATTTTGAAAAAAAAATTGCAAAAGAGCGCGAACTAGGACCCCTAGAACCCATATCCGGGGTCAGTTTCAATTTTTATAAGTTTATATATAAATATATATATATATATATATATATATATATATATATATATATATATATATATATATATATATATATATATATATATATATATATATATATATATATATATATATATATATATATATATATATATATATATATATGTGGGTGTCACACCGATAACTCAAAAAATAATGGGCCGATTTTGATAAAATTTGGCGTGTACCTTTTTTTGGTAAATGGCTTGGATAATTTCGTTAGTCAGGAAAATCGGACGAGGTTTCCCGGGAAATTTTTGAGTTTTCATCCGAAAAAAATTCTTATCTCAAAAAGTAATAATCCGATTTTAATAAAATTTGGCATGTATCTTCCTTTTGTAAATGGCTTTGACAAGTGCGTTAATCAGAAAAATCGGACGAGGTTTTCCGGGAAAATTTTGAGTTTTCATTTAAAAAAATGTTTTATCGTAAAAATAAAAAATCTATGATAACCAAATTTGGTAGGTAAGTTTACGATATAAAAAGTAAACCATACACCAAAATTTAGATTTCTATGTTACCAGGAAAAAAAGTTATAATAAAATATTTTGTGCCAGATCATTTCTATGAAAATTCAGTACCATTGCGCACGTGCTGCGTCCAGGCTTTTATTTTATAGCAGCATGGTGTCTTGGCATCATTTAAAACCTTATGTGCGTTAGAAAGACAGTGGCGTATAATGATAACAATGTTTGCTTTTGAATAATAGAAAAAATATTAAACATGTGTGTGTGTGTGTGTGTATAAGGTAGTACTTACTAATAACCGAATAACTTGGCCTAAAATGTTAGCTAAGAGTTCTATTTCAACCTGCAGATAAATATTAAATTGCATCATTTTTGTTTAAAAACACAATTGGATGAGGTTGATCTGTTGAATTACCTACCATGTATAAAATATTCGAGAACGAATTGGGCACGGTTTTCGTTTAAACTGCTAATTTTAAATTTAGACGTCAGTCGTCAGCGTAAGAACGAAACTAATTCAAATCTCGTTATCCAACTTTGTTCTCAACTTTACCGAGACTAGTGCTCCGTCATAATGAAAAGTTTCCCTTCCCTTTGACTTCTTAACCATTTCATTACAGAGCAGATATGTGTTTTGACTTCCTTTGCCACCTCAGATAACTGCATCTTTCATATCAGGAACAAGCCCTATTAAGATCTCAAATAGAGAATTCTGCAGCGCAGTGGCAAGATGAAATTATTTCAAGGAGCTACAAGATTTTGCGAGAAACTTGTGGAATTGTGTGATATTATCATTTAGTATAATCTATGAGTGTAATATGAAGTTTACCCATGTTACAGCTGGATTACATTACAACTTTGCTAAAATCTTAATGTATAACTTTCCTTACTCAAGTGTGCGTTTTGAGTGTTGATATTTGACAAAACTTAATAACAATAGCATTTTGGCTTATTTTTTAATGAGTTGTAGGTATAATGGGAGACTTAATTTATAAAAGTCTGGACACAGAAAGTGCGTTATGGTAGTGAATTTTCTCAAAAATGTTTTTAATGGCAAACATGTCTTTTTTAATGAAAGACATCAAATTTGGTATAACCTATGTAGTATAAACAATGTACCATATTTCATCAAAATAACTTTAATGTTTGTAAAAGTACACCAATTTTTCGAAAATAAACTTAAAATGATCCAGGAAACTGGTCCGATTTTCCTGGGAAAGGAACAAGCTACTTACACACTTGTTTTTTAAGTTTATTGCCAGGTAAAGACAGGGATGCTGTACGTCCAGCGGTTCTTCTAGACGGCTTAAGGCAAACTAGACTGGGCTACGGTTCAGTTGGATTATTAAACAACAATAAGTAGGATAGCTTACATACTATTTATAACAATTAGATTTAAATTAAAATCCTATTAATATTCATGTTTTAATATTCACTACTTCACAAGTACGCCTCTTTTCATTCCTTAATTTTTAGTTTTTAGCTACGTTAATCATATAACCTAAATACCGGACTTTTCTTAAGTAAGTTCGACCTATATGTCTAAATTTTTCTCTTCACAAAACTTAACCACTGCTACTACGATTTTTTCGAGTTCTTTTTCAATAATTTAATGAGACTCTAAGGCATATCAATCTTTTTTGTATATTGTAATAAAGCAGTTTGTATCTAGCCTTTACATTTATTGGACACATAAATATTATGTGGTCCAGTTAAGCATACTTTTAGGACATAATATAAAATTTCCTGCGGCAGCAAGTTTCCGTGTGTATAACTACCGCGTAAACAAACAACTCATTAGCTAGCGTCTGTGGTTCGGTGGTAGAGTGCTCGCGTATCGTTTGATTCCTTGTTTGATCGCTCTCGTGATATGCGGGCAACACTGTTTCGATTCCCGCCCGACGCATGCAAAATGTTTTTTTTTTCGCTAGCTTTAATATTTGGTAGAAAAAATTATGTCCAGATTTCATACGTTTGGACCAGATCTCATTTTCCTCTAAACTCTCTGGATAACTTTGTCCGCGTTTAGTCTATAATCATGATTTTCAGCTATTTTTTTATTGTTAATGATGGTAAGTTTTAATTAAAAACATTCTCTAAACTTGCTGTAAAAAAAATTGTTGTTGGAAAAACCGGTTCCATTAGGTTGAATAACACGAAATAGACGATTAATCAGGGCCTGCCACGCTTATAATTTGGCAGATATATTCCTCATCTAAATATGATTTAAGTTTCCTTCTGGAAAGCTTATTTAACCTTATGGATATTTGTAATTTTTAAAGCGGCTTACAATACCTATACCTATACCAAACTTGAAATTTCTAGCTTAATAGAAAAATGAGTTTTTATGATAATAGATAAATATCGATGGTAACACTTTTGAAAACATTCTTCAAATGAGCGCGTATTAGGATATCTAAAACCGATCTTCGAGACCTGTTTATATTAAAAGTGTTATTTTGGTAATATACCCTACTAACAATGTACAATTCTTATGAAAATTCACTACTATAACACACTTGCTGTGTCCCGAAATGTTTTATTCTGTTACCATGGGTTGTATTTTTAAATATTCTTCATTCATGATGATTATTTTAAACCTTAGATATACATGTAGGGACTGCCTCCAAGAAGAAGACATTAGCCTGTAACAAAAGTTTTTAGATCGGTCCAAGGAAAATCATCTAATTATGGCTCTTAACCATTTTCTGAGGGTAGATACTCAAGTCTGCGCGCCACTGGTAAATGGATAAATTGCAGTGCGACTAGTCGAAGATTAAATTGGTAATTACTTATGTAGCGGAGATCACTTGATTTTAAAATCAATCAATATGCACCACTAAATCAACCAGGTCTTCAAATAATAAAGGAATATTCAACAGTGCATCAATAATATTGGTAACAAACGTTTTACGTGATAACGAATATTTCCGTTTACTTGATAGAACACTACTAAGTTTTTTGGACTGTCCGCTCTTATATAACATACATAAGCCAGTAATTCTGGTTTTCATATTCTCGCATTTCTGGGCAAATCCTCTGATAATGTACAAAACCAGTTTCCCCTAAGTCAGTCTGTCAATTCGCTGATTACTAGTTTCGTTTTGAGGGTCCTCCTAACGTTGTTAGAGCCCAGTAAGCCTATAAGAAGTCAGCTCAATGCTTGATGCTCTGCCACGAACAAAACGTCAAGATTAATGGAACACGGGATCTGTGGCCAGATTTAAAGGCCTGTCAATCCCTAGATGCTAAAGCCAAAGGGTGACATGTGAGTCATACAAGTCATCCATCAATATTTGAATGTATAGAATTATATATAATGTGTCTGGTTTACATGGTGAATTTCATCATGTACTACGTTTCATCTTAGGTGGCTACACGCATTTTATAAGCAGCTGCTTATTCACTTGGCAAAAGTGTTTCGATTCAAACGATATGCGTTTATTTGGAAGTTAAGTAGTTTAGCCGATGCAAAAGTTATTGTTGTTTCCGTTAAATTGAAAACTCACCATGAATAATACATATTTTTTTAGGTAATGTTACTTATAACACATAACTCATTTCAGTGTTTTCGTATCTAGAGAAATTCGATGCATACCTTATATGTTAAGTACCCGTTTTTTAACGTTTTGCACGACGATTTGATTAAATACTATTGAAATTAAATCAGGAAAGTGCACGCCGCATGAGTCTCTAACCGGACTCCTGAACTCACGACCGAGTCTTTGAGGAACCGCTGGTGTAACAGTAACTGTATCGTTTTGTGCAAAGCGTTTCAAAGTAGCATTTTTAGACCATATAGCTAACTACAACAGTTTTTTCAGTAAACCAGAACTCCTGTCTACCATAATATTTTGTTCGGGACCTGAGATTATTTACATGCTGTAAGCCTGTATGGTTCATCTAATAGATTTAATAAAGTAACTAATAATAAAATTAAAAATCAGGTAAACAGCAAAAGATTTATATATTTTTTAATAATAAGAATATGTAATTAAAAAGCTTTTATATAGGGAACTTGAATTAAATTTTTGAACATTTTTTTAAACTGGCGCGAATTAGAACCCCTAGAACCCACTCTTGGGGTCTCTTATAATTTTTATATGTATACTTTATAGCCTGGTTTAGACAAAAAGCAGTTGTCAGATTTGGATGAAATTTAATAAACGCCTTCATTTTATTAGTCACCTCTTGGACAGAGGACCAGTGTTGCATAAAAACATGTATTTTTCGAACAAAAAAATGTATCTCCAAAAATAATTAATTATTAGGATGAAGTTTTATGTACATATTTCTTTTATCTAGGATTTGCTATAATCCACATTTGAAGAGTCAAGTTTGGCCAAAAATTTATTTATTCCAGATTAATTGAGACTAATGAGATATAATCATTTTCACTCGCATAGCGGCTTTAGCAAACAATAATAAAAAGTTTGGACGTAGCAAGCGCGTTTTAGTTGTGGATTTTCATAGAAATAATCTGACACAAAACATTTATTTCATTAAATGCTTATAACTTTTCTTTCTTGTAACATAGATATCCAAATTTTGGTACACGGTTTATCTTTAATAACCTAAACATAAGTACAAAATTTGGTTATCATGGCTTTGTTAGTTCCTTAGATTAAAAAAAAATTCGGAAGAAAAACCCAAATTTTCCCGGAAAACCTGGTCCTATTTTCCTGGATAATGAACTTATATGTTATAGCCATTTACAAAAAGAAGGTACCTGCCAAATTTGATCAAAATCGGCCCATTTTTTTTATGTTATCAATGTGATACCTTATATATATATATATATATATATATATATATATATATATATATATATATATATATATATACATACATATATATATATATATATATATATATATATATATATATATATATATATATATATATATATATATAATATTATATTATATGGATATATAGAAGTCGAAACTGACCTCGGATATGGGTTCTAGGGGCCCTAGTTCGCGCTCATTTGAAGAATTTTTATCAACGTTCAAAGTTGGAGAGATCTTCCCGTTAGTGAATTTTTTCTACGAAAGTTCTCTAATTAATTGTGAAACAGTGTATTATCGATTAAAATTAATATAATGTTGTACTGTAATGTACTGTATAATGTAATACTGTTCAGTGTCTTGCAAAACGCTTAAATTGAGTCAACAATGTTCATTAATTGTTGAATGCAAGGAAATAAATGTTGCGTCATCGGAGTCTCTTTCCTAGGCAAGAAAAATATGTGCACTAAACATTTTTTTATGTTATCAATGTGATACCTTATATATATATATATATATATATATATATATATATATATATATATAAATATATATATATATATATATATATATATATATATATATATATATATATATATATATATATATATATAATATTATATTATATGGATATATAGAAGTCGAAACTGACTCGGATATGGGTTCTAGGGGCCCTAGTTCGCGCTCATTTGAAGAATTTTTATCAACGTTCAAAGTTGGAGAGATCTTCCCGTTAGTGAATTTTTTCTACGAAAGTTCTCTAATAAATTGTGAAACAGTGTATTATCGATTAAAATTAATATAATGTTGTACTGTAATGTACTGTATAATGTAATACTGTTCAGTGTCTTGCAAAACGCTTAAATTGAGTCAACAATGTTCATTAATTGTTGAATGCAAGGAAATAAATGTTGCGTCATCGGAGTCTCTTTCCTAGGCAAGAAAAATATGTGCACTAAACATTTTTCAATATTTAATAGAGGAATGAAAAGCAATATATTAATAACTTTTTACACAATATTACCAAAAATCTCTCTTGCATTAATTATGAAAGCGGTTAATAAATGGAGATGTTATAATATGCCATAAACAACAGCTTTATGTCAACTGTGTGATCTAGAGGTCAACGGCAGTATATATAGTTTCCCAGGTTATATTATTCCAGTTCTATAGGGATTGCTATTCAAAGCCCCTCTAAAATAACCTTTATAATTCAAAAATTCAAAGAAACTATACCATTCCATTTGAAATAAGAACGTTTATGTCTACTTCCGGTACTTCCAGAAGTACCGCCATCTTGAAAATATTTTTATAGAATAGATCATGATTCGTTACCCGCATACTGAAATTTTCAGAAAAATATTATGAACAGAACTCCTAATACTTTTAATAGAGGGTTTCGATCAATCACCCTGTATATAATAATATATGTATATAGGGTGATTTACGCAACTCGTTGGTTAGAAACTTTCGAACGTGCAATAGAAATTTTGGTCTGACATTTTCAGTATAGATCTAGTCGATGTCTTTCTTTCAAATGAAAATACTTTCAAGATCGCAGCACATCCGGTTATGCCGTTAACTGCAACCAACTCATTTATTTTAAATAGAACATCCTATGTATTATTGCCTATTTGGATTTGCCCTGAAATTTCAAGTCAACCTTGTCTGAACCACCGTTCTCGTTTTCAACCATTTCTGAGATATTCGTGAAGTTCCGTTATCTTTGACGTATCAACTTCATAGAGACCACGGTATCTGCCAAATGATAATTGGTATAAATCTACAACTTGCTGACATTATTAGAAAAACATCAAGGTATCTACGTAATGGCAATTTTTCCGAAGATATATACAGGCTGTTCATAAATTGACCTTGAATTTGGTATTATAAAATCTCGAAAAAGTGACAATTCTCAAATGTTTCACTCCATATTTTATATAATTATTTGACAGTTTGTTCACAATTTTTATCACAGCAATCCTATCGGGAGCTTCTACTGAACATGATAAGACTATTTACTCAGAAACTAAATTAGGTAGGTATAAGTAGCAAGGAATATCATTTAAGAAAGGTCCGTCCGATAATTTATTCTCTGTGAGAAACTCGCGTAGTAAACTAATAAGTGGTGAAATTTACAGAAATTATATTTATGGAAAAACTTTGGAAAACTAAAGTCAAGTATCTAATTAACTCGGTGAGATTTATAAAAGCATGATTCATTCAACAAATATGCCAAATAGATATGAGGAAATCTAATAAAGATCAATAGACATTTCATTTTGCCACCAAATAATGTAATAAAATAATGGGGTAGGCCACTCTATATTATAAAAAACTAATTCTAGATCAGATATGAAAAGGCTGGACGCAGCAAGTGCATTCTAGTAGCGAATTTATATAAGTTTAAAAAAAAACCTAACTTACTTTATTTGATAAGCACAATAAGCATATTATTGGACCTGTGTCAACTTGTTTATGTTAAGCTAAGCCTGTGGATGAGGCATAACATTTGAATGACATACCTTTTTCTGTACAAATACACATATTAAATTTAAATGGCTCGTTCTTATTAACAATTCATTTCAAAGCATGATATTTTTTTCTGCCAATATATGACTACAAAAGCTATTGACAACTCAGATATTTAGTATGCCCATCTTTGTTTATTCCATCATGCTTTATAATACACAGTAATGCTGTATTTCTTACAGGGAATATATTTTGCAGCATTATTTAAATTATGTTAAACTTAATTTCAGAACAACTTGTATTACAATTATTTAACCAAAATGACTTTTGAAACCTACAATCTGTTGTTTTATGGAAATATATTAGTTAAATTTGGTGAAAATAAATTGACGAGTTTCAAAAATATAACACTTTCGAGAAAAATTTTTAATAGAAAATCTTGACTCTCGTAACTATCCAAGAACTCAGCCCCCAGAAGCAATTTTCCAGTGTAATAGCTTCGTATACCATGTTGTACATATCCATATATACACATAATATATAAAGTCTAAAACTGACCTTGATGTGGGTTACAAAGCCTTTAGTGTGCGCTAATTAGAGAAAATTTCGTTACCTTTCTATAAGCGAAATTTTTTATGCTAATTGGTTAAAAACAAAATGTTTTGCGGTATATGTAACAGTCTACTGCATATATGTAGTCTGCAAATACTTCAAACGTTACTTTAACTCTAGACTTTATAGAATGGAAGATATACTATTCATTTTTCCAAATATACTACGACATCAAACAGCATTGTAGATATTTATTATATTCATTTCGCTTTGTGTTTAAAAATCACAACGTTGAAAGAGAAATATTAATTAAACATGTTTTTTGAAATCTTTGTTTTACTTAGTTACGGGTTGCAATAAACAAAGCTTTATAAAACAATGGTTGTGTACGGCTGACGTGCGCTTAAACTCTGTTTTCGCTTTCCTTTGAAGTTGCCCTGATTTTTCTAAATGCTTTTTACTATAGCTAAAAAATATTCAGTCGTATTCCAGGTGTGTAAATATCACGAAAGTATAACATTCTTTTTAATGAACACTTCCACTCTAATGCAATTTTATTAACAGATCCTCAAAATTATACGTTATAAATATATTGTGAAGTAATTCTTGACAATGCTTATTATGATGAAGGGGATAGGTAATTTGTAAATTAGATTTTGATACATTATTCTACTACTTCAATTTCAAAAGTAAGAGATCAAACAATAAAAAATTAGACCATAGACCATATATTCGTAAAAATAAATCGCTAAAAAGCAGATAACTACTGCAAGATTTCCAAACCATATAACCACACAAGCCAGCCACATTAATATTGGATCTGAATTAATTTCCTGTCCTAAAAACTTTAAATATTTGGGTATAGTACTTGATCAGAAGCCATCCTGGAAAGAAGATATAAATCAGATTGTCAACAATTCTAGGAAAAGTTTGAACATCCTGAAAATGACAACCAGGAAGAAATTTGGTTCCGATCCAAAACAGCCATGGTATTTTATAAAGCCTACAGAAGATCAATAATTGACTATGGCTCCATATTTTATAGGTCAGCATATAACAGTTTTTTTTGTTGGAAAATCGACAGAATACAATACATAGCTTAATCAAATCTACTCCAATCGAAGCAATATTGACATAGAGTAAGGAACCCCCGTTGCATGTTAGACGGTCCTTCCTGGATAGAAAATACATAATCAAATAACATGACATAAACACTGTTCTATGTTACAGTATACATGTATTGTATTTATACAACATAACAACCTAATACTGTAACAATAACAATTTACCCCTCTAGCAAAGGTAGCCGACTTAAACTTTGACATAAAACTTGGCGGACATGAAATATACAATACATCATACCAACTATAGGTGCTTTACTATCAACAATCAACAAGAGGAGATTTTGAATACAAAAATGATGTTCTATTATCAAGCAATACTAAATAAACATCCAAGAGTCGCTTTAATCTTTACATGTGGTTCCAGAAGAGAAGCGCGCACCGGGGCTGGAGTATATTGTAACTACAATAAAAACAAATACCTATTTAAACTTAATCACTTAAATAGCCGAAATAACAGCAGTAATAAAGGCCCTGGAGATAGTCATGACAGATCCATTCGATCAATATTTGATCCTTACAGACACCTTTGCATGCTTAACAACACTCAGCCACCCGAAAAGTATATTTGCCAATCCAATCATCTGCAAAATCAAAACACAATTATCTAATTGGAAAGAAATGGAAAAACTGGTGTATTTGTCTAGATTAAAGATCATGCAGGCATCAGAGGAAACGAGGAGGCAATTAGCGAAGAAACGTGACCAGAAAGGTAAAAGTTATCAACTAGTAAGAGGCGGAGAATATATAGTGATAGCAAAACAAGACATGGAAAAGAAAAAGGAGGAACACTGAAGCTTAGTGTTCAGGCCAGCTGAATAATTGTAGTAAGTCAAATCTCCCACCGATCTCAATCTCCGCTCCCGCCACAGAGAGCTTGGTGGTCGCTTGTCAGTTGTCAGCCATTCGGCGTCAGTTTCAGTCTCCACAGCACACAGTCTCGAGAAAGTATGTGTATGTAAGTAATCTATCTTTCTCAAGGTGCCACTCACACCGCCCCTCTCGGTCAGTAGTTCTCAGTGCTCCATTCCTTATTATAACTTTCGCTCAGTCACCCTCGGCGTGAGAAGTGGGTATAGAAGAAAACTCACCCAAGGTGATACTCGCACCGCCCCACTCAGTATCAATCAGTGCTCTGTTCTCTATAACCCTTAAAGCCGCTCTCGGCGTGGGTACCCGTGTTATGTGTTAGTAAGAAATATCAGGCATCGTGCCTCAACTCCATTTCACTCATTTGTGCTCATGATAACAAAGCAGTGTTAAAATAATACCTACGTCCGAGAACGTATAAATCTTTAGGTCTCTCTAAAAGTGCTACTGAAAGACGCTAGGCAACTCATTCGTCTTATTAGTGATTAATGTAAAACCTCTATTATTAAGAATAATTATTTAGTTGAAGTTATAGTTATTTAAGTTTCCTAGATTGTTACATAAAAAATTAGTGCTGTTATTGTCTCTAAAACAATCTGTACCCATACTGCAGTACTCTAAATCTCTCGCTTTCTCTCAAATATAGTTCACTCTCTCTCTCAAATACAGCACAGTCAATCTCTTAACCTCAACGTCTCGATATACCCACGCCCAAATGGAGGATTCCATCTTTATGGGACCCTCCAGTTTTTGGTCCTTACATCACCGGATACCGGACAGCCCGAAAAGGTTGGCAAGCAGGTGAGCCAAGTCACTACAGAACTCGCTTCAGCGTGCAAGCGCTGGGAGCACCCCGCTTCCAGGAATTTGATCACGGCAGATATTCTGCTACTGTTGCTTACTAGACCGCTCGACCTTTCTGGTTGAACAAGTAGTAACTATTATAAAAACAGTTTTTCCTTATAGGATTATTTTATTATTTCTCTCTATTTCATTTTAAGTGGCTCATACCACGTTATTTATTTTAGGCATTTACAAAGAACTAGTTATGTGTTTAATATAACGTTCAGAAATACCCTTCAGGAGTATTTTCATCTCTGAATTCTATTTTCATTTAACAGTGTTGAATTTAATTTCTGCCTCTTTCTTAGTTACACCTCAAAATGTCTCAAGTACCTCAAATAATGGATGTATCTGATTGTAAAAGAAGAAAAATCCTAATAAAAGCTGGTATAACAAAGATTGAAACATTTGCCTCAAAGAAGTAAAAATTACTTAAATCTGCTTACGAATTTACTTTTAGAATGAAAGTTTATACCTATGAACTGTTTCAACAATTTTGTAAAATTCAGGATCAAATTTATTTAAAAGATGAAGAAGACGCGGAAGAGAAAAATTACTATAGATCATGTGTAGAAAATAAGTTTTACGAATTAAAAGCTAAGCTTCCAGAGATTGCTAACTCAAATAAAAATGGTAGTAATCGAATCCGCCTTCCTCTTCATCTACACATAACTCTTATCCATGTACTCGAGAAAAGCTTAATGTCAAATTACCTAATGTATCTACCTCATTTTACAGGTAAACCCGATGAATGGCGTAGTTTCTATGATAAGTTTTAAAGTACTTATAGATGATAGGAGAACGTTAACCCATGTCCAAAGGTTTTTTTACCTTAAAAACTCTCTAAAATTCGAATCTGTAAGTCTTATAGATATCACCCCCCTAACTAATGAAAATTACTGCAAAGCTTTGATTATCTTAAAAGGAAGGTACGATAATAATTTTCTAATAATAAATTCTCACATTAAGGCAATATTATAAATTAGAAATATTAACAAGCCCAATACTCAGTTCCCACGGTCTTTAATAAGAAGGGTAAAATTAAATATAAATGCGTTGGAAGCTCTTAAAGTGTCCGTGCAACATTGGTATCTCTTGCTAATTTACATTTTGACTCGAAAATTGGATTACTCTACTCAAAGGTCATATGAGTTAGAGAAAGATAGTTCGCAGTTACCCGATTTGCAAGGTTTTCTACATTATCTTAAATAAATATGTCAAGCCTTTGAAACTCTTTCGCCTAGTGTCTCTTTCAAACCCTCCTCAGATAAACCTCATACAAGGTATGTCTCAGACAAAACATATGTTGTCTTCATCCCCCAACACAACCAAATTCGAAAATAAACAAAATAATCTTACATATGGGTGTTCCTACTGCAATAGTAGAGATCAAAAATGTATAACTGCCCCTTTCTTTTAACTGTCTTGGATACAAGCACATTTCCCCAAGGTGTAGTTCTAAATTAAATTTCAGAACTTGTGGTCTAAAGCACCGTACCCACCTTCAAAAAAACAATGAAGTTTCCCAATCTAGTCCCAAAACGAATCTTCCTTCTCCCGGTGATTCAACAAGATTCAGTCAACCAAATACAAGCTTACACACAATAACGACTGAAATCCCATTGCCAACCCACTGCAAAGGTCAGGTACTTCTCGCTACCGCAAAGGTTAATGTAACTACACCAGGAGGTTGCAAGGTTTTGGTCAGGTGTCTGCTCGACTCCGCAAGTCAACTTTCATTTGTCACGCAGCACATGGTAATCCGATTACAGGCAAAAACTACTACTCACGTCGTTAAAGAGAATGGTCTAGAGAAAATAATTTACTCAAACATCCCGATCGACTCTCTTAAAGATATCTAGTCTTACACAAGATTTTGAATTTATTCTACAGTGTACTATACTTGACGAAAATACATGTATTCTTCCTAAAACAACGATAGATGTTGATCTTCTTCCCATCCCCAAAGATATACAACTAGGTGAAAGTGACTTTGTCACGCCAGGATATTCATATGCTGGTAGGATCAGATTTTTACTACACTCTACTGAATAAAGATCTTTACCGTTTCGGACGATTTCTGTCTTGCCTCCAGAATACGAAGCTAGGATGGCTCGTTGGAGAATCCACTCCCACAGTTTCCGAAAATACTAGCACATCGCTGGTAACGCTTCACTCCTCGACAGACTACTTAGATAAGCTCCTACCCAAGTTCTGGGACCTCAAAGCTGTTTCCACACCCAAAATACCAAAACCAGAAGACGCAGATTGTGAAAAGCTCTTTTATGACACAACTGTATTAGAAAATCGCGGGTATATTGTTCATTTACTCACGAAAGCTCCACAACCCTCATTGGGAAACTCCTATTTCATAGCCGTTAAGAAATTCTTGCGCTAGAATCTCGATTACTAAAGAATCCACGAACAATACCAAAACTTTCGCAGATAATACATTGAGCTTGGTCATGCCAAAGTGCTTTCCTTCGAAGTTGATCAGTTTAAATCTCATGACTCTAGTGGATATTTTCTACCTCAGTTTATTGTCTTTAGAGAAGAAAGCGTGTCTACCATAGTCCGGGTAGTCTTTAACGCTTCTCAGCCTACCTTCAACGGCAATTCTTTAAATGACATTCTGTTGCGAGGTCCTGTGATACAAAAAGAGTTCTTCGATATCATTTTCGTTTGTAGATTTTTCAAATATGTGCTCTCTTGTGATATCACAAAAGTATTTACCAACGCTCATCATAAATATCAAAGAATCTTATGGCGAGGAAACCGAGACGAAAAGCTAAAGTATCTCGAATTGTCCACTGTCACCTATGGTACCAATTGTGCCCCATTTCTCTCAACTCGGTACTTACTCGATCCAGCTCAAAAATATTTTAGTAAATATCCGCTTGCGGCAGCTGCTATCGTGAATGATGGCTACTTGGACGACGTATTATATGGTCAAGACAACTGCGAAGCCATCTAAAGTTGAAACTGACGGAGCTCAGTAGGTATAGATGGTATGTTCTGGAACCATCACCGGAAGTGCTCCACCACCAGGCCACTGCGCCGGCGCGAAGCGCCGGAACGACGTCATATGACATCGTTGGACGGAGAGCTAAAAGCGCTCTAACCTGAGGTAACGTAATCCAAGATGGCGCCCAAGGTGGCCGAGCGGAAGTGAAAAACCCGGGGCGTTTAAATCTTTAAGCAATATATGGCACCACTGTTTAACGTAAGAGGGCCCACCATTTCGATTTTTGGTAGTGTGACGTAGGCAAAGATGGTGGTTTGCGCATGCGCAAACCCAACTTTGTTATTAAGCGGTGTAGATGTATAGTGTTTGGTATGGTGTTACTCGTGGAGACGAGTAGAGTGCAACCCCGCCGCCGCAGACTGCGCCATGACCCCCCCCCCCTCCACACGGAATCAAGATCATAAATCCCGATCGTGAATCTCGATCGCGAGTCTATATCTAGACCTAGATCTAGATCAAGAATTCGAAAATGGCATGCGCAAAATAGCCTTGTTATTAGCAGGTGTAGAGATATATTGTTTGGTGTCATGTTAATCGTCTCGACGAGCGGAAGACAAATTTGGCCACATGGTGCCTGTCTTGATGAAGTAAACAACTACAGGTAAGGTTAAAATGAAACACGCATTTAAATACAATTAATTTATTGACTTGGTTC
The DNA here is from genome assembly GCA_964006375.1 of Tillus elongatus. NCBI lineage: Eukaryota > Metazoa > Arthropoda > Insecta > Coleoptera > Cleridae > Tillus > Tillus elongatus. Next base: position 72,428,815 of record OZ023267.1, read on the forward strand.
ACAAGATTTATTGACATATTATATTAAATTATTACATAATGGTTCTTACGATACCAGTTAGTGGTTTATATTCAAATACACAATCATTAATAACTAAACAGTAAGCTCTGGTTCTATTAGGAAAATTGTCTTTATTCATAAACTCCACTTTGAGGTCCACCGTTGGAAACTTGATTGACTCGTTCTGATGCTGATAGTCGATTACAAAAAGAGCTCGATCTTTAAACTCATCATAATTTAAGAGAGGCTATGGCATGTTTTTATAACAAAAACTTTTTTGAAAATCTGTATACATCTGATAGGCTTCAGCATATTTAGATTTCTCGAAATCCATATTCATGGATTCATAAGGGTAAAATTCTGAATTTAGGAACACTCGTAGGTCTACCATATCGATGTTATCGAAAAAGTCACCTTTCTTGCTTACGTTATCTTTTCGATCTGTTTGAAATGCTATAATCACATATGTAGGTCTTTCTAAGTTTGTTGCAATTTTAACAGATCACACGTCTTTATTAATATCTCTGAGTGCTGGCAGCTCAAATATGTCCCATTTGCGACATGCTAGAAATATAGATGTGTCTTTTGCTATTTTATCCATCCGCTCCAACTTCATTTTATCATTTGGAAATACATTTTTCGCTTTTAAAAACATGTTGGTTACAGTAATTTTAGATCCTGCTGTACCAATACTGTAATAGTTGTTGGAATCATTTCAAGCTCTTGTAAATCGGAAAGTATGTTAACCACAGAGCACTCCTTTAAAGTGATGGAAGAAACTGAAGAGATACCAAAGAGGTAGAAGGATGTGAAACTTGTTGTAGTTTAAGGTGATGTGATCTGACGATACATTCAGCTCAGCATTACTAAGAGATTTAGCTTCATTCTTACTAAACGAAAGCATGCTTTTGATGGTTGTTGTGGTATATGGGTCTCGCACTCGCTCCACTTCCTTGTTATTTAATTCATAGGTCATTGTTTTAAACAGAGCTTCCCCTCCATTATACGCATGCATCTTGTTGATTGATGTTTATTTCAACTTCGTCGCTGTTACCAAATGATTTAGTTGATGAATAGTAAGACCGAAGTTTTTCTCGATCGATGGAATCGTCAAACTCAGGGTCTTTGAATATTTATAGTTTTGATGACATGATAACCAAGACTTTTAAGGAACTAAATACTTCTGGTTAAGTTACGTGTCGGGGGTTTTCGCTACATTTTTCCCGCCTGAATATGATATCAGCCCCCAAGCCCATAGAGAAAATAACTCTTTATCAAATTTTCCTATATCAAATTCGCTATTGATGAGATCACGACTCTTAGACTTTTGATTTGGTCTACACATGAACGTGAACTAGAACAGAAAGAACCCATATCCGGGGTCAGTTTTGATTTTTTTATGTTTAGATATGTATTCAATTTTTCTTATTTACCCAACAGAATACACAATGACATACAAAATAATAGATCACGGGAAAATTAAAAGAAGGTCCTACAAGTAATATTAGTACTATTAGTACTATTAATACTTATTTTATGATAACAACTTTAACGAAAAAAATAATAAAACAATCGTTTTTAACAGGTAAATGCAATGTGTGGTGACAGATTTTACTACCTGAGGATCCAAAAAAGCAGTTGCTTGTCCAGTGTCTATAGACGCTCAGGCAGATTGGCACAGCATAAACAGGCTTTTCCCTTCCCGGCTGTAAACTGCCTTCGGTCAGGATTCTATAGCATACATATGAGCTCAAGTAATTGCAATCAGACTAGGCACTTGTATTCTATCTGATCTAAGTAGAAATTGTTTGTCCCGTCGAGTATTTTATATTACGAATTTCTTTGATTCTAGACGGCAGAAAATTGTAGCAACGTGGGGAAAGGAAGACGTGACTGCTGTGACCGTGATCTTTTCGAATGATGGAACTTTAGCATCGCTGCTTTCCTTAGATCTAGTTAAATAACAATGATCAACACATGGGAAAGTTTGTCTATTTTTATGGTGATATACAGTTAATACTTTAAAGTAAAGTTGTCTTAGATCGAGTATATTTGCCTTTGTATAGAGCAGTGTAGAGAGGTAGCTTAACCTTAAAATATATTATTTTGAGATACCTTTGTAAAACTACGAGTCCTATCAGGTACGTCTGTTACGCCTCCCCACTAATTATTCTGTGATAGCTCCATCTCAAACACCGATCTAAAATTACACCGAAATAATTAATGAACTGATCACTTTTAATTTTGTAAGATGAACCATCTTCATTTACATCTAATTCTTCGAATCGAGGACCACCAGATGCATAACAAGAAAATCGTAAGGCTGCTATTTTATCTATATTAAGGGTTAACTGCTAATGTCGAAGTCAATTGAAAATCAAAATCAGATCTCTCTCTCTCTCTACCTTATCCTTGACTACTTCTCATGACCGGTCTCTATAATATATCACTGTGTCATCGACAGTCCTTCTTAACTTATTTCGAGCATACTGTTATTAAATACAAGATCGTTCCCAACAGTTTCTTGGGGTACCGCACATAATGGTTTTTATTTTTTCAAAACCTCTCCCGCCTGAACAACTTGATTTTTACCAGTACGATAATTATCTATTAATTCATAAACAGGCCCCTAAACCCTATATCCTACAGAGTATTTAATAATTGATCGTGACTCAAAGTGTCGAACGACTTGCTCAAATCAAGAGAAGTTCCAATTCAAACTTCTTGGTCGTTAAGTGTATTACACAGTTTTTCTGTCAAAGAGGAGATAGTATCTTGAGTATTTCCGCTCAAAATCCATATTGTGATAAAGACAAAAAACCATTTTTATGTGAAGATTAACGATATTAGTCAATAATTGGTATTGTCTGTTATATCCCCCCCCCATATATATATATATATATATATATATATATATATATATATATATATATATATATATATATATATATATATATATGAGTAATGAGAAATACATAATTCCTAAATTAAATTACCTCCAGAATTTATTAAAACTTGAAGTTTCGGCTTCTACTCTGACGCCATTGTGATAAGGAAGATAGAAAATAAAGGAACTTTAATGTCTCAATCCGCACACTCGCGGGAAATAAGGGTATGTTGGATTGTTGTAGATCGATTGCGGGGCCCGAATCTGCCCACTCCCCAAATATCACTTAAAATGGTCCTTAAGTTCTCAGTGGCTCTTTTGACTTAATATACGGTTTTACTGCCCTCATACGTGACCCAACAAATATTAATCTTCCTAATACTATTATCACGCTACTTGACTTATCAAACCTCACCAAACTAGCTAATGACTCTGATAACCGTCCATTTAAAATAAAACAAGACTATCAGTTCTCTCTTCAGTCTATGGTTGAACATAATGAGCCCTTAGATACGATTACAAGTTAGATTTAGGGGATATGCAGATTGAGGCCAGATGATAGTAATAAAACAATAAAGCCTACCTTTATCCACCCCTCTAATTAGTAGCCAAATTCAGGCATTGCAGTTATTTTGGCTTCACATTCCTCCAAAATTTATCTTTAAAATTGCTCTAAAACATGAGCCAAAACGTCGATTTTTTACCAAATTCTGGGCGCAGAACCAGGCATTTGCTACATTTATGGCCGCGAAAACCTTTCGCAATTTATACATGTGACATCTCTGCTTTTGTTTTTAACGTGTTACTTGATACATTGGATGTCTGTGGATTCCTTAAAAAATCCCAATTATCAATTCTAGGTGACTTCAATGTTCTGGAGTATGCCCACCAATCAAACGGACTTCACATCTATTGTTTTCTACACGCCCTGTTTCGCTTAGAACAATTGAGTGCGATCAGAAATACGAACGGCAGACTCCTTGGTCTTGTTTTTAGTAATGTGAGAGGTTGTGTACCACGTGACTCTGATTATTGATGGACGAAAATGCTCGTCATATCGCGCTTGATATAACACTCACAGTTGAACCTTCGATACGAAGACGCGCTGTGCATATTCCTGAATCCTTCTAGTACTCTTTTCGCCAAGTCAATTTTCCTGGTTTATATAATCACTTCTCTTAAATTAACTGGACTTTACTTAGCCTGTTTTCAAAGGTCTGCAAAGCTTGTCATGGATTCTGTGCGTTATACTTAATCATTGACCTCTACGTGCCTAATACTTCTTCGTGAGTGCGTCGCCTGTCATGGTTTGACTATGAACTTGATAGTCTCGTAACTGTTCAAGAGATCAAAAGATTTCGCAGACGATGGAGAATTCAAAACACTAAAAAAATTTCCAGTGATTTGTCGTAGTAGGGATAGAGAGTAAGGCAACATTTCCATGTTGATCCCAGTAGCTTTTCGAGGTTTGCCAACCTAAAAAAAGTCAATCTGATCATTATGCGCTCTATTATAGAGGGTAAGTAATTATCAGCGATGATAATGCAGTGAAATGCCTTTGCAGAATTTTTCAAGACTTTTGTTTGGGTACGTCTAGCAACGTGTTTGTGTCCTTTATCCTTTGCAACAGTGGTACGATTGATTGACTTGTATGTCAGAAAGGTGTCGGCGGACCACGTTTTAAGAGCTTTGCTTAAAATGAATCCAAAACATACATCGGGACTTGCCCCAATTTCCTCTTTTCTGGTCAAGGATTGTGTTCACATACTTGTACATACCTTGACTATCATATATTACAGGTAAAAAAAATACGTTTTCTAGCATCTCGATCATTATATTCTCTTGAGGAAATTTATAAGGGTTTCTCATAAAACCTTCTGAACTTTGTAGGATCCTATCTTTGCGATAAAGTTAGCTTTGTTAACTATCGTGGGTGCCGGTCTGTTGGCGTCTTGGCTAGGTCTACTTAATAGTCTCTAAACTCTTCAAAAATCAAATGATTTCGCACACTATGATGAATTCAAAACACTAAAAAACTTTCCAGGGACTTGTCTGCAGCTAAAGACTCGTAGTATGAGAAGAGAGTAGGACAATATATCCATGTTGATCCGAGTAGCTTTTTGAGGTTTGCCAACCTCAAAGAAGTCAATCTGATCATTCTGCCCTCTTTTATAGAGGGGAAGTCATTGGCAGCGACGATAATGCAGTGAAATGCCTTTGCAGAATATTTTCAAGGCTTTTGTTTGGGTACGTCTACCAACGCGTTTGTATCCTTTATCTCTTGCAACAGGGGAGGGACTGACTTCATTGATTGTTGTTGCCCTTACTTGGTGAAACTTGCCCATACTACATACAGACTTGGAGACTACTTCTCTGGCTTCACTGTTGGTTTTCGTTAGTGAAGGACGTATCCAGCGCGTAAGCTAACTGGAGCAAGTGGCCCTACGAATTCTGGATGTTCTAGGATGTTCTTCAACGTTTCTGTGACTATAGTTTCGCTGCTTGACAGCATTCTCAGACAGATTTAAATTGAAATAGTACGAAATCATGACAACTACAAATAAATATCTGTTGCTATGTTATGGTATGATGTTTTGATCAAAAAATTTATCAAATTGAAAATAAAAATCAAACACAGATGACAGATGAGACTTTCAAATGTCTACGTGATGTATGTCAATATTTAACATAAAAATATAACTAGCTTATAATAACTATGATAACATATATATATATATATATATATATATATATATATATATATATATATATATATATATATATATATATATATATATATATATAAATTTAAACTGACCCCGGATATGGGTTCTAGGGGCCCTAGTTTGCGCTCATTTGAAAAAAAATTTGCAAAGTCTCACCATCGATCCCTCTCTATTAGTGAATTTTTTTAATAACAATTCACTAAAAACTCGGTAGGCCGATGGAAAGACGAATAAAATTGTGGTAGGTAGAGTGAAAGATGAAAGATGCTTACAGAAAGTAATTGAAAAGAAGAAGGCGCCATTTATTGCTCATATTCTAAGACCTAATGATTTTTAACCCGAAAAAGGGAAGGGAGGGGGTTACGCAAAGAATAAACCTTCTGGAAGATCTAGCACAACTGACACAGTGTGTGAGTTGTAATAAAATGAAGTCTTCGAAGACGGAGAATCATGGTTGTGAGGCCAGGCAACATCGCGCTTAGGTTGTGATGATGACAAATGAACTATCTATTTTAAGTTTTCAATTTACATCCCTTTTTAACCGACTTCAAAAAAGGAGGAGGTTCTGTGTGTATTTTTTTATGCAGGTACCGATATTTTCGTCAATTGTTGACCAATTAAAAAACATTTATATCGCCCATCGTTTTCGAGTTATCTCAATTGTTTTACGGCGTTTTACCAATGGGAATCGAAGTCCCATGAAAATGACGCATTTGGGGTGGTTTTCAATTGTATTATTCGCCAAAAAAAATCGGGATGCTATATACAGGACGCTCTCAAATGACCTAGCCAGTCTGTGCACAAAAAAAAAAAACGGCGAAATACCATAAAACAGATTACTTACAAATCTGCATGTAAATATTTTTTAAATTTCTGTCGAAAATCTTTCTGTGAATAATTGCATCTTGGCTGGTGTTTTTGTATAAATTACGTGGATAGGTTCGTTGGCCAGGAAAGTCAGACATGTCTTCCTTTAAAAAAAAAACATATTTAATATTAAAAAGAGGTCTATGAAAATTCGTTACCATAACGCACTTGCTGCATCCAGACTGTAATGAATTTTTCTAAAATATTTCTAGAAAATTCATTCCAAATAGACTCTTTCTCTGATGCTTGGCAGTTAGATTATATGGTGTAATAGTCCAAATTTTTAGGAATTATCGGAGAAAAAAGCTCAATATATCCGTTAATATACGAGATACGAGAATAAATTGTATACCTATGTTAATTATAGGTTTTCTTGAATTGTATATTATAAAGTTAATTTTACAATCACAGCGTGGTCAATAATTCGTTAGTGATACAATTTTTTTTATATCGAACACCCATTATGCGTTTTTGCATTTTTCATCGAAATATAATATATGCTTGTGAAAAAAAAAATTCGAAACGTAGCAAGTGGCTTTTTATACCTCTTTTTCATCGAAATATAATACATCTTTGTGAGAAAAGAAATTCTGGAGGCAGCAAGTGAGTTTTAGTAGCGAATTTTCATTAAATGCTTTAAAATTTCAATAACTCAATTTGCATCTAACTCAAGATTCGTTGGCTAGGAAACAACTTTTTTCGGGAACATTTTGAATTTATTTTAGGAAACTTTTTGTACATTTTCAAATAATAACCTTGTTTTGATGAAATGTGGTATATTGTTTCTACTATAATATAGGTTATGCCGGTAACCAAATTTGATACCTGATTTCATTAAAAAAGACATATTTGCTATTAAAAACCTTTTAATGAAAATTCACTTCCACAACCCACTTGCTGCGTCCATACTTTTATAGTTTTATAAATATTCAAAACTATCTTATTTTGTGGAAACCCAAAGCTTTTAATAGAATGCAAATGTAACAGAACAGTATAAAACGAAGCATCTTTGTCGATAAGTAGTTTTTGTTCGGAAAGAAAATTGTAATTGGAAAACAATATAGAGCTCATAAATATGTAAAGCGTGTTTGAGATGTAATTTGTTATCAAGACAATGTTTACCTTAATCATGACAGTGTTTGGTTCTACACTCATTTCCCCCGCTTTCGTTCACTCGGAAAGTCAATATTATATGATATATTTTTGCCTCCCTTCCTTCGATTTTTGCCCCAATAATTTATTTTTTGCGGAAGATAAAATGTGATATGACAGCCTAAATTCAAACAAAAAGTCGGTCATTAAAATGCGGTAACTTAAAACGTAAATGGAAATGGAAACAAAATCTATATAATTAACTATTGATTCTAAATTATGTCATGTAGAAAAAGCCAAATATTTGTTGTCTTATTACCAATGTGTTATGTTAACGGATGTGTTATGGTAGGTATTTTGCAGTTTGTATAACAATATAGATTTTGATTTTTGGTGTACATGGAGGGACCAGTATGTGAAAGCTTATTCCAGAGAACACTGGATAAAAGTCAATATTAGGCAAATAAAATAAATAATAATTTTTAAGAAATGTTGCGGTGTGACTGTAACTAATGTTTCCTTATTATAACTTCTTTGTAGTCAAATACATTTTCTCATGTGTGGATAAAAAAGACTAATAGAGTCAGACTAACCGAAAAGCAGCTGAAGAACGCAATTAGAGGGGCTATTTACGGAGCTTCCGTTCGACAAATTGCAAAGCATTTCAATATTTAAAAATTAGCTCTGTCCCGTCATGCATAAAAGTCCAAGCAAGATCCTTATCAATCGTACTTATATAAACCCAGCACAGCCATTAGACGAATGATTACCATGTACCAAGAAAGTCAGTTAGCTGATTATCTAAAATCGCCATAAAAAAAATGCGTTATTTGCATCTACAGTTGTATTATTTTGTACCATATCAGGAACAAGAAAGAAAAATGGAGTTGTAGGTAAAGAGTGGCTGCACGGATTTATATCGCAGAACCGTAAACTTTTGATTCTAGCATCCAAGGCCACTAGCTTCACCCTATCAACGAACTTCAACAAATTTAATGTTGATGAGCTTTATGCTAATATAATAGATGTTTATCAGCGACATAGCTTTTCTGCTGGCAAGGTATAGGACTAATGAACCTTAAATGCCAATAGTTCATAACCCTTCTAAAGTATATAAGGCTAGATGCATTCTCACCACAATTAGAACCGTGGCCCGGTTTTCCTCTAATTAGAGCTCGTCAGTACGGCATACTAATTCTAGCGAAAATACACTTATAAGGCAATACGGCTATGGTAGCCAGTCTTCCAACACTAAGTGAGTGGTAAGACACGAAGCAGCGTGCTGCCACCTAGTTGCGGAACCAAGTAGTATGTTGTCACGCCAGTTCCAAATAACACAAAGTGTTAAAAAATAGAAACTGAATACAGCCAATTAACAATTTAGTAAATTGACAGCCCTGGTCCATTTCTACCCTAATATAGGGACAAAATATGTAAGGCTAGATGCATTCTCACCACTAGAAATGGGCCAGTGCTGACAATTTACTAAATTGTTAGTTGGTTGTATGCAGTCTCTATTTTTTAACACTTTGTGGTATTTGGGGCTGGCGTAGCAACATACTACTTGGTTCCGAAACTAGGTGGCGGCACGTTGCTTCGTGTCTTACTACTCACTTAGCGTTCTAAAGTAATCTGCCAGAAGAGTCTTAAGTAAATTAAGGAAATAACAAATAACAAGTGCAGGTAGAGGACAACTTGTTAGCATGCTCTGTTTCACCAATACAGCCGGCAATACGATCCCACCAGCTTATGATTTTTTACGAAAATTTTTCAAAGATTACATGCTCACCAATGGACCTCCAGGTAGTCTTATCCCAGCTCGTGTGAGTGGTTGGATGACAAAAAACTTCATTGTGGCTCTATAACATTTTATATGGCATATCAAATGCTCTAAATACTCTAAATAGAAATATGTGTTGTTTCTAGATAATCACAACGGTCATGTAAACATATGTATTGTTAAAGAAGCAGGGAAATTTGTAGTGTGCCTGATGACCTTTCCGCCACATTGCAGTCGTCGGCTTCAGCCACTTGACGTGGCTGTATATAGTACACTTAAGGCATATTATAATCAAGCTTACAAGGAGTGGATGACTCGCAATGCAGAAAATATAATATCACTCTATAATGTTGCTGAACCTTCTAACAAAGCATTTAATTGAGCATTTACAACAAGCAGCATTCTAAAAGCTCATCAGAAGACCGGAATCTGGCCATTTGACTCAAGCACATTTTCAAAAGCCGAATTTCTAATATCGTCAGTAACCGAGACCCTAATAAGTCTTTAAATGATCAGCATGATCATTTCATCTTCCACATCTATATACGATAGCGCCCTAGCAAGCAGAGGTACTACATCATATATATATATATATATATATATATATATATATATATATATATATATATATATATATATATATATATATATATATATATATATATATATATCTGTGTGTATGCATTTATTTTCTAAATTAGTTCAGCCATACCTGAAAGTAGTCCCGCAGAAAAGTGGTGGACGTGGTAGGAAGAAAAAAAACTTACACGCTTGCCAAAACACCAAAGAACGAATCGCCGGTTGTTCAATAAAATCCAAGGTTTTACAATAAGTTTTGGCAGGACTTCGTCAGAATCTAGTGAATCTAAAGTCTGTCAGGATTGATCTGATGCTTTTGATGAAGAAGATCTTAATGATCTGTTTGATTTTGACTTAGTGATAGTTGAGACTAACGACTTTGTAGTAGTAAAATTTGTTATATTAGGAGAGTGAATGATATGAATAATGGAGGAGCGGTGTGATGTCAACTCTGGTCGCAAAAGTCACAGTCAGAATATGGACTTTGTTTGGCCGACAGTAAAAAACGTTGCTTCTATAAAGGCACACAACATTGTTATGAAGCTTCCAGGACCTGGGAAAAGCAAAATCACAAAAAAAAAAACGCCTGCGTCGTTCCATTTTAAAACTAACTTGCCCAAATTCTCTAGAATTTATATATATATATATATATATATATATATATATATATATATATATATATATATATATATATATATATATATATATATATATATGTATATGTATATGTATAGGGTAATATACCATATAAATTTTACAAATGAGCTTCTTATTGTTTTTCAGTTACTGGCAAAATAACTGCTTTATTGGATAGTCCCATTTCACCTTACAGCAGGAGGAATTCGCAATATGTTAATTTGACTTTTTCAATATAAAATCAGAACCTCGGTGGTTCAGGGGTAGGAACGTGTGCCTCTGAACCGAAGGGTACTGGGTTCGATCCCAAGGTACTCCTTTAACTTTTTCAGTACAAACTGTAACATTAACATCAACCGAGGTTCTGGCATTGTATTTGAGAAAGTTGAATGTCTGCACGTTCCGCTCTTCGGAGGGGGCGTAAAGCCGTCGGTCCCGTGTCCATGCGATGTTGAGCACATTAAATATCCCTGCCCTCCTTACAGAAAGGTAGGAGTTCGGCAAAATTTCCAGCATAGTGAGGTGAAACTGCTCCCTGGCGTCGGTGATTGGCCATAGTCGCGGAAATAGGCCGACGTTAAAGAAACAAAAAACACACAAAATATAAAATAACACAAGGTAGCATATTTTATTTTTACAGTATTCAAATACTAATGGTCTTGAAATAGCAAAACAAGTAAAAATATCTCATACCTCCCCAATCTCCTGTAAAAGTAATATGATTTTTTAGGTAAAACACAAGAAAAACTATTTCAGGTACGGGCACACTTTATATTATAGTTTATTACATTATGTTTTAATCACATTTTAGTGAATTTTCTTAGAAAAAATTCACTAATGAGGAGATCTCGACTTTTGAATTTTGAAAAAATTTCTTCAAATGAGCGCGATCTAGGACCCCTAGAACCTATATCCGGGGTCAGTTTCAATTTTTATATGTTTATATATAGATAGATAGATAGATAGATAGATAACTTTATTAGCCTTTGATCAAGTACATACATACTACAGGCACGTCAAAGAATTAGAAAAACCTAAAATGTCAGTCTTAAATATATACAAAAACAGAAGTCAAAAAATAACAACAGCACTTTACATACAGAACCAACTACAAAATTATACAATCATTTTACATTAAACCTAAATTTACAGTTACAACGGTCATTCTCTCCGTTGCTCAGGGCCTGTACAGTATCAGTAAATTCACTGATATGATAAAAAGAATTTTCAACCAAAAATAATTTCAATCTATGTTTAAAGCAGCTAAGTGTATCCGCAGCCTTAATCTCCTGAGGAAGCATATTAAAATAAAAACAGCCAGCATACACAGGTGATTTCTTGTATGCCATATACTGGTAATTTGGCAAGTGGATGTCATTTCTTGCCCGGGTAGTGTAGCTGTGAACTGCACTATTTTTAGTAAACCTGTTCCTACGTGCATATGTGAAACTCAGGAGTTTATACAAATACACCCCCGTGACAGTCAACAATTTTTTTGTTTTAAAAGTACTCCTGCATGATTCTTTTTGTTGTAGTCCAAAAATCAGGCGGATTACTCGTTTCTGGCATGCGAAAACCCTGTGTATATCATTTGCATGACCCCACACTATTAGGTTGTATGCCAGCACACTATAAACTAAAGCAAAATACACAATAATTAGAGAAATTGCATTTAAGGTGTTCTTCAGTTTCATGATGCAAAAATAGGCCTTACCCAATTTGTTTGATATTCCTTCTATCTGGGTCTCCCATGAGAGCCTATTATCTAAAATGCAACCTAAAAAGTTGGTGGAGGTACTTAGGGCAATATAGTTATAATTAAAATGAAAATTATTATCAATAGAAGGCTCTCGACATCTTCCCATAAACTCTACACAAACTGTCTTAGAACTATTTACAATCAGGTGATTGCTGCAGCACCACTGACCGAAGTGCGACAAAATACTATTCACCTTACGCATAGCATCGGACAATACCGGATCCGAAACTACGATTGCTATGTCATCAGCGTACATAAACAACCTCCCACCTGTCAGATAGTTGGGAAGATCATTTACGTACAACATAAACATAAGCGCCCCAGGACGCTTCCCTGCGGAGCGCCCAGCTTTACTTCATACTCATCAGATCTAACACCGTCCACTGAGACTACTAATCGCCTGTCTCTTACAAACGACACAAGCCAATCACTAACAGGTCCCCTAAGTCCGACCGCATTTAATTTTCTTTCGAGGAAAGTACAATTAATTGTATCAAAAGCGCGAGACATGTCAAAAAATATGCCCACGGTGTGATGCTTTCTATCAATACAATCCGCAATATGCTGCACCATATCCGCGCAGGCCTGTTCGGTGGAATATCCCTCGCGGAAACCATACTGACTAGGAGACAACACGTTATTTTTACTTAGGAAGTCCGTTATCCTGTTATGCAAAATTCTTTCCATGATTTTGGAAAACGGACTCAGTACCATTACAGATCGGTAGTTTTCCACCGAGAACGGATCGTCTTTTTTATATACTGGTACCCCTTTCGCATTTTTCAATTTCGAGGGAAACTGGCCTAACTTAAGCGAGGTATTCATGATTACCGTTAGATAAGGCGATATCAATTCGGAAAGTTGTTTAATAACAGTGACTGCAATATCATCTAAGCCAATGGATCTTTTAGTTTTAAGTCCATGAATAACGTTTGTTATTTCAGTGTCCGTCACTGGATAAAAATAAAAACTATCGCGCACCATTATGGAGGTTGTACACTCTTTATAGTTAAGAACACCAAAATGAGCAGTCAATTTTTCTTCTACTCCACAGGCAAAGTACTTTGCAAATGAATTTGATATTAAACGCTTGTCAGTAATTATTTCGTTATTTATTTTTAGTTTAATCTCTGTTTTGGTTTTAGGTATTCTATTTAAACGTGTGTGTATATATATATATATATATATATATATATATATATATATATATATATATATATATATATATATATATATATATATATATATATATATATATATATATATATATATATATATATATATATGTATCACACCGATAACTCAAAAAATAATGGGCCGATTTTGATAAAATTTGGCATGTATGTTTCTTTTGTAAATGGCTTGGATAAGTTCGTTAGTCAGGAAAATCGCACGAGGTTTTCCGGGAAAATTTTGAGTTTTCATTCGAAAAAAATTCTTATCTCAAAAAGTAATAAGCCGATTTTAATAAAATTTGGCACGTACCTTCCCTTTGTAAATGGGTTTGACAGGTTTGTTAGTCAGGAAAATCTGACGAGGTTTTCCGGGAAAATTTTGAGTTTTTATTCGAAAAATTTTTTTATCTCAAAGAATAATGGGCCGATTTTGATAAAATTTTGCATGTACCTTCCCCTTGTAAATAGCTTTGATAAGTTCGTTAATCGAAAAAATCTAACGAGGTTTTCTGGAAAAATTTTGAGTTTTCATTTGAAAAAAATTTTTATCCTAAAAAACAACAAATCTATGATAACCAAATTTGGTAGGTAGGTTTACGATATAAAAAGTAAACTATACACCAAAATTTAGATTTCTATGTTACAAGAAAAAAAGTTTTAATAAAATATTTTGTGCCAGATCATTTCTATGAAAATTCACTACCATAACGCACTGCAGACAAGGGAATTTAAGAAACCTAATTTTTTAATATTTTATCTCATAACTCGGACCAAATGCAGCGCTTGATGTACAATCTGAATACATCAAGAATTAGTGGATATTTGCATAGACTATATATTTCAAATAACCCAACAAAAATAATCTAAAGAAATTCAACCACAATATCTTAGAGGACAACTAACCTTTGCATTTCTTGAAGTTATGCTTCCACCAAATTGTTCTTGCAATGTGTCAATAGTGGCATTAGCAGTATGCTATTTTGCACCCCTTTATTGGAACCACATGTTTTACAAGTGAGTTTTGCCTGAATTTCGCCTCAAAAAATCGATAGACACTACTCGCCGGTAATTTCAACTTCTACTCCTACCTTGTTTTGGAAAAAAGATGCTGAGACAATGCCACCATGCTAATAAAAACACCATACAGTGACCTTTTTCACATAGAAGGACTTCTCGTAAATCTCCTCTAAATTGATTATACACTAAAAGTGGCAATTTTGATTGTTACGGTATCCACTGTACGAGAATTGACCATCTGACAAGATCATTTTTGCTCAAAATTACGATTTGCTTTAAGTTGTTTTAAAACCCAAGCAGCAAATCTATGTCACTCACAATATTAGAGTGGCGCCAGCTATTGGGTTGACGGAGTATTATGCGGGTGTAAACCCAAGTCTTTTTGCAAGACACCCCAAGTTGCAACAGTTATAAAATGTTTTAAGTTTTTTTCAAACTCTAAGCTAACCGTGTATAACACATGATAATATGAATGGTCTGACGACCGCAGCCATGAAAGAAGACAACACACACACAACATGATAATATGCATTATATTGGTAGTTACTAAGCATTTCATAATTATTTTTTAAAGATGAAAACCATGATTTTGTTGTTTTTGGTGAATTTTTTGAAAAAAATCTCACTGTTGAGGCGATCGCGACATTTGAATTTTGAAAAGCTTCTTCAAATGAGAAAAAACTAGGACCCCTGACCGCATATCCGGCATCAGTTTCAATTTTTATATGCTTATATATATATATATATATATATATATATATATATATATATATATATATATATATATATATATATATATATATATATATATATAAGTCCACTTGGAGAACCCAAATCACCACAACATATATTTCAAAGTCCTTACGATCGTTTCGCTGACAACGTCAGCGTCATCAGAGGATGAAAAATTCTGATGACGCTGACGTTGTCGGAGAAACGATCGTAAGGTCTTTGACATATGTGTTGTGGTTATTTGGGTTCTCCAAGTGCACTTATCAGTGCTCATCGCAAGTTCCAGTTTTCACATAGCTTATATATATATATATATATATATATATATATATATATATATATATATATATATATATATATATATATATATATATATATATATATATATATATATATATATATATATATATATATATATATATATAGATATATATATATATATATATATATATATATATATATATATATATATATTTACGTAACCTAATAGCCGATTGCCAGAAAACAATTACCACGGTATCTATTCCAATATCGTCAGCAAGACGTCGACCTCCAGCGATAACGAAGTTCATTTGGAAACAGCAAATGTAATCAATCCTAGTTTAAAAGTATCACTAATGTAAGCCTTGTTCACGTATTAGCAACATTAATTGCTCGTAAACATTGACTAGTAATTAATCACTTGATTATTTTGATGTACTTTTGGTTTTCAATCACACCGATAACTCAAAAAATAATGGGCTGATACTAATCGAATTTGGTGAGTACCTACCTGGCTTGGATAGATTCTTTAGCCAGGAAAGTCGGCCAATTTTTCTCGGAAAATGTTGTATTTTCTTTCGGAAAATTTGTATATCTCCGGAAATAACAAATTAAGGGCAACTAAATTTGGTACGCGAATTTCTGTCATTAAAATTAAATCACTTACCAAAGCTCTGTACGTTGAAAGACAAATAGATATAGGCATTAAAAAAAAGGGAGTTTTCCTCAAAACGTCAAAGTCGCGAGTTGAAACGCCAAATTGGCAACATTTAGGCGAAGAAACTGAAACTAGTACGGGTTATTTAGAGAAAATAGCATTAGAGAAATGATTTGCAAACCCTAAAGTCTCAGCTTCAACCGTCATTGTCCCTCATTTTACTAAAATTTTTCAGAAAATTCATTTCAAATAGGATCTATTTGATGATTTGGCAATAGGTTTAGCTATATAGTTTATAGTTTAATGGTATATACGTAATTTTTGGCGAATTTTCGTTCAAAATCAATAAAACCCAACATACCAGTTATTATAAAAGATACGAAAAAAATTGTAGACATTAATTATAGGGTGTCTTGAGCTACATCTTAAAAAATTATTTCTACAATCATAGGGTGGCCCATAAGTCGTTGGTGATAACTTTTTTCTTTCTTTGTTTAATCGAACACGCCTTGCATTTTTGCATTTTTCATCAAAATATAATGCAGGTTTGTAATTCTAGACGCAGGAAGTGCATTATGGTGGCAAATTTTTGTTAAATGCTTCAAATTTGAATAGGTAAATTTGCTATTAACCTATAAGGATTATTGGCCAAGAAACCAGTTTTTTCGGGAATATTTTATGTTTACTTTCGAGATGTTTTGTACATTTAAGTTATTTTGATGAAACATGGCACATTTTTTCTACGATATAGGTGACCAAATTTGATGCCTGCTTTCTTAAAAAAAACACATATTTCCTATCAAATACATTTTTATGAAAATTCACTACCATACCACACGTGCTGCGTCAAGACTTTTTTATTATATCAGCTTATGAACTTAGGTACAGTAAAATCGACAGATTGTGTTAACACTTATTCTTTTAAAAAGATTTGTACTCCAAAATTAATTTCACACACAAGTGTTTTTAAATGCCGATCAATAAAAAAAAATTGTATTCGTCTTTATTAAAAAGTACAAATTGGATTTTATAACTATATGTTAAACCGCGGGCTACCGAACGTTGCTTCTCAAATCCTGTCCAATTTTCGTAAATTTCAACATCAAAAACCTTAAAAAATTCAAATGCAGATTATTATATTAAAGTTTAAGTTTGAAATTCACTAAATCAAAATATGACTTTAGAGCAGATGTCTAATAGAATTATTCTTTGATTGGTTTTTATTCAAAAGATCATACAGTTCTTTGTAAGACCGCTATGTTAGTTTCTACATTATTAGGACCTTAAATGGATAAAAATATGTTTAATCTAAGAAACATGCTTTGTCATAAATGCTGAAAAAATTTGAAAACCTTCTAAACTGACAACATCATAAGTTATATAAACTTGGCTTAGACAATTAAAAAAAATCTCGGGACGCAGCAAGTGCGTTATGGTAGTGAATTTTCATAAAACTATTTTTTAATAGCAATAATGTGTTTTTTTAAGAAAGCAGGTATCAAATTTGGTTACCAGTATAATCTATATAGTAAAAACAATGTGCCATGTTTCATCAAAATAACTTTATTGTTTGAAAATGTAAAAAAAATTCCGAAAGTAAACTTAAAGTGTTCCCGAAAAAACTCGTTTTTTGGTCAACCTTATAGGTTAATAGCAAATTGAGCAATTCAAATATTAAGCATTTGATCAAAATTGGCTACCATAACGCACTTACTGCGTCCAGAATTTTTGTTCTTACAAACATGCATTATATTTCGATGGAAAATACAAAAATGCAATAACATAAGGCATGTTTGATTAAAAAAAATTTCATTAAAATGTTTTTAATAACAAATATGTGTGTTTTTTTAAGAAAGCAGGCATCAAATTTGGTTACCAGTGTAACCTATATAGTAAAAACAATGTGGCATGTTTCATCAAAATAACTTTATTGTGTGAAAATGTACAAACATTTCCAAAAGTAAACTAAAAGTGTTCCTAAAAAAACACGTTTCTTGGTCAACCTTATAGGTTAGTAGCAAATTGAGCTGTTCAAATATGAAACATTTGATAAAAATTCGCTACCATAACGCACTTGCTGCGTCCAGAATTTCTTTTCTTACAAACATGCATTATATTTCGATGGAAAATGCAAAAATGCAATAACATTAGGCATGTTTGATTAAAAAAAAAGGAAATTTGTATCACCAACGACTTATGGGCCACCCTGTGATTGTACAAATATTATTTTAAGATGTAGCTCAAGACACCCTATAATTAATATATACAATTTTTTTTCATATCTTATATAATAACGGATATATTGAGCTTTATTGATTTTCTACGAAAATTCGACAAAAATTATATACCATTAAACGGTAAACTCTATAGCTAAGGCTACTGCCAAGCATCAGCGAAAGGGTCTATTTGAAATGAATTTTCTGCAAATATTTTAGTAAAATGAAGGACAATGACGGTTGAAACTAAGACTTTAGGGTTTGTAAAACATCCTTCTTGAGACATTTTATTTCTATAGCCCGTACTAGATTCAAGTTACTTGCCTAAATGTTGCCAATTTTGACATTTTAAATCGCCACTTTGACGTTTTGAGGAAAACCCCAATTTTTTTTTTTTAAATGCTTATAACTTTTTTGTCTTTTGAGCTACATAGCTAAATTTTGGTAGGTAACTTACTTATAAGGATATAAACCTGTGCACCAAATTTGGTTGTCCTTACTTTGTTAATTCCAGAGATATAAATTTTTTTCGAAAGAAAATACAAAATTTTCCGGGAAAACCTAGGCAGATTTTTCTGGCTAACGAACTTATCCAAGCCATTTGCAAAAGGAATTTTTTCACCAAATTTAATCAAAATCGGCCCATTATTTTTTGAGTTATCGGTGTGATACATATATATATATATATAATATATATATATATATATATAATATATATATATATATATATATATATATATATATATATATATATATATATATATATATATATATATATAAACATATAAAAATTGAAACTGACCCCGGATATGTTTTCTGGGGGGCCTAATTAGCGCTCATTTGAAGAAATTTTTTCAAAATTCAAAAGTCGAGATCTCCCCATTAGTGAATTTTTTTTAAGAAAATTCACTAAAATTGAATGTTCTCAAGAAGACGACGAAATCTATAGCCACTAACTACTATCGGTATAGGCGGAAATACCACGTGAGTTAAAATACCGGCACTTGAATTAAAAGGTTACGATTTATTATCACTTGCTGTTATGTTAAATCCTAAATATCTAACCAATGCTGCTCGAAAACCACATTAGAATGTACATAACAAAATACTATATACCAGGATAAAGACCGATTGGGTTGCTAAGAATATACTTTTATTTACGATTCTCAACTATATATATAATATATATATATATATATATATATATATATATATATATATATATATATATATATACAGGGTGGCGCATTGAAAACGAAACAGACCAATTTGCGCCCAGAGAATTTTTTTTTAAGAAACGCTGAAACGCGTTAATTTTAATATTGAGGGGGACATGTTTTGACATAAAACTCAACTCTGTCACATGAACCCCTTAAGGGTGGTGATAACAAGCCTTATATTTTAAATAGGGAACATGGATCGAGTGCTACATCATTTGAAAGTTCTTTTTTTTTTCTGAATTCAGCACACTATTATTATTTTTTGAAGTTTTAACAAGTCGTTTAAAAATTATTCACAGTTGAAGATGCAAAAACGCATTTCACTCATTCCGATAAAAAATGTGCTGATAGTCTATATTTTGTTGGTTTGTAAACAAAAAAATGACTATCAGAACATTTCTTATGGGAATGGGGAATGCGGTTTATTATTTCAGTTTATCGGTCGGTTTGATACTTGATAGTACTAGCCAGCCGTACCGCAAATTTATTTAATGAACGACATCCGAACAGACATGTTAACCGAAAAGACATTTTTGAGTTAGTTGCAAAGTTTGCACAAAGTGGTTCAGTAGCCAACAAAAAACGGGATCCTGAATGTGAATTTCCGGTTAGAAATGAGATTACTGAGATTAAAGTTTTAGGACAAATTGCTGCACACCCAACTTTGAATACGAGAAAAAAGGCCACTGTTTCAAACATCAAAAGAAGAACTATTCAGCGAATATTGAAGCATCATAAATTTCACCCCTATAAAATTTATCTTGTACAACACTTGAATGAAGATGATTTTGATCGGCGGCTGGAGTTTTGTGAAGTTATGACTGCACGAATAGCTGATAACGGGAACTTTCTGTTTTTCAGACGAGTGTGCGTTTTTATTAAACTCTACAATCAATCGTTATAATTGTCGTTATTGGGCAGATAATAATCCAAGAAATTTTGACGAAGTCCACACTCAAACTCCACAGAAATTGAATGTCTGGACTGGCATTTTTGGACACCGTTTAATTGGACCAATTTTTCTTGATGGCAATTTGAGTGGCGAAACGTATTTGGAGTTACTAGAAGACATCGTTTACCCTCTACTAATTGACATTGTTGAAAATGATAATCGCTATCAAAAAAATCAATTAGTGTTTCAACAAGATGGAGCTCCTCCGCATTTTTGACAACGTGTTAGGGAGTTTTTGAACAGAGAGTTTTCAGAGCAATGGATTGGTCGTAGAGGTACTATTGAGTGGCCCCCTAGTTCACCGTATTTAACTCCTTTATACTTCTTTTTATGGGGCCAGTTAAAGAGTAGAATTTTCGCAACAGAACCGAAGTCTCTGGAAGAATTACGACGAGGCATTGTTGAAGAATGCCGTGTAATAACTCCACAAATGCTCCGGACTGTCAGAGCTCGTTTTGAACAAAATTTGTACTTTTGTATGGAAGCTGTTGATTTGAACACTTACTTAACTGGATAAAAATTTTGGAACGTTTGGTTTTGTTTTTTAGTTTTTTTTTAACGAAAAATTCACTAATTAGTGAATTTCTTATCACAATGAATGAAATACGTTCTTGCAATTCCAACTGTGGATGATTTTTAAACGAGCTAATCAAACTTCCAAAAAAAATATTGTGCTGAATTCAGAAAAGAAAAAGCTTTCAAATGATGTAACACTCGACCCATGTTCCCTATTTGAAATATATGGGTTTTTATCGCCACCCTTGAGCGGTGGATGTGACAAAGTTGAGCTTTATGTCAAAATATGTCCCCCTCAATATTAAAATTGACATGTTTCAGCGTTTCTTAAAAAAAATTCTCTGGACGCAAATCGGTCTGTTTCATTTTCAATGCGCCAGCCTGTATACAAACTGTATTGACATAGTGAATAAGGCCGACACTACACGGCTAATTAATTAACTGCTGGGTATTACAATCTTACTGCAATAAAATTACGTTATAAATTTGGCCACCCTGACGAGATAATCGCAAATGCGTTCCATATTAAATATACAAATCTTGTATATTCCTTTTATTTACTTAATCAAATTGTACTTGCTAACGCTTGTTCTCTGTTTGTTTCAGGTAATTGATACCAAATATTCCTGGAGCTTTAATTTATTTAAGGTATGTAAACATTCATTCAAACAAGATAAAACACAAACACCTGCCAAAAATGTAGAATTCAATAAAAATCAATATTAGTAGGCCTCGTTACAAGAAGATATTAGAATAAAACAGTACCTGCCAGAGTGTTACCTAAACGAATTCCCATAAAAAGCTTTAAAGTCCCAGAAAATCATGAAAAAATTAAGTTTAAGCTCGGTCTCAGACAAAAATTATATCTGCGAAAGTAATGAAGGTAATTTGTAAAACTTAGCAAACACGTTGCCTTCATAAACACTTTCTTATGTGCCAAAATATAAGTTGCTAGGATAACAGCGAATTAATTTATTGAAATTTCACCCAAAAAAAATGTTTCTAAAAATGCGTTTCTATACGGCACTTGCTGCTTTTAGAATTTTTCTACTGTTTATATAATATTTGTCTCTTTATGAGTTTATTTGCTAATTATATTTATTTTATTGAATACAAAATATAACACTTTTGCATTGCAGAATGTATACAGTCTGATCCAAAACTGAGGGTACCCAGAGCAGCGATAAGTTATTGGCACAAAATATTAAAAGGCAGAATCGCCTAAAAAAATGCACATTATGTAGATTGTAGATTATTTAATGACTCGTATAGATTTTTGGACACTCAACGCTGCGATCACAAAGGGTCTTTTGTGCATAATTTCTTTTTCTAATAGCTGATCAAAAATTCAGACTTTTTATGCAATGTCTCTTTTGGAGATCTTTTACCTGCTTCCTGTTGTACTAAGGTGACCCCTCCAAGGTATTTGAGTCTTTTGCAAAACGGAACTATGCAGTCGCATCGGAAATTCACTGCCCACCTTCCCCATCTTCATTACTGAAATGTGTCCCGTGAAAAGTCATGTGATCATTCTCAAGTCGTTTCTATTCGAATCAAGAAACTGTTGATGTGGTGATCAATCTTTTCCCTGCCTTAAACCTTGCGTTTTCTTCCAGTATGACAGCATTTGATCCTTTTTATTTTATTTCAACAACACATCACGAGGGCTCACAGCCTAAATACTATCGTACCGTGGGTGTCGACAAGGAGGAAAGAGGCAACTTGTTAATTCTGGACTTGGAGGTTTGGAGGTTCGGAGGAGAAGGAAGAACATGTGCCAGCAAGGAGTTGCACAACTTGGAAGTCCTCGGGACAAAAGAGCGGGCAAAAGATGTTCTATGTCTGGTGACCTAGACAGCACAAGGGTGCATTTTCTCTGTTCCCCTGGTAGATCTGTTCGGGGCAGCACGTGGAGGAACTATGGAAGAAAGCTCCTCTGAGCAGTGCCCTTGCAGATATCTATAAAAGAGCGATAGAGGTCACCAACGGCACGTCGATGGGAAACGGGTGGCAGTCTTTGGGTAGGAAGATAGGGTCACCGACGAGACGTATCGCTATCTTCTGAATGGAGTCCAGGATAGCGAGTGTAGAAGCGGCAGCGGCACCTCAGATGTGGTAGCAGTATTCGAGGTTTGGCCCTATTTGTTAAGTCCATAAGGTATAGAGATTAGCTGGTGAAAAGTATTTACGAGCCCAGAAGAGGAAACCTAATTTCTTAGTAACCGCTTCTGCAATTGATGTCACATGTTGATGACAATTCGGCTTTCGATCCACAGAAATGCCAACAAGTTAAAATGACTCATTACTTTGAATATAACTTGGTTGGTTATTGTGATGAGTCTAGGGCTGGTGTATCTCTTATGAGATAGAAAGGAAGACTGAGATTTAGTGGAGTTGAATTGTACAAGATTTCTACTTCCCCAGTCTAATATTTTTTGTAGATCCACAGAGACAAAACCCTCCATGAATCTGCGGTCCTAAAGGGACAGGCCTAGAATATTGTATATATGAGTGGATACAGTTTAGAGGAATGGTCATCCACGAACACAGAAATGCTCCGGTTGGAGAGGAAATTTGCTGTCCAGGTACAGAGTTTTGGTGGTAGGCCATAGGCTGGAAGTTTATTAAGCACGCTGCGTGCCAGACCTGGTCGAATCCTCTGGATAAGTCTAGAGCGACAATCTGGGATTCACCGTGCAGTTCCATAGACGTGTTCCAAGAATGGGTAACAAAGGAAAAAGGTCACCAGTTGATCTGCGCTGACGGAATCCATACTGCCTGTCGTGGATTAGACTGTGTTTTTCAAGTAAATTTTGTAGTCCTGTGTTTATATACTTTTCCCACCACTTTAAAGACGACCAAAAGGAGAGAAATCGGCCTGTAGTTGCTAGGAAGCGCTTTGGATCCTTTCTTGGGGACGGGTTGTATTCTAGCAGTTTTCCAGTTACTAGGAAATATGCCTATATTGTAAGATGTCTTAAACAGACGAGTCAGGACAGGAGCAAGTTCTGGTGCGCATTTTTAGAACAATTGCTGGGATCTCGTGTGGCTTTCCTGATATCAAGAGAAGAGAGCATCTTTCGTACCTTTTTAATTTTAAAAATGATATCCGTCATTTTATGCGCGACATTGGAAACTGTTGGTGGTTGAACATTTGGAGGTGGGTTGAGAGCAGAATTGCCGGCGAACAACAAAGCAAAAAGTTAAGCCTTACCCAGGGCGGTAGAAACAGTTTCATCCTCTGAAACAATAGGTAGGAACGTGCGCTTGCAGAAATTATTCCCTATAGATTTAGCAAGAGTCCAGAAGGGTTTGCTGCCGTTGGAGCTTGAGAGAACTTTGTTTTTGATGTGGTTATGAAACGAGTTTTTTGCCGCGGTTTCTTGCGTCGTTAATTGCTTGACGATTTTCTCGACTGGGATTGTGTAAAAGCGTTTTGTGAGCTTTGACCTTTTCAAGTCTGGCCTTGTCACATGATTTAGAGAACCAGGGCTCTTGAGTAGCTGAAGATGTTTTCTGTGTACGTGGAATAAATAATTCCATGCCAGCTTGGATAATTTCGGTGACATTTCGTTAGATATCAGAGAGGTCAGGACGAGAGAAGCAGAAAGACGCCCATGGAAATGAGGAAAAGTTATCCTGCATTTCGTCCCAGTTTGCGGAGTTATAGTGCCAAACGAGACGTGGGTGTGATGACTGTGTGACCTCGGGTTGCATTTGGCAGGAATCAGTGACCATGCCATGGTCTGAGCGACCAAGGGAGGCGGTGACTAATGTCTTATAGCATTCAGGTTTTGTAGTAAGAAGGGATTTGAGCTGTGTGTTGGGATGCGAGGGAAGTAAGTAGGTTGCTGAACAATATTGGCTAAAGAATTGCTGACTGCAAAGGACTCCGCTGCTCTCTCTCTTGTGGATAGATTTTTGAAGATCCTACCCATTCCTTATTATGAACGTTAAAGTCACCAAGTATAGTGACCTCGGAGGAAGGATATTCGGAAATCAGGTGGTTGGTTTTTTCAGAAAGGTAGTCAAAGTGCTGGACAAAGTTGTTTTTAGAAGTTGACCGCTAAATGCAACAGATGAATTTAGTTCCAGTCCTGTCTTTTCTTCCAGCTTCTAAATTGGGGAGTCTGGTGCAGGCTAGATTGCTACGGACGTAGGCGCACACACCTCAATGCAATCTAAAGGAAGGAAGGAGCTCATAACCCGGGAAATTGAGGTGATTAGTGTCTGTTTTGTCACTGATTTAGGTTTCGGTGAGGAAGAGGAGTTGGGGCCTATTAGCCTGGAGTAAATGGTGGACGGAGTTCAGGTTAGAATTTGGGCCACATACATTCGAGAAAGATATGTTAAATCTTGTGGCCGTGGCCCCCTGCACACCCCTCTCCCGGAGATCCGAATGGAGGGGTATTTTATCTCCGGAATCTTTTGTACAAGGAGGAGCCATCATCATTTTTGTTTATAAGGGAAACCGACTCATACGCCAGAACCGGAAACGTCCGTTGGGACTTTACCGGCCCCTTCATGTAAGGGGTGGTAACTCCTCGGGCGCGAGAAAAATCCTTTACTATCACGTAAAGAATAAGTCCACTACCACCTGCCACCCTGCCCACCTGCTAACCTTCTTTTCCCCAGTATCAAGTTCATTTCTTACCTGGATTTTGTTGATCCACAATATGGCTCTGGATCATTGCATGATCCTGTTGCTGCAATTTTTGGAAGCCTATCTGCTTTCTTATTTTAGTTTAATGCCTTATGCCCTGGTAGCAACATCAAAGTTACTTTGTTTCTCGTAGCTACTTGCTTCAAGAATTTTTTGCAGTATCGGTTAACTTTAGAATTAGTTTGGAAAGATTTTAGAGCCTTTAGATCTCTGTATTTCCGAATCTTCTTTATATGCACTCCTGTATACAGAGACATATAGCAAGCATTTCTGCTTGGAAGGTGGTGGAAGTTTTTCTAGGGATTTAGCGAATGTTATTAGGTCCTCTTTTTCCAATCCTGCCCACTCCATTTGTTTAGACTCGTGTATATACCATACAAATGAGTTGTTTGTCAGCCCTTCCCATGCCCCATGCTTGTCTATCACTTATGACTGTGTCAACTGGGACTATGAACTCCATTTTAGCTGGCATTTGATCTGTCGGTTTGGGGAATGACTCCAATGGAGTAGTTTGTGTGATCCTAAATTAAACCAAGTTTTCTGGTTTAATTTTGTCCGTCTACAGTGTCCAACCTCACGAATATTACGATTGAGGCTAACTTATTTCATTTTAGAGTCTGAATTAAAAAATGCACAGTGAATTAAAGTCAGACTCCAAATTTCTATTTTCTTTGCTATCTAGAAAACATTAAACGTTTTGCCTTCAGTGTTGGAGCAGATGACAGTGATAAAACTAATATATTCCCAATTTGCTCCAGAGGATAGAGGCTGCTTGCTTTACCATATATGTCGTTTAAATACTCACACTCTCTTTATTAGCGTTGCTGGATACCACAAAAAAGGTACACTTGATATTATACCAAAATCATCCGTTTCCGAAGATTTGCGACTTTAAAACTAGCCGAAACACATTCTTAGTATTAGTTTTCAGATCATATTTTACTTATCACATAGTAGAGATCGGTGATAAACACAGTTATGGCTACGGTCTTGTCAAAATCTCGCCTTGTATCATTAGTTGTTATTTTGATAACTTTTGTAGATTACCAAAATTACATTCTAATGCACAACATGTTTATGCGCAAGCAAATTTTAGTGGGCCTAAAGTATGTAGAATATTTGCTGAAAAGCATTTAGACAGAAGACATTCAGATCCCAAATTATTCAAAAATCTTTATGACAGATTTTGTGAAGGTGATTCGTTTCGTCCAAAGCAAGATATTTTAGACCATGCAAAAAATATCGCTTGTTAACAAGAAGAAAATATGTGAATACGTGGGAAAGATAATGCAGACACAAGTTTAAAAAGCTTAAGCGCAGCTAATGTAAGTTGATCATCGGTTTTAAAAATTTTTTCATGGCGAGGTTCTTCGTTCATATCACTCATACAGAATTTGATCTTCCAGATTGACTACAGTGGGACTATAGCTCCCAGTCTGAATGGAACACAGATAAAAATTTTTAGCTAAGTCAAATACTTAGGGATCTTTTTAGACCAAAAACTGAATTGGCACGCGCACTAAGAACAAACTCCTTCGAGGAGCGCAATGGCAATCTGGACAGGCCGTAGACTCGTAGGAAAGACATGGAGGCCGAATTAGAAGATGGTATATTGGGTATACTAAACTATAGTTAAACGCATGATTATATATGAATCTACAGTATGGTGGCCAAAAAGGGAACAAGCCTCAACACAAAGCAAATTGCAAAATTGCAGAGGCTGCTCTGTCTTGGAATAACGGGAGCTATGACATCATGCCCTACAGCTGCAATAGAGGCAATGCTGAATATTACTTCACTGCAAATATGCGTGAAGAGGGAATCAGCAACAAGTGCTTCAGACCCATGTTAAGCAGATTAGGAGACTTGGTAAACCACTCGAATATCCTGGAAACTATTCCATTGGAGTCACTCGCCAAACCAACAGATGAAATGCCAGTTAAACTGAACTTCATAGTTCTATTTTACGTGGTCACAAGTGACCGTCAAGCATGGTACAGAGACAATAAAAGGCTGACAAACAATTTATCGAACCAAACTTGACTACAATTTTGTCATAGCTTCAGATAAAGACAGAGCTAGTAGATTAGTAGAGTAGCGCATTCGTTGAGCAAACAAGTTCCGACAACGCCACCATGTCGTATCGATTTTTCTGTATTAAGAAATGTAAGGTCTCGTGGTTTGAAGCCATTTTCGCTTGATAAACAGTGTAAATGCTCTTTGATAACAATAAAAAGTTTAGGAGACAGCAAGTGCGTTATGGTAGCGATATTTTATCAAATGTTTCAAGTTTGAATAACTCAACTTTCTATAAACCTGGAAAGTTGAATTTTGGTATGAGGTAAGGTCTTTCCTATGGAAATAGACCTACTAAATATAATCAAAACATCTTTGTAATTTTCGGAGATAAAAAAAAATTCCGAAAGGAAACTCAAAATTTTTCCGCAAAACCTTACCCGATTTTCCTGGATAACTAACTCGCCCAAGATATTAATAAAGCGAAGTCACTTGCCGAGCTTCAGCGAAATTAGCTAATTACTGTCAGAGTTATCGGTATATATATATATATATATATATATATATATATATATATATATATATATATATATATATATATATATATATATATATATATATATACTGTAAATGAGTTTACAGTAAGGTGTGATCACTTTCTCTTTACAGAAAAAAAAAACAAATTTAACGATTGTGTTATAATATGTGATACTAAAAGCAGCCCGCGATACGAAAGGCGGGAATTCGATTTGACGTAACGCAACAGTGTGTCCCTCCCAATTTGTGGTTGAATGTGGATTTAAATGACTAAATAAACAATTACTAACGAAGCGTGGCCAAATAAGCGAGTCTTCGATGCCAAAAAAGCCAAGCGCATATGTACATTTCGCCTTTATGCTGATGGAGGTTATTAGGTTTCAAATAAATTAAATAAACTGCCGAACCCGTTACGGTGTAGGCACTAATCAAAATTTTAGAACTTTGCATGTTATTACTATAAATAATAATTATACAAGACGATTCAGGCTTGGAAACATTTGGCTGTTTCTTAAAAAATGACGTTATCTAAAAGAAAATTGAATGTTTGGATCTAAAATCAAAACTTTTTTAAGCCTTGCTTTTCGTTGTGTACGAGTTGGTAGAAGAAAAAAAGTAAATAATATTTCGGGATGCAGCAAGTGCATTATAGTAGTGAATTCTCATAAGAATTGTACACTATTATACGGCATATTACTAAAATTAATACTTTAAGCTTACACAGACCTTGAAGATCGATTTTAGAGGACCTAGTACGCGCATATTTGAAGACTTCTTTAGAAAGTGTTATCATCCATATCTCTCGATTATCAAAAAAATCTTGTATTCTAACTCCTTTTGAGAAAAATGCCCAAAACTCAATTTTCTGTGAAGTTGAAAAATTTAATTTTGCTATATTTGTAGATGGTGTAAGTCTCTTTAAAAGAAACATTTTCTGTGAAGCTGAAAAAATTAATTTTGCTATATTTGTAGATAGTGTAAGTCTCTTTAAAAGATACTTTTATTACAAATTCCATTAAAATTACAACAGATTTCCAGAAGGAAACTTAATTCATATTTAGAAAAATAAAGTACCCGCCAAATTATAAACGTAGCAGTTATTCTTCCTTGCTAATCGCTAATGATTTTGTTTAAGTCAACCTAATCAAACAGATTTTTTCAATATTAACAATAACAGAATGTCTGCTGAAAATTATAATTTCAGACTCAAAGGTGTTAAAAGTTATTCAGGCGTTTTAAACAAAATGGAGATCTTGTTCAAAACGTATGAAATATGTATACTAATGTTTTTCCAAATGTCAAAATAAATAAAACAATAAAAACCATACATTCAGCGAGCTGGAAAAGATCACGCTACCTTCCGACTAGCACGCTACCATGCTACCACTGAGCTATCTAAGGATACGTTAACTTTTTTGGTGTACATGATACTTGACACCGGCCTCATGGCCGGGATATTATATTTAAAGTATACGTAACATCTAAGTGCATAATTAGTGGAATTGCCGTTGAAACACATTCAACGACTGTTTCGGTCTGATATGACGTCTTATGTTTATGTTTAAAGATAAAAGAAACTATATTAGAATCATTTTATAGAGCATTGGCTTGATTTTGTTCACATTTCTACTATATTATGCTACACTTTCAGTCTAAAACCACAGCATAATATATCTATGCTGTGCTAAAACTGTATTTGGGGCCGTTCATCAAGCTACAAATATAGTGTGTTTTGAAACTATTTATTTAGTTTGGTTACCGTTGATGTATGGTTTATGCCTGTCATATGAATCAATCTACGCTTGTAAGTTCAATTCCCTGCCTGTCAGACATTGGACTTTAACCACTAAGTCCTTTCAACGCATGTCTTTCAGATTTTATTTTAAATTTGGAAAAAACTCTAAATATTGTGCACCAAATTACTTTACATTCACAACATGGGTTAACTTACACTACTTCTAGCCACATGTAAATTCCATTCCAGTTACTCCAATACTTAAAAAATATAGCATTTGCAAAAATATTTATGTACATTTTTAGGGAAAAATGTCCGTTATAGCTAATATACGAACTCGTCCGCGGTTTTAATACATTGAGGATATGTGCCAAGTTTCATATATATATATATATATATATATATATATATATATATATATATATATATATATATATATATATATATATATATATATATATATATATCTGATATCTTCAGATTCAGGTGAGAGTTTTGGCAAATGGCAACCCCGTTGATTGTTTCTTGTGATATACTTTTGTAGTCTGTTCGTTTGAAGTTTGATTTAGAGCATTTGTTTGCAATAGCAGCGTAACCCTGATATATCTGTCTGACCTTATCTAACATTATATGCACACATTCAGGGGTAATTTAAGGTCATATCATAAATTATTTTGTTTTTTATTTGGTTATAACTCAAAATTTACTGAACCGATTAAGTTCAAATTTAATAAAGAGGGCCAGTTATACGATATCTATGTGCGGGTTTCAGTGTCATACTTAAAGTAATTTAAAATATATTGCGTTTTCAAACAGTTTTTCGGATTTTTCTCTAAAAGTATTTGAGTGTCAAAAATTTACAACGAACTGATCCAAGTTATTAACAAGATGAAGGCAAATGTCAAATTTGGTTTCGATTGGTGAAATACGATCAAAGTACTTTTTCTGGCATTTCTTGACCTTTTTGCGTCAAAAAACTTAATGGGTGTCGGTAATGTATAATACATTTCGTTATCCATACAAAGCATTTTAGTTTTGTTCTTTTCTTTGACCACCCGTGTCACCCAAATTTTTTGAAATGCCTATAACATTTTCTACTTCCAACTTACAGATCTAAATTTCGGCACATAGGTTACTTTTTATGATATTATCCCGCGTACCCAATTTTGTTGCCACAACTTTGTAATTTCCGGAGAAATAAAAATTTTCCGGAACAAAACCAAAAAAATCGGGAAAAACGTGCCAATTTTCCTAGCTAAGGAACATATCCAAGCCATTTCCAAAGGGAGGTACTCACCAAATTTAATCAAAATCGGCCTATTATTTTTTGAGTTTTCGAAGTGATGATACATACAGGCAATTTTTTTTAAAATACAATAATGTCATAAAAACTGAAACTGTATACAGATAATATAAAAATACTGTATTTATGATGGAAGGTAATTCTAACTAGGAGACACAAATTGCTTACCTAATCTGTGTTAGAATAGATGACTTATAGTTTTAACCAGATGGGGCACCTCCCCCTAATAAAATCAGGGTACAAACTTATTTACATCAGAATATTCCTGACATGTGGTTGGGTACAAATGGAGTTGTCAGGAGGCCAGCTAGCTTTCCTGGCTTCACTCCAATGGGCTTACCTCAAAAACTCTGTTTACAAAAATGTCATAGATGTGGCAGACATCTACAATGGTGCAATGGCTATTAATTGATATATTTTATTAAGAGCTTTTTTAAGGACTTTTTAGTAACCAAAATCTGTGGCTAATGAAAGGAAACTTTCGAAGTTACCTTACAACAGCAAAAAATTAAGAGCTTGCAATAATGATCTATTGAACAGAATGGCATTTTGTATAAATGCCGATAGCTAGAATTTTAAACATTTAATTTAATAAATCCTTCTTCATAGCCAACCGTTTAGAGAAGCTATTTTATTTTTTTTATGATTTGTTTGAAATTTTATTCAAGTAATTACGTTAAAATAAACATTTATGAAAGTGTAAAACCTACTACCTATTACATTTATTTATACATATATGTCTGAAATATTCATTAAAAGAGTAGTAGTAGTAGTAGCAGTGGTGGGGAGGCCAACGCCAAGCAAGTAGGCCACAATGGGCCCTTTTTGCCAACCCCAGCAACCCAGCAACCATGCTCTACTCTTCCTCGGTTCCGTCGCCAAACCGCCTCGACCTCGAGATGAAGGCCGTGACGGTCTTCAATTGGACGGTACTTACCTGATTCCTCTGCAGAGTCCTTGATCCGAACAATTCTGCTCGAAGACTCCCAAAAGCCTCGCATTCACACAGGTAGTGGTAGGACGTTTCTTCATCCTCGCCACATTCCTGGCAAATGGGATCCCTCTCTACGCCTATCAATGTGAGGTGTCTTCTAAGGGCGCAGTGGCCTGTCAGCACCCCGAGGATGCGGCGAAGCGCAGGTCGACTCCTTCCGAGTAGCCAGACAGCTTTATCTCTGTCCGGCCCCTCCACGAAGTCCCTCGCCTGCCTGCAGCCATCAACCGACCCCCAGTGCCTCTCCATTGCTTCCTCGGTCCACCTGTCTAAGACGACAGAGACTGTCTTCCTACTTATGCCTATCGCAGGCTCCGGGCCACAGAACGGCCGACGGGAACCAAGCTTTGCGAGATTATTCGCCACCTCATTCCCCGCCACGCCACAGTGTCCCGGAACCCACACCAGTTGCACCTCCTTCGTCCTGGCTAGCCCTCTGAGGGCGTCAGCGCACTCCTGAACCAGGGGTGACCTGATTCTGGCCGCGCAGACTGCCCGGAGGACCGCCTGGCTATCCGAGCAAATGCACACACATTTCTCGGGACTCATCTTCACATCCTGTCTATTGGCCACAGACAGGATAGCATACGCCTCTGTTTCGAATGCCGTGGTGTATGCGCCAAGAGCATAGCTCTCGCGCACCCCCAGGCCCTCGATGTATATTCCTGCCCCGGAGGATTGCTGGTCCTCCAGCCGCGATCCGTCGGTGAAACAGACCAGGCTTGCGGGCTGGAATGTAACCTCATTTTCCCTCCACTGATCCCTACTGGGGATCCTGAGGGTGTATGGCCTAGTCAACCTAATATCGTCCTCGGCATCCCTCACCTTTATGGCGGAAATCGGAATTTCCTTTTCCACCTCCTTGGCGACTCTTGCATGCCCTATTACTGCTCCCTCTCCGCTCCAGTTACCTGAGTCCCGGATCCTAAGATGCGACGCCATAGCCTCCCTTCTGATACAGATGGGAAGCGGTGGCAGCATCAACAGGACCTCTAGTGCGGCTGAGGGTGTCGTCCTCATAGCGCCTGTGATACCCAGCATAGCCAGCCTTTGGAGTTTGGCCAGCTTCCTGCTGGTTGTTTGGTTCACACCACACCACCAGACCAACGCCCCATAGAGGATTCTCGGCCTGACGATCGCAGTGTAGATCCAATGAAGGATCCGGGGATTAACTCCCCAGGTCCTCCCTATCACACGACGCAGCTGCCAGAGGGTCGCTACTCCCTTCCTCACAACTCGTTCTATTTGCGACCCCCATGTTAGTTTCGGGTCCAGGATCACCCCCAGATATTTGACCTCCCGCACTAAAGCTAAAGGTTTTCCAAACATCACGGGCGCCCTGAACCCCTCTACCTTCCTCTTCTTGGTAAATGGAATCATCTCCGTCTTCGCCGGGTTTACGGAGAGTCCCTGCTCACCACACCACCTTTCGATTATGCTACAGGCAGCTTGCATGCACTCACAGACGACGCCGAGGAATTTGCCGGTGACTAAGACCAGCCCATCATCAGCGTACGCCTGTGCGTAGAAGCCATTCTCAGAGAGCCGCTCCAAGAGGCCGTCCATGACCAGACACCATAGATGAGGCGAAAGGCAGCTCCCCTGGGGACAGCCGCCCGTCACCCCAACGTCCAGCCCTCGGCCCCCCAAGGTCAGCGACACTCTCCTGTCCCCCAGCATGCTCGCCACCCAGCTTATTAGGGACCTCGGCGTTCCCCTCTCCTGTAGGGCGTTACAGACCGTATCCGTCCTTGCCTTATCAAAGGCCCCCTCCACATCGAAGAACACAGCTAATGTGCTCTCCCCGTAGTGTAGAGCCCTTTCCACCTTCCGCGTCACAGCGTGGAGCGCCGTCTCCGTCGATTTCCCCCGCTGGTACGCGTGCTGACCTTTGTGGAAGGGATGATCCTTGAGGATCCCTCCCAACATAAACCTATCTACTAACTTTTCCAATGCCTTAAGTAGGAAGGATGTTAGGCTGATTAGCCTGTACGCCTTGGCCAGCGTGTAGTCCTCCCTTCCCGGTTTGGAAATGAAGACCCCTCTAACCCGGCGCCAGGCCTTTGGGACGTAGCCCCACGCCAGGCTGGCCCGAAAAACCTCCCTTATGTTGGGAAGCAGTATATCCAGGCCCCTCTGGAGCAGGGCTGGAAAAATCCCATCGCAGCCTGCGGATTTGAATGGAGCGAACTCGCTCACCGCCCAGGTTATAGAGCCATCTGTGACCACCTCCTCCGCCAGCTGCCAGTCCGCATTCGGGACTGTCCACCGGCCCGGTTCGGCGGCCTCCGTGACGGCTCCACCGCCCTCAAGGTGAACTTCGGCGAGATGACGCAGGGTCTCCTCACCGGTGCTTGTCCAGCTCCCGTCCTGTTTCCTTAAAGATCCTACATTACTACCTAACTCTTGTTTGAGTACTCTCACCAGCCTGGCTGCGTCAGGCAGGGAATTGACTTCCCCGCAGTACGCGCGCCAACCAGCTCGCTTACTCCGGCGTAATTCCTTCTTAAACTCCCTTCTGGCAGTCCTAAACTCGTCCCAGGCCGCTTCACCCGATTCTCGGACGGCTCGGTTTAAGGCCCTCCGAGTCCGCCCGCGTAGTACGGCGAGATCCTTGTTCCACCATCTAACTTTGATGGACGGTTCCCCCCTAAGTGGTGACGCGGCCTCGTAGGCTGCCATTATTTTCCCTTCTAGGGCCTCGACCTCGCTATCTAATGCCTCTATAGAGAGTCTACTCCCCTCTGGGCTCCTTGGCGACCCACCGAGGCCTATTAGATAGGCATCCCAGTCGGTCTTCCTTGGATTTCTCCTGGGGGGAGAACTCTCACGGTCCACATCCAATTCAAAGCTGATCATACGATGATCAGACATTGATATGTGTTCCGTCACCCTCCAGTTAGATATGTCCTCCGTTATTCCTCTGCTCGCTAACGTAATGTCGATCACCTCCTGTCGGATACGATTGACAAACGTTGGAGCTGTACCTCTATTTAATACCTCCAGGTTCGTTGTAGCCAAGTACTCTAATAGAGCCTCACCGCGTGGGTTGGTATCCGTGCTGCCCCACAATCTGTGGTGAGAATTGGCATCGCAGCCTATTATCAGTTGTAGCCCATGCTCCCTCGCGTAATCGACGATACGCACCAATTCCTCCGACGGAGGCAGCCCCCGCCGATCGTAGGGAACATAAAGGCTGCACATCAGAACCTTAAGCCTAATATTACTCACCTTATACTCCAGGACAGCTGCTGTGACGTCCCTGGACCCGAGCTGCGGCAGCAACATCACGTCCAGATCCCTCGACGCCAGTATGCATGTCCTTGGTTGTTCTTCCTGTGCTTCACCACCGATGAGGATGTTGAAGCCAATTCCTCCAAGCCCTCTAACTTGCTTCCTAAACACATAAGGCTCTTGAATCAACACTACGCCGCCTGGACCGCCTGCGAGGAGCTTTGCTAGCTCCCCAGTGGCATCCCGGCTATGCTGAAGGTTGATCTGGCCCACCCGCAGTTGCCCCGCGAATTTAATCGCGACGCCGCTCGGGCGGAGGCCTCCCCTGGTCGGAGCCCGTCCGTTCGCCCGCCGCAGGCCGGGCGGAGGCGACCGCACTCCATGTCGGAACTCTGGTTACACTCAGAGTCACCAACTCGAAGTACAGTCGCCAGCCTTGCCCGTCCAGCTCGCGAGCTACCTCAGGCCCCACCGAAAAGACCAGACGCCATGCCCCAGGTCCTCCTGCCGTCTCCAAGTGCCGCCACTGCCCAACATTGAGCGAGCGGTTCTGGAGCGCAAACATCCTGACAACATCCTCTAGGTCCACCTCTTGACTTCTGAGCCAAAACCCCTTGTATGATGTATTTAGATGTAAGTTTATTATTTTATTTATGTGAACAATGAACTGAAGTTTACCAAAGACAGTGTTTGTGTTGTGGAACTTTTAAATCAAGATTTCAGCATATAAACTTAATTAATTTATAAATTTATTATTGAATATGGTTATGTTAAAAAGTAAGCTTAGGCCAAATGTCATTTTTAAGAATAATGATGTTTAAACTTACCGGACGAACAGCTGTCAATATATGTATTAATAATGTCAAGAAAGGATGCCTTGATATCAAATATTAGATGAATTTGGGCAACATTTCCGCTTTTGCTATGAATTATTGATGGTTGTAAAATAAATTCAGACGCCAGAGTAGCGTCATTATTGCTTACCATTTAAATATAAATATTTTAAAATATATATTGTGTAAAGAAGATCCAATTTGCCACTTAAACAAACAGAAGAGGTTATATCAAGTTTTCAACGTAATAAATTACCAGATAAACAGTAAATATATCAAGAATACCTACATTTAAGGATAACCACCACCATTAGCGAGGAATCAAGATTTGAGATTTAATTATTTTTATCTAAATCAGCACAAGGAGGCAAATCAATTTAGTTAAAAGACAGTATATTCTGTCGATTATACGTCAAGCAAAAGCGTTTATGGGAAAATAAGATTTAATGCATAAATAGAAATCTTAGTTTGCATTTTTACCATAGTTCAAAATTGAGAACGTAGAGGGAGTCAGGAGTGCAGGTCAGGGATCCATATTTGTTGTTAAGAACATTTGAAAAACAGCCGAAAATTCGGTTAATAATATTAATTATTGTAATTTAATAGTAAGCTTGAAAAATTATAACAACGGATCCGTTTAGCTTTAAAATTTATAAAACTCAATAAAAGTTGTTATAAAAATTTTCCAAAAACAGAATTCTTTGAAACAAAAAACCATAATAAGATAAAAATAAGGTTAATATAAATATTTGCAGGCTATTTTCTTTTCCCCTATTTTAGCAGAACCTACCACTGAGATAACGTAAGTACATTAGATATTTTGATTACAATTTATTTGACATAATTATATATAGTAGAAGGGTAGGCAACCCATATAACACTGAGCTAGCTGGGAATGACAAATACATACACATATACCAAATTTTAAACACCAGGGTCATAAACATTTTATTCAGATAATAAATTTCACATTATATAAAATATACAGAGTCACCCATAAATCATGGTGTAAACTGTACAATAAACTGTACAAAACAACCAAAGAAAGGTACACACGCATCTAAAGGGTGATCATTTTCATATAACATATAATATAGATCATTCAGACAATCAAAATTAATTGGCGCACAACAGTGTGGCATCATAAAATAAAATAAAAATTAATATAAAATATAATATAAAATTAAAGCCAATTATTTTATATATATATATATATATATATATATATATATATATATATATATATATATAAAATATTTTATATATATATATATATATTATATATATATATATATATATATATATATATATATATATATATATATATATATATATATTGTTACGACCCTAATGTCATAACTTGTTTTTGTTGTAAACATGTCATCATTTTAAAAGATTTTGTTTCTATTTACTGTTATTTAGGTTGACACAGACCGTGCCTGTCTTCGTCGAGTAGGTGATACCTTCAGTACTTCTGCTCGTATAAATTTATTAGGTCTATGGTAAATATATTACATTTCTGTCTCTTTTTATCTGGCTATCATTCTATGGTTGTTAACTAAGAGGCCTTTAATGTCGGTAGGGTGGTATGACTGAATTTGTAGCGCATGTGTACGTGGAGAGGATGGTTGTCACGTCTCCGCCTCCCTAGAGCTCTTCTGGTCCTGGTGGTGAAGCCAGCAGGTGCTATTGTAGCCGCGGCCATTTTCTGTGAGGTCATTGCCACTACAAGTCGTTCTTTCCGGACAGGCTGGTACCTACAGCCAGTATAATAATCATTCATTTTAGGGTCACTGCCATTCCAGTGTAATTGAGAGTAACGTAGATGAGTAACGGTGGATAAGCCGCTGATGCTGGGATTGTAGCAAGCGTGCCTTGATGCTCCTTGTTGCGTGCCGGTCTAGAGTACGCTGGTGAAGCTACCGTCGCTCAGATGAGTATTTATAACAACCACCTATTTGATGCATTTCAGTTAGTTGTGTGATACAGTTTGTGCCATTGCAAATTTGCGTGACATATAGCGACTGCTAACCTCATCATCAGCGATGACCTGCCGATAAAGTCGGTGTACGTGGTAAACGCCACAATAGTGTAATCAATTTAATTGAATATATCGAGTGTCACTTGTTGCTAGAAATATAACCTCATTATTCGTTATTTATTGTTCACGATTACTGACCTATAGGGTCGTCTAGCTGTTATCAATTGGTCATAGAGACATAAAATCCACGAGGAGTCTTTACCTCCAAGTGTTTAATTTAGTAAACTTATCTAGCCAGTGAAGTGTATTATTGTTTACCTTGTGAAGGACGCTTCACGTTTTTTACAATTTAATTCTGGGGGTTTGGTTTACTTGTTACGTAGGTAACAATAATTTCAAACATTAATTTCATTATTTAGGCCCCTCAGGCAAACCATTTTGAACCTGATTTGGTTAATTTACCGTATGTAAACGGTTAGTGAGGTCACGGACCAGTAATTTGATAGGGGCTGTTAATTAATAGCTGGTGTTATTAACCACCATTAATTACCCATATATATATATATATATATATATATATATATATATATATATATATATATATATATATATATATATATATATATATATATATATATATATATATATATTAGATGGACCTAACTGTGCTTATATAGGTCCATACTACTATACAGCACACTGTTTTTATCGTAGATAGTACTTATGCTACCGCTGTTAATGGCTTTGTGAATATATGGGTCAATTTTATATCTGGCAATATTATTTGTTGACCTTACCATTGATTCTGGGCTATACAACTACTAGACAAGTAAAGTGTTGCTTGAGCTCACGGTTTGTTGATTATAGAAGCAGTACAGTGCTGATCACCCGTCTGGTTATGCAGTGCCGTGTTTGATAGTTTGATTATTAATCTGGCACATTGTGCATTGTGATATTGATTCTAAGTCACCGAGCCATCATAGTTCCCCTCTTAAGTACTAATGACATCCTGAACCTTGCCATGGGTTGCGGAATAGTGGCTCCCGCCTATTACATTAAGTCTCTAAGACTTTTATAATACTCAGAGTGTTAACTTAACATCAGAACCCTTATGAGATGACTCTATGCTCAAGCTTTGCTTAGGTCACCGCTACTTCTTGGGGGAATTGTGGTGATTTCCACCCTTCTGGTACTTAGTAGCGAGTAGTCGCAGCGATATATAAAAATCGAAACTAACCTCGAAATGGGCTCCAGGGGGTCTAGTTCGTGGTTCGTGGTCATTAGAAGACATTTAAAAAAAATTCAAATGTCGCGATCTCCTCATTAGTGATATTTTAAAAGAAAATTCACTAAAACTTGCTTCAGTCAATTAATCAATAAACAAGCAAACTATGTTTAACCAGAAGTAAAATTTTTGAACGCAGCAAGTGCATTATGGTAGCGCATTTTCTTCAAATTTTAATAAACAAATTTTCTATTAACCTATAAAATCAGATTTTGATATGTAACATCTTTAAATAGGTAACATGTGTACAATATTTCTAAAACCAACTTTATTATTATTTTATACATATTTCTTTTTTTAATGAAAATTTGCTAACGTACTACCAGCTTTTTTTAAACTTAAATTTACTAATAAACTTCATATTCAAATTGACGTTAAAACGTGCACACAAAATATTAATTTACCACAAAAGTTTAACTTAATATTAAGCAACTTCTGGAGATAGATCTATAAGCTTGGTAAAATTCAATTGCTAACCGACGTGGCTACTTTTTAGAAAATATTTTTCTTACTTTATAACTTCTAAATGGACTAAAGGAGGTTGGTTAAATTTGCGCAGATAAAGTTATTGCCAGCGGCTATTTCTAAAATAAATTTCCTTGATACGATACAAAAATTGTGTAAAAAACGATATGGTAATATTTTCTTGTCAGATTTAATATCTTCCTTTTGTGCGAGGTTATATTTAGCTATCTTAAATTCCAATATATCGGAAGCACTTCAAAGACCTGACAGGCAAAATCTACTGTTCATTAAGCGAGTTCCTTTCAGCGATCACAACAGCTTTGTGAAGATGTTCTGGGCAATATTAAGACCTTTTACGCATAATATTCACTAAATATATTCACTGAAACGTTGCCGAAATGATTTTGAAGAGGCCGTTTCAATTGCGTTACACAAATGTTAGGCCACGCAACGTTTTGGAATAATGATACTCATTTGCATGAAAATCACAACGTGGCAAGTGTTCACGTGAAATTCAATTGTAGTTTAAAATGCTTAGCGCATTGCAGTGAGGTTTCAGTCAAATTAAATGTAAATTGCAAATTTCTGGTAGCATTATATCATACCAGCATATCCTGCCAAGGTAGTTGCAATTTCTGCTTGTTCTTCGTTGACGGCTTTCCATGTTTCATCTATACATATTTAATAAAAGAAAGGGAGGTCTGCGGAACTTGTGCGTTCAAATTTGAGTGAAGTTTAGTATATAGTTCTCAATTGAGGCACCATACAGTCCAATGATCTTACAGGGAATTATCAATTAAATATCGCTTTATATTAAAATAAGTGAAAATAAATAATAAAATTTATATTGACCACATCCACATCTCGTCGATAACACCAGTTTACCAGCCTTTTGCTTATCAGCTAAAACTAGTTTTATTTTACAAATTAAAGAACGCTGAATTAAAAAAAGCCTCGACGCAGCAAGTGCGTTATGGTAGCGAATTTTCGTAAAAATGCATTACATGGCAAATATGTCTTGTGGGTTGTCAGTATAACCTATATATTAGTAACAATCTACGGTATTTTATTAAAATAGCTTTGTTGTTTCAAAAAGTACAAACATTTTCCGAAAATAAACCTTGAAAGTTCCAGAAAAAAATGGTCCGATTTTCATGGCCAACGAACCTCTTTAAGCTGTTTACACACCTGCCAGGATGTAATTATTCACAAACAGCTTTAGGACCAACATTAAAAAAAAAGAAAATTTGCAAACATTTCTTTTCCAGAAAATCACCATTTTTTTTACAGAAATTGCCTTCAGTAGTGTTACACTAAATTACATTTTTTACAAAATTTGACAACTTTTCTTTCACAATAACTTACTAAACATGTATTATTAATTAACAACATATAACAAAAATCTTACAAAAATAAATTCGACAGAAACACTAAAAACATTTCTGCGAAAACTTAAAATTCAGCCACTATCTGAGCGTGTCCATATACGGCAACTCGATTTTTTCGACGAGTAATACAAACAAAAAGCTCTCTGAATGCGTCATTTCCATAGGCCTCCGCTATCTATTGATAAAAACGCCGTTTCACAATTTATGATATGTGTTTGAAATATGTTAAAAAAACGTGAAACATTTGAAAACACTTGAAATAACTCAAAAACGGTGAACGATATCAATTTTTGTTCTTTGAAACATGCATTATAATTCGCCGAAAAGCACAAAAATGCAATAAAATAAGGGGGTGTTTTATTATAAAAAGAAAATGTGCATCACCAAGGACTTATGGGCCACCCTGTGATTATCAAAATAAGTTTATAAGATGCAGCTTGAGATACTCTATAATTAAGGTGTATACTTTTTTGTCATATCTTGTATAATAACGGATATATTGAGCGTTGCAGTAGAAAGCGTCAGCCTGTATATGTGTAAATAGACAAAACTGAAACTAACCCTGTATATGGGTTTTTAGGGTTCTGGTCCGCGCTCATTAGAAGAAATCTTTTTAAAATTCATAAATCGCGGTCTTCTCAATACCGAATTTTTTCGACGAAAATTTGCTAAAATATAGACTAATAAACCATAAACTCTATAGCTGAAACTACTGTCGAAGCATCAGAAAGAGGGTCTATTTGAAATGGATTTTCTAAAAATGTTTTAGTAAATTTAAGAACAATGATGGTTGAAGCTGAATGTTAAGGCTTTGTAAAACACACTTCTTACGACATGTCGTCTACATAATCCATATATGTTCTAAATTCGTTGTCTGAAATTTGCAAATTTTGACGTTTCAAATCTCGACTTTGATGTTTGAAAAAGAAAAATTATCAAATTTTAAAAATATTTTTTCTGCTACTTCTTGACGTTTTTGCGTCAAGAAAACTTAACCGTTCGATGTAATATGCAATTGGTTTTGTTAATCACACAAAATATTTTACTCTTGTACTTTCCTCTGATCACCAGTGGCATCCAAAATTTGTTTCTTAAATTACCTTTTAACCTTTTTTTTTCCTTTTAACTTAGGGATCTGAATTTTGTTGTCTAGGGTAAGTTAGACAGTTTAAACGTACGTGCCAAATTTGGTTGTCACAGCTTTGTTATTTTCAAAAATACAAAAATTGTTCGAAGGAAAACCCAAAATTTTCCCGGAAAAACTTGTCGATTTTCCTGGATAACGAACTTATCCAAGCCACGTATAAAAGGAAGGTACGTGCCCATTACTTTTTTGAGTTATCACACACACAGACACACACACACACACACAAATATATATATATATATATATATATATATATATATATATATATATATATATATATATATATATATATATATATATATATATATATATAGTTAAATAAACTCTGTGACTGCGTGAGGTCGATGTCATGCTGAGTGGACTATATCGGAACGGATATCGTTCCTACAGCAATCGGCTACCAGGCAACGTAACTATATATATATATATATATATATATATATATATATATATATATATATATATATATATATATATATATATATATATATATATATATATATATATTTATATATATATATATATAAACACAGATTTCGTTTCACGAAAAATTCGCTAATACCATTAAGATCGATCGCGTCTATATTCTTAGATACAGACAGTTGAAATACATCTATATTTATCCAATATTCATTATACATATAAGATAGAGCACATTAGTTACATTGGTTTCCCTTAAAATTGACCAGCAAAAACCACTCATAATATTTTCATCCCAGAATAAGCCCTTGTATCTGCCCTTAAAATATGCATTCAGCACATCTAAATTAATACAAACGAGGTAATTTTATTCGATAAGCATATATTTTTATTTTAGTGAATTTTCTTAGAAAAAATCCACTAATGAGGAGATCTCGACTTTTGAATTTTGAAAAAATTTCTTCAAATGCGCGCGATATAGGACCCCTAGAACCCATATCCGGGGTCAGTTTCAATTTTTATATGTTTTATATATATAT
Organism: Tillus elongatus; assembly: GCA_964006375.1. Classification (NCBI taxonomy): domain Eukaryota; kingdom Metazoa; phylum Arthropoda; class Insecta; order Coleoptera; family Cleridae; genus Tillus; species Tillus elongatus. The sequence continues at coordinate 72,472,428 of OZ023267.1, forward strand.
ATATATATATATATATATATATATATATATATATATATATATATATATATATATATATATATATGTATCACACCGATAACTCAAAAAATAATGGGCTGATTTCGATAAAATTTGGCATGTACCTTTCTTTTGTAAATGGCTTGGATAAGTTCGTTAGTCAGGAAAATCGGACGAGGTTTTCCGGGAAAATTTTGAGTTTTCATTCGAAAAAAATTCTTATCTCAAAAAGTAATAAGCCGATTTTAATAAAATTTGGCATGTACCTTTCTTTTGTAAATGGCTTTGACAAGTTTGTTAGTCAGGAAAATCGGACGAGGTTTTCCGGGAAAATTTTGAGTTTTCATTCGAAAATAATTTTTATCTCAAAGAATAATGGGCCGATTTTGATAAAATTTGCTATGTACTTACAAAACATAACAAATAAGGTTTTTGCTCTTACTGAATTTTCTATCAAGCCGATATGCTAACAGAGCTTTAAGAAGCGGATCTTAATGTCCATATAGACATATATTCTTTACTGGCATCGCCTTATCGGATCTAAGTTTGATATTTTAAAATATGCATTCAGCACATCTAAATTAATACAAACGAGGTAATTTTATTCGATAAGCATATATTTTTATCTTAGTGAATTTTCTTAGAAAAAATTCACTAATGAGGAGATCTCGACTTTTGAATTTTGAAAAAATTTCTTCAAATGAGCGCGATATAGGACCCCTAGAACCCATATCCGGGGTTAGTTTCAATTTTTATATGTTTATATATATATATATATATATATATATATATATATATATATATATATATATATATATATATATATATATATATATATATATATATATATATATATATATATATATATATATATATATATATATATATATATATATATATATATATATATATGTATGTATGTATCACACCGATAACTTAAAAAATAATGGGCTGATTTTGATAAAATTTGGCATGTACCTTTCTTTTGTAAATGGCTTGGATAAGTTCGTTAGTCAGGAAAATCGGATGAGGTTTTCCGGGAAAATTTTGAGTTTTCATTCGAAAAAAATTCTTATCTCAAAAAGTAATAAGCCGATTTTAATAAAATTTGGCATGTACCTTTCTTTTGTAAATGGATTTGACAAGTTTGTTAGGAAAATCGGACGAGGTTTTCCGGGAAAATTTTGAGTTTTCATTCGAAAAGAATTTTTATCTCAAAGAATAATAGGCCGATTTTGATAAAATTTGCTATGTACCTTGCTTTTATAAATGACTTTGACAAGTTCGTTAATCAAAAAAATCGGACGAGGTTGTTCGGAAAAATTTTAAGTTTTCATTTGAAAAAAAATTTTTTCTTAAAAAATAAAAAATCTATGATAACCAAATTTGGTAGGTAGGTTTACGATATAAAAAGTAAACTATACACCAAAATTTATTTATTTTAAACTAGTGTAGTCAATGTAGATTCAATTAATAATTCAGGTGAATGTGTGGGTGATACCAAAAGTTCATGCATGTGATTCCTCACTGCCGATACTTAATTAGTCAGAGTTTATCTCATTGTAATTTTTGTTGTTAGCATTATTGGACAATCTATTTTTTTAAATATGCATTAAAGTAGTTAATGTAATAGTTATTTTGCTTAAACAGTTAATAGACCTCCAACTACAACATTGTGAGATGTACGACAGGGTCGCCGTCTCGGCGCTGAATCAGGTAGTATGGTGTTAAGACATCTATAATTAACACAAAATGTTATAAATAGAGACTGTGCACAACTAACCACCAATTTTGTCATCCGTCAGCTCTGTCCAATTTTCTTCCCTAATACCGGGACAATGTATGTGAGGCTATATATAACCACACATACATTGTCCCGATCGTAAAGAAGAAAATGGGCCAGGGCTGACAATTGCCAAAATTGTTGGTGGATTGTACACAATCTATATTTATAACATTTTGTGTTAACTGGAGCTGTTATGACAACATACTACCTGGTTCAGCACCGACATGACGACCCTGTCGTACATCTCACGATGTTCTAGGAGGCTGGCTTTCTTAGCCGTATTACATTATATCTGTGTTTTCGCTGTAATTAGTATAACGCACTAACGAACTCTAAATAGAGCGAAACTGGTCTGCGTTTCTATTTATGGTGAGAATACATCTAACATTATACCTTTTACTTTTTATCAGAAATATGTTGCTAACATATGTATCGCGAGTTTCGAACATTCATTTTTTCTCAATTAGGACGAATAGGCAGTGATTTAAACAATTATTAAGATTTGGAAGATATCTTTATTTTGTAAATAGCTTGGATAAGTTTGTTAGATAGCCTTACCGGACCAGTTTAGCCGAAAATATCAGCTATCCTTTTTTTTAAATAATAGAGCAATGCTGATGGAATTCAGTGCAAAAATTGTTAACATAGAGGCCTTAGTATGTACCGGATTTACAATTTCTATGCTAATGAAAAAATTTGTTATTATAATTTGAAAACTTATCATAAATATTTGCTAAAATTTTGTTTGTGTTTTACTGCTATATTGCCTTTTAGTAGATGTACAAATGCGATACGGCACCACTTTGTTATGAAATTTCGCCCACCCACAATAATTACCCTTTTCAATTTAGAAAAGAAGCTGTCACACGTGATAAGAAATACATGCGCTCTTATGGAAAGCTATTATGTTGGGGAAATATATTTAGGTTAGAAAGTATGGGAACCATGTAAATAGCCAAGGTTTTCGGTCCTGCAGAAAGCAGATAGTGGTACATCGTTACCATCCGCCTAACACAGCCGGGTGTTAGTTTACTAATATGCTCAACGATGGTTCTAGGTGTCACAGCAAGTGCATCGTGCGTTGTGTGTTTTGTATGCTTTTGCGGGAATTTAGTAATACGAATTTAGTAATTTTAAGTTATTGGGTTGCCTGCTGAAAAAAGTAAATGGTATCTGGCTGGGACTGAACATCGGTACATTAAAATGTCATGCGAGATTGCTAACTACTGCTTTATTAAGGTTTTGTCGATACCCTTCCTTTAATATGTTTACCAATGATGCTTAAAGTCTGGAGGCGGTGTTCAACTGTGACAAACCTTACCAATAACTACACTTGAATGGTTGGTTTGTTGGTTGTTCCAAATATATCCTATTTTTTTTTTATGCTCATTATCGTTACATATCCAACAAATCCCATTCAATATTATTATTTTTACAATTATGTTCCGAATAAAAAGTCATTTTCAGTTTGTGCTCCACTACATTTTGGTTAAGTACTTAACAGGCGTAGGAATAATTAAATGAGCTTCTGCCAAATCTAAGGGCCTGGAATTTCTGCTCTCCAAGTGTCCCTCTAACTTACTATTGTAAGAAGCAATCAACCCTTTGGTTTTATTATGCTCCATATACGTAACATTTTTAAAGTTTGTGTTTTAGCAAGTGTGTAGATATAGCAGGGTGTCAACTGAATTGTTACTTCATCCTTGCACACTTAAATAATGAAGACTATCTAACAGTTTCTGTAACACAACTGAATTTTGAATGAACCTGAGTGCGCGATTGTAACAGCTATGTGTTGACATAACTTTCACTGGCTTACTCAAAACTATGTCTAATACTAATTATACAAATTTTAACCACAAAGTTTTTCAATTGTTTGCCTTTTTGCAAAACTCAAAGACACTTGTATCAATACCGTTATTAAAAAAAATCAGAAATCTATTAGACTGATGTCTACTATGTTTTATGCATATACAAACGGCACATGCTACCATGTTTACATTTTTCTGTGGATATTTCGTTATATACATGCTTATTCCTCAAGTATTAAGTGTGAAGCAGTTGTAGGAATTAAATTAGCTGCCACTATTATTTCTTGTCAGGGTCCGAAATACCGCACTCTATCACCAGCTAACTTATTGTTGTAATAAAAAATTTGGCCGTGTTTTGTAATTTTCTATATATCAAACAGTTTGTGTTTTACCAAATATGTACTAGTAAGAGTTAATGAGTTGTTACTTTTGGCACATCTAAGGCGGCAGAAAAGCGGATGTATTTCCGAGTAACTTGGAGCCCTTTATTGTCTCAAATCTAGGTAAATTTCTCTGGGCGAGTGAAATCTCGCAGAAGATTGGTCTCCTAACACCATGGTACATCTACTGACTTCTTTGATACAGTATTGTCTAGAAAAGATGCTTATAAATGGCCAAAGAGATAGTTTGCTAGATGTGAGCATATAAATGACAAAAGCCGCCAAGCTGTCCAAAACGGATTTGCGAGGCTCGACAAAAATATATTTTTGTTTAAATTTACTTCCACATCGTCAATACGTACGGAAGGCATGGTATTGGTGACACAAATTTCAAAATTTGTTTTCGCTTGAACGTTGTAAAAAGTGTTAAAACATATAGAACACATGATTTGAGAACAAAGTTTTTTTTGTCTGTGTCTGTATGTCTGTCTGTTAGTAGCCCCGATGAGTTTAGAACGAATTGAGATATCGTCTTCAAATTTGGTATAGAGTTAGCACCCAACATCGCTCCAGTGGGTAGGGGATACATAGGGGGCGATTTGGTGAAAATTGAATTTTTTTCGTTAAAACTCGAGTAATATAACGTGTTAGGGTTTGTTTATTAGAAAACTTTCAATTTCATCAAATATCTGGTATACTGTGCTGAAATTAAATTGGAGGTAAAATGTGTGGGGGTGGAATATGCGTGACAGAAATTTCGATTCTTTTTTTGCTAAAGCGCCATAAAAAGTCTCAAACGTATGGAAAAAAAATATTTCCGAACGAATTTTTTTGTCTGTCGGTCGGTAGGTCGGGCTGTCTATCGGTCTGTACGTCTGTCTGCTAGTAGGCAAAATAACTTTCGAACAAATTGAGGTATCGTCTTCAAATTTAGTACACAGTTAACACCTGACCAACGAACGGTTAGGGTTGTTTTTGGGTAAAACCGCTTCAGGGGGTATGGGGCAAATGAGAGGCGATTATGTAAAACTTCATATTTTTTCTTTAAGACTCCAGCAATATAATGTTTCAGGGTATGTGTATTAGAAAACGTTTAATTTCATTACTCATCTGATATTCTGTAATGAAATTGAAGTATGGGTTGAATGTGTGGGAGAGAATTTGAATTTGGTTGTGAAATAATATTACATTAGATAATTAGGTGTGTACGTGAAGTTTAATTCCCCCTCTAATTTTTAATTGAGAAATTCACATTTCACCATAAAATTAGTTGGAGTGATGGCCTGAATTTAGCACTTGTGTGGTGTCACAAATGTAACAGAATAGTAGAAGAATTCTCAAAGTTCAAGTCGCGGAGAAAAGAGTTTCAGACAAGGATTTTTTCCTGGCTATCTGATGGTGACCTTGGATTTAATCTTGGCAATGACTTTCAAGGTGAAATCGAGGTCAACTTCATATTTTGCATGAAATTCAAGTAGAACTTGATCATGTAAATTTAAAATATTAAATTATTTTGTAATTAGGCAATCGACATCAAATTTGATAGTCTGTATTCTTTGTAAGATCGCTTCCAAAAAAAGCGAATAGTTCGTTGGTTGGGGAAACTGAACTTTACTATTAAAAATAGAGTTAATATATCGTTTCAGGGGTTTATTGGGACAGGAATACGAACATTTTCTTTGTCTTCAAAGCATGGACCCAAAATTCATTTCATAAGAATGTCTCTCTGAGGAAAGTAAATTATCACAGCTATATGGAAGCTACGATTCCATGTGTTTACTCAAAAACACTCTAATATAAAATTAGTAAATTTTTAATTAACTCAACACACAAAGCACTCTTTTCACATATAACGATGCGATGCGATTGGAAAATTAGCCTAGAATGTGGTCTTTTATTATCCACAGATTAAAAAAAAGATTAGTAGGTATATTTGAATCGTCCACCATTACACGGTTAGATCAATGGTCTTATTGTAATAAATTAGAGTTTAAAAAATATGCAAATATACATGTTTTTCTTATTCAATTGCTTTTGAATACTTTTTTAACTTATGTTACTATATGAGAAGCACAAAAAACTACAAAGAAACCAAAGAAAACAAAAAAAACGATATATATATATATATATATATATATATATATATATATATATATATATATATATATATATATATATATATATATATATATATATCGTTTGTTTTCTTTGGTTTCTTTGTAGTTTTGTGTGCTTCTCATATAGTAACATTTTAACCTGACCTGACATGACCTGATCTGGCGAAGAGCTTCATTAAGTTATACGTATAAAATTTTGTAATGTACTGTGTAAAAAGCATGACTGTGACCAAGCAGGCCGTTAAAAAAACTTTTGATACGTTACCATTAAGAAAAATGACAAAAGATATGGTACACTAATAGAAACACGAATTAAAGTTTGCTAGAAGAGACACGAGAAGAAATATGCTTACTGCAGGAATTCGTTGGGGGGAAGGCAACATTAATTAGGCATATTCTGAGACATAATATCGTTCTGACAACACTAGTCGAAGGAAGTGTACTGAAAAATAAGAAATAGGTACCTAGACTAAGTATAAAAGTTCTGGAAACCTAGCATAATGGATGAAGTGTGGAAGCTACGACGTAACGGAAAGAACCGCTGGCGATACGAAGACATGATTGCGACAACAAGGCGATATCGCCTTTGAAATGTGATGAGGATGATATTTTTAACAAAAAAGTAAAATACTCTTTTGTAAAGCTAAAAATAATTTTCTGGTATAATAAATAGTTGGTGTTCAACGATGAGGCGAAGATTTTAATTGAAATACTTTCCACTTTAACATTTAAATTTGTTTCAAAGTAAGACTTAGTAATGCTGTGTTCTGCGGGTTCTTCAGGGACATAAGTTTTTATTCCTTAGAGTCACGAAACGCCGTTTTACATATTATTTAATATTTTATCAGCGGTATTTGTATATAATATTTTCCTTGAATATTCGGAACACGAACGATCACTATCTGACGCCAAAGCCATCTATAATGACAAAATCGATGAACTTTGCAAACTTGAATTAATTTGAATTAATTTGTGAACGAAACTTTATTCAGCTGCTGTCAGAAAACATTACTCTCATTTCAACGCATAAGTCCCTAAAAGCCAAACATTTTATCGTTATCATGCCCTGTACCCTTTTCATATTTTATGCGACATATAGCCTCCATAAGCAGCAAAATACGCCAAGCTGCAAAATATGTACATGACTATGGAATAAATCCAGAGGGATGTTTGACTCCTGACGATGATAAGCTATATCCCATGAACGTGGATCATAAACGGTAAAAATGACCGTTTTGCTGATCTTTCTACCTTAAAATAGAAGTAAGTACAATAACTGTGATATGTATATCTTGTAATGTGTCTTACGCGGTAACAGAAAAGTTAAGAAAATATAAGGAATTTGGCTAAAATTGAACAGTGGTTTTATAAGTTATCCAGAATCACTAACTATCCAGCAGTTTATATGTTTATCTGTCCAAGAGTTTTAAGATTTAAATATAAAGTATTCAACCTTTGCAGCTATGAGTATCAGGATGAATCTACAGTTACGAATTGTTTGCTTTTTTAGAAAATTTTCGTAGAAAAAATCGAGGTGATTGTGACTTTTAAAAAGGTTTCCCTCTGAATGAGCATAAACTAGACCCGTTAAATCCATATTTGAGGTTAGTTTTAGACGATGTCTGTTATAAATTCATATCATATATACATATATATATATATATATATATATATATATATATATATATATATATATATATATATATATATATATATACAGTGTGTGGTGTGAATACCAAAAGGATTTCGATTTGAAATTTGACCTTAGGGAGATCAGCCCTGCTTGATCTTAAACTGTTAAAAAATTAGGCCAATCAATTGACGTACAGGCTGTTTTTATAAGGAATTATTTATTATTGACGACAGCAATTTAATTTTTTTTAATATCAAAAACATCTAATTAAACAAGTTGTTTTGACTGAAAAGTTATGAGAGATTGTCACTTTTTAAACAAATCGGCTTACTTGAAGTGCTTGAAGGAAAAATTAGTTCAGTAGGTCAGATAGATGAGATATAAATAAATATTCATTTCACTGATGTAATGATGAAAATATGTAGAGGTGATATATATATATATATATATATATATATATATATATATATATATATATATATATATATATATATATATATATATATATATATATATATATTCTGAAGTATGGGTTATAAGATAGAGTTAAATCAACATAAATTTAAAGGTTCTCACCAGCGCTGATTAATAAATAAAATGTATGAGAAATAAAACCGGACGTATAATTTCTTTGTTTCAGTTTTCCCTAGCATAAATATTTACATCGCGGTATTACCCTTCAACGGATTTGCCCCTCGAAGGTTTGACTAATCGCAAAACAGAAAGGTCGAAATTCTACAATATCCTGTTCCACTAACTGCCCTTGGAGTCATATTGGGGGATAAGATATTGTAAACTATCTGTAGACCCCCAAGCTCGAGTTTATTTCTTCAAGCATGGCCACCTAATGGGTTTCTATGAGCGTACTTTACCTTGGAAGACTAAAGTCTCTAGGATAGCAAAATAGTAGTTACATATACAACGGAATGTGAAAATATATTTGAGCGAGAAGTAATTTTAAAAAAAATTCAGTTAGTTTTAAAATTGCTTCGGCAAGCTACGGAAACAAATATAATAATTCGTTCGACAAAACTCCGTACAATTTTTAAGGAAAACACTTTAAATAAAAATAAGGGGGAATACTTGTATGAAGGGATTGTCAATGAAAATTAAATTATTAAATTATTGAAGTAAAATTTTGAGCAAGGGTTTGTATACAATAAAAATAAATACTAAGTATATATACGGTTTCTGCGACGGTTTGAAAAACGATATGTATTTCCAACGGAATTTCTGATCCTAATATTGATATTATATCGGAATAACTCAAGACTAAATCGGAAATTTAATTTAAACTTCAATGAATTAAACTATCCAGCGGCTTATATATGGTGTAATATTTGCATCCTTTCTTAGTTCTAGAAGTTTCGGGAGTCTTTGATTATCTTATGGATTGACTAAATTATTCACGATTCAGAATTTTGCGAGTTTACACATTTTCGTCTGTGATCTCAGCGTGATAACAATTTAATGTTGATTTTATCTACTTGTCAATAAATTTTTTAGGGCCTTTTACTTATATACACGTGTTGTAAAATGGCATTTGGGCAAAACTGTTAAATACAAATATTTTCAGAGTTTTGTTCTACGAAACAGAAATTAGATTTGTCATAACGAAATAGTAATTTCGTAACAAATTGGTATAAGTCATTAATTAGTTTTTAAATTCAGCAACTGCCTTAGGATCGTAGTTAATGACCGCCAGCTTTAAGGTAAATCACTTAGTGTTGAATACAGTTTTTAGCTTTTACTGATAGAAATACAAAAATAAAAAATATAGAAGAACCCAAATTGTATTTTTTATTTAAGGTAATTGAAGCATCTTCAATTCAATTCAATTTAAGCATCTTGAACCGTCGCAGAAATCGTAATTATAGTTAGTATTTATTTTTATTATATATAAACTCCAATAATTTAATAATTTAATTTTCATTGACAATCCGTTCATACAGGTATTCCCCCTTATTTTTTTAAAAGTGTTTTCCTTAAAAATTGTACGCAGTTTTGTCGACCGAATTATTATATTTGTTTCCGTAGCTTGTTAAACTAACCGAAAGATTTTTACATACATCTTGCTCACAAGTATATTTTCATATTCCGTTGTATAAGTAACTACTATTTTGCTATCCGTTAAGGATGATCAAGAAAAGTTTCTCGATCTGTTGGTGTAATAGTTACAAAATTGAAAGCACAGGTTACGTTTTTCTTTAATTTTTTTTACGAATAATGTTTTTTTATTAAATCTTGTATATACAATTATTACGAAGAAAGCTTCACTTTATTTGAAACTCTAAATAACTGCGCTACTGGATACATCTATATGTATGCGTAAATGTCTGATAAACCGCAAGCTATTTGATGTGTCCCGATCAAACATAGCCCTCTAATCAGGCGATAACGTTTCATGCAGGCACGCTGAAACCGGACGTCATAACGAATCGTAACACCTGAAAACCATTTGCGCTCTCTTATCGTCGACCGCAGATAAAACTGGAAACCCGTGATGGGCGTTTAGTGCTGAAGGGAACATAACAACTCCCAAATGCATTAACTGTTGCAAATCGTGTGTGAATAGTTCACAAAACCCACAAAAGGACCTGCGAAAAAATAAAAGGCAGCACTTGCATTTTACTTCAACGAAGAGTGCTGTTGCGACAGGAAAGATTTGCAGAGGTTTGCAGTTTACACTTTTAATTTTAGCTTTTATTTGAGTCATAGAAATGCTAAAAGACTTTTTACTTTTTTTTCAATTAACACGCCTGTACATTTTGCTAAATAAATAATAAAGGGGTAGATTCAGTAGAACAGAATCCTAACAAATATTCTTACGCAGCAAGTGCCTTCTGGTAACATATTTTCATGAAAATACGATTTTGCTGTTCATGATTATTTGGGCTGCAGATAATTATCCATTAGCTTATTGTCCAAGTTTATTGTTTGATCATTCGTCAGGTCATACACCCATTTCCATATTTTTAGTGACTTTTCATTAAGAAAATTCACTAATAGAGAGGTATCGATGGTGAGACTTTCGGATTTTTTTTTCAAATAAGCGCGAACTAGGGCCCCTGTAACCCACTCCCAAGGTCATTTAAAAAGTTATATATATATATATATATATATATATATATATATATATATATATATATATATATATATATATATATATATATATATATATATCTCCAACCGATAACTCAAAACATACACCACTGGTTTGGACAAAATTTGAGAATTACCTTTATTTTGTTAATGGTTTCGATGAGTTCGTTCATCAGATCTCGACACCCAATTTTTCTTAACAAAAAATTTAAAAAATATTTTTTTAAACGCAATATCTCTCAAATTGCTTAAGTGGTTTAAACAAAAATTTACAACTTAAAAGAGCATGACGTGTCTGTGAACCAATTTTTGAGTCTTTTGATCGAATAACAATAAAGTTATTCCAAATTAATATTAAAATAATCATCGACATCACTTCAGATTCTGTAATGCAATACCTACAAGACAAAGACAGATGACGTTACCTGTACTTCTATGCTATTTAAATGAATGGTAGATAGAAAAAACAATGTAAGTTATATTATTGCAGAATGTAGAACATTTAGAGGTGTACGACAGGGACGCCATATCGGTGTGGAACCAGCTAGTATGCCGTCACGACAGCTCTAGTTAACTCAAATTGTTATAGATAGAGACTGTGTACAACGTTTGATATTTTATAACTGACTAACTAACCTAACATGTTTAAAACATGGATATAAGTATTGAAAATAAATATTGGACGATGGCTGTAAATAAAAATTGTGAGTTAATGACTTAAAACAATACAATTTTGCGTAAAATACAAAATGAATATATCAGTAAATCATATTCTAAGAGCAGTGTTAACACCGGGTTTTTTATGTTTCTTAATTTAGTCACGACGTGACCTCTTAGACATTATTATTATTGTATAGCCCCGGGAAATAACTAATAGATTATGTAGTAATAGTAACAGTAGCATTTTTATAGTTTGTCTCCGTGTGGAAGACAATATTTCTTAGGTTCCTTATGTTAAATTAAGTATGGGAACAGTCGACTTTAGTACCACGGGCGTCACTGTTCTTTGCAAGTATCAAGACCTGCTTACAAAATGAGAACGGTACCAACTGATAGATAAGTTACTAGATCGATCATTTTTATTATCCATGATTTCTCAGGTAGTTGGTCAATATTTTTTTAATAAAAGCACTTTAAAGCATATTTCTGTATTTTTCATGTTGTCTGTTTCAAACAGTACAGTCTGCCGCCTAAAATTAGACATACTTACGTTTGTTAACTATCCAAGCCTACTGAGCTTAATTAACAAGCTACTTGCTTGGGGGCGACCGGATTTCAGTGTAGTCTTGGGCAAAAGCTATGTCCATACACTCATGGAATCGCCGCGAAACGCATTATTGTTGGTTTATTTAAAATAATATCGTAAAACTGTCGTTTTTTATTAGATTTTATGAATGTATTTTACTCATTTTTGTATGCATATAGTTACAAGTGATTTTTTTTATTCAAACCTATGGCTCTTAACACTAACTAAATGTCTTACCTATTTTTGAGTTTGTTTAGCCCCAATGTTAATTAAGGACCCCCTTATTTATACTTGCTTATTTTGTGCTTATATATGTAATATAAAAATAAAACAGAAGTGAAACAGCAAGTAAATTTATTTACTTTAGTGCTGTATTCGATATTGTCTGAAAAAGCCATTATAGGCAACATTGGGAATGTACTTTCCGTAAATTTACAGTTAACTGCACGGAGGGTTTTTAGAATTTGTTTTTGCAGAAACATGTTTAGAACCCAGCTTGGATGCACAATCCACAAGGCTAATTTGTTGCAAACAACCCCCAAGAAAGTTAGACCAAGAATGAATAGGGGAGGAAATATCACCGGAAAATGCTAAAAAAATCTTTGGTCGTACTTTGGAAAGATGCGTTCTTCACATTTTGCTGCAATACCTCCTTTAAACCCTGTCTACCCCGCACCGCATCTATATTCACCCAGGTCCAGTAACTTTCTTGGGGGTTGCTCCCAAAAAAATTTTCTTGTGCTAAATGCTTTGCAGGTAGTTGTATGCATGCACAAGGGGAAGGATAACCCCCCGCGTTTTTGGGTGGGGTGACAAAAACCCTCTTAGACCTGGAGGTTTTTCTTCCCCTTATGCATGCATACAATCACCCTCAATGCATGAACCACAGGATTTTTTTATCTTCAGCTTTCTAGTGTATTTTTTGTTGAGTATATTTTTTGTTTATCAATTTCTTTGTTTGAGTTTTGTATCCAAATTACTGTATAAATATTTATGATAGAGATCATGTTTTTGCTTGACTTCCCTTACCTTATTTTTTACTGTTCCTAAGTAAGTAAAGTAGTGTTTTATAAGTTTTAATATAATGCTAGATCACTATAGTATATGTTTCTTATGAAAATTTGCTACCATAACGCAATTGCTGCGCCCCGAACATTTTTTTACATATTATTTTACTGTTGCTCTAACCATTAGGTCGCTTTTTACATTAAAATTGATATTTATTAAAATCAACTAGTCTTACCACAACAATAATTTTACGATCTTACACATTATTTCTCCTTTTCTTTTGTTTTTCTTTAATTGTCTTTTTGTATAATTTTTTCTTCGTTTGTATTTTTTCCATATTTTTTGTTAAATTCTTTATACAATAGATCATAAATCAATAACAACCTTTAGTATACATTTACTACTCGCAAGATACTTAACCAAATTAATCTACATTTTGTATATTTATCTAATTATCTAACAAAAATCTCTGAACGCAGCAAGTGCGTTATGATAGCGAATTTTCATGCATCAAAATTGGTTGCCTATATAGTAGAAACAATGTATCATATTTTATCGAAATAAATGTATTGTTTGAAAATATATAAACATTTTTTAAAATTCTGGATGCAGCAAATGTGCTATGGAAGTGAATTTCCATAAAAATGTTTTTAATAGCAAATGCGAGCAGGCATCAATCTGATTATCAGTATAGCCTATGTAGTAGAAACAATGTACTATATTTTATCAAAATTACTTATGGTATGAAAATATACAAAAAAAATTCCGAAAATAAACTTAAATGTTTCCTAACCAACAAAGCTTACGCTAATAGCAAATTGAGTTATTGAAATTTGAACGATTTAATGAAAATTCGGTAAATTTGCAGATTAGCTTCCGAACGCTTTTCAAAAAATTGTTTTCAGAAATATTACTAGGACCCCACCTGGATGCACAAACCACAAGAAAAATTTCTGGTTCACACCCCCCCAAGGAAGTTACGGGACTGGGAGTGAATAAGGGTGCTTGGCGGCGTAGGTAGTAAAAAGGAAATATGAGTAGAAAACGCGAAGAAAACTGCTTAAAATCTGTCTATTTTAAGCCATATCCCCATTAAACCCCGCCTAACCCGCACAGCACCCCTATTCGCCACCAGGTCACGTAACTTCCTTGGGGGGTATGAACAAGAAGTTCTTCTTGTGGTTTATGCAACGAGGGTGGTTGTATGCACACGAGGGGGGAAGGAAAATGCCTACGACTAGCTAACGAACTTGTCCAAGCCACTTGCAAAAGGAAGGTACTCACCAAATTTGATCAAGATCGGTCCTTTATTTTGTGAGTTATCGGTCGGATATATATATATATATATATATATATATATATATATATATATATATATATATATATATATATATATATATATATATATATATATATATATATATATATATATATATGTGTGTTCAGAAAGATTTCCGCGGTCTTTAATGTGAGACATGCTTGGTTCTCGGGTTAAACCGCGTCCAGAATTTATGGAAACTCGACGTTTCGGCTCCTGTTTTGGAGCCATTTTCAAGAGGTAAAGGAAATATGTAAGGACACTCTAAGGCCTCTCTCTGAGGCCTATGAACACACTGAGACCTCACAGACGATCTCCGCCGAGATTTGGGGTGTAGGCAGATTGAGGCCCCGTAATCGAGCTACAACAACCCAACCTACCTTTATCCACCGCTCTAAGGAGTAGTCAGATTGAGGCCTTAGAGTGTCCTTACATATTTCCTTTACCTACCTTTTGTCCACCACTCTAAGGAGTAGGCAGATTGAGGCCTTAGAGTGTCCTTACATATTTCCTTTACCCACCTTTGTCCACCACTCTAAGGAGTAGGCAGATTGAGGCCTTAGAGTGTCCTTACATATTTCCTTTACCCACCTTTGTCCACCACTCTAAGGAGTAGGCAGATTGAGGCCTTAGAGTGTGCTTACATATTTCCTTTACCCAGCTTTGTCCATCACTCTAAGGAGTAGGCAGATTGTGTCCTTACATATTTCCTTTACCTCTTGAAAATGGCTCCAAAACAGGAGCCGAAACGTCGAGTTTCCATAAATTCTGGACGCGGTTTAACCCGAGAACCAAGCATGTCTCATATATATATATATATATATATATATATATATATATATATATATATATATATATATATATATATATAAACAGAGATCTCCTTATTAGAAAAAAATTCGCTAAAACCCAACTTTAAGTATACGAATAATATTTTTCTGTTTGTTTTAGTGAATTTTCGTAGAAAAAAATTACTAATGGGGAGAACTCGACTTTGGAATTGTAAAAAAATTTCTTCAAATGAGCGCGAACTAGGATCCCTAGAACCGATATCCGGGGTCCGTTTCAATTTTTATATGTTTATATAATCGCAGCAAGAGAGCTCCGTGTCTTCTAACTGCTTCTAGAGATTTTAAAGTAGCAACCTGGAACCGCCGCCATTTCGCAAACGGAGAACGCCAGGTGAACATGTGCGAGGAAAATTTTACATTTTTTTCCTATTTTTTTTTAACGGCATCCAAAGTTGAAACGTAAAAATTGCACCGGGACTCGTTTCTCATATTTTTTTGTTGAGAAAAGGTCCTACCATTTCAAAAACTAATTTCTACTGTAAGATTTCTCATTAACGGAGCTGTCAGACGCTGTGAAAAAAACTAAGTTGATGTGATGAAAAGTGTACGAAAAAAATTTCCAAAGTTCAGTCGAAATGTGTGAAACATTCAAACGCAATTTTGCGAACGCCCATAATTGCATGGAGTAATGGCGGAAAAAAAAATGTGACCAATCTGAAAGGAAATTTAATGCATATTCAGAATATGCGACTGAAATGTCGTAAAGTGAGTCGCCTTATAAAATTTGTGGCTGTCGAAGGCGCGATGGTCGAAAAATTTGGAAAAATGTCCCCGCCATTGCGCGTTTTACGGCTAAAATCGAAAAGTCAGAAAAAACCGACGCCGGATTCGCGATCCCGAGCTCAAATCCCATAAGAATGTTAACGTTGTCAGCGTTGTTTTCTCAGGTCAGGTCAGGTCAGGTTAAAATGTTACTATATGAGAAGCACAAAAAACTACAAAGAAACGAAAGAAGACCAAAAAACTTATATTTATATATATATATATATATATATATATATATATATATATATATATATATATATATATATATATATATATACAGGATGCCCCCTAATTAATTATACATTTAGACATTAGCTGAGGAGTGATAGCTGGCAAAAAAATAAAACGATTGGGCTCAACATGCCTTAGTAAGATGTTGCTCGTTTTCGTTTTAAAGGGTGTTTAAATAAGTTTGGTTAAAAAACGATTTTTCAAATATTTTGAAAGTGGTTCAACATATTATTATGAAATGTGACATGGTAGTATTAGGCATCGTGTGCAATACGACGACGGTATCAATTTCACCACTACCGTTTGGTGGCGCCACCGACAGCAACAGTGGTTCATTAAATTGGTCAAAAAATTTTGTCCACCCTGTATGCGTATTTTCGAACAAAAATAAAGACACCCCATTTAGTTTCACACAAAAAATGTATACTTCTTTGAAGTCAAAAAAGTTGACCGTTTTCAAAATAAACGTATTTTTTCAATGAAATTAAATAAACGATTATGCGCAAACATTTGGTATTCTCGAAGGCTTCGATCTTAGTTCAAATTATGTGTATCAGTTGTAGATACTTTTTAGCATAATAAAATGCAAGTTATCGAAAGAAACATTTTTATTAAGAATTCAACAAACTATTAATTAAAAAGAAATAGTTAATAAAACGAATATCGGAAAGATTGTTAGAAATTGCCTTAGACTACCTAATTAAATAAATCTAAAATTAAACTGCAACTTAAGAAGCAAAACAAGAGCAAATGAAAGTACGTGATCATTGACGGCAATGCATTTTCTCACTTATTTATTAAAATTATCTCTTACTTTAAAAAATGAATTTTGTTGAGCTTTGATATCAATAGCACCCTGTACAATTTTTCCCATAATTGCTGGCAGTTATTTATTTGATCTTTGTAGACCAGTGACTTGAAATGACCCCAAAAGTAAAAATCTAGTGCATTTAAGTCGGGACTACGCAATGGCCATGAGTGCACACTACCTCCACGAATCCACCTTTCAGGGTAGATTTAATCTAAATAATTTCGCACATCTCGGATGTAAACTGCATTATGGAAGAAACGTCGTATCAAATTTCGCATTAGGGTAGAAGACTTCAATATTAACCAGGACCAAAAAGCAGTCGTGAAGAAAAACGATGGAAATGTATTACTCAAAATGTGCTAAACACTAGAAAGCCTATCTGGAAGTTGTATCATGGAGCGCAAGTTGATTATGAAAAAAAGTATGTATATATGGGAAATAGGGAAGACCAACCGAACTTATATCAAGGATTGTGATATCTGGTCTATTGAAGGGTATTGTCCCCTCAGTAAGAAGAGTGCGATCATAGTACAGGATATGCTCGGTTAATTCGACAACAACCTGTGCTGTGTATCTATAATATGGTACTGACTCACTAATCACGCTAATCTTGAGAGCGATTTCCTGGTGTAATATTTTAGCCACTGGATTATGCCAGTAAATATATTCCGTTATTTAGACACGACATTTGGAGTACCACAGGGATCAATGTTTGGGCCCACTCTGTGGAATGTCGATTATGGCAGATAGAGTTGCCGGAAAGAACCACCATTATAGGATATGCCGATGACCTGGCGATAATGGTATTAGAGACAGGCAGAGAAGTAATTGAAGATAGCCTCTTGGACAATCAGCAGAGTGAAAACAGACTGGATACTAGAGGCTTAAAGTTAGTTCGTCATAAGACAAAAGCCATCGTGCTGGTAGGCAGGTGAACTCCAAGAACTGCTGGTTTAAAATGGGGGATATAGAGATTGCGTTCCAGGTTAGTATGAAATATCTCAGGGTACTACTTGGGCGCAATATGAATATGGCAATGCGTATTAGAAACGCTGCTAAGATGACAGAAAATACGTCTTCGGCACTTACCCGGTTAATGTCAAACATCTGGGTGCCCAAAGCAGGCAAGAGGTTAATTCTGTCCAGTGAGTTAAACTCGATCATACTGTGCGGAGCGCCCCTATTAAAGAAATGGGCTGCAAAACCAGTTTTCAGTACGGTATTAGATGGAGTGCAGAAGAAAGTTGCAAAAAGTGTTGTCAGCGGATAGAGAACCATATCCCCGAAGACAATATAGGTCAAAGCTCTTAGTTGAAGAACCGTCATATGAAAAATAGTTGAATAAAAACGCACAGTGAGAAAGAGCACGCCTACAGACAACGGCAAGATGGCAAGAAGAATGGGCTTCAGCAACACGGACAGTCCAGTGGACCAAACAACTAATCCCGGATATAAATACGTAGATAACGAGGAGGCATGGGGAGATAGGCTACCATCTCACCCTATTTCTATCAGGACACGGAAACTTTAAAGCTTCCAGCATCGATTTAAAATTGTCAACAGTGAAGATTGTGTTTAGTGCGTTTAATCAAACACTCCAGGGCGTACTGTGTTGAGATGCAATAAATGAGATGTTATAAGAAGAAGGGTTATAAATAAGATTGGTGAAGAATCGACTATCGAAAACACAGTAAATAAAATGCAAGATAGCGAAATTAGGTGGAAACTTATTGAACAGACCATCACAAACATATTGAAAAGCAAAGAAGAAGAGAGAGGTACACAGATTTCAAAAGAGAGAAGAAATAACACAGCCGCTATACAGACGGAAGAACAAGGGAGAAGTTGGCCTGAATAATTGCCAGTGCTGCTTATCATAGTGGAGGGTGGATTCAGATAATATGAAATACAAAGAAGACATAGATAGATAAGATATTAGAGCAAAGTGAGAGTGGGATGCAGTGAAGAAATACCTAAATGGGATTCAGCTGCCCAACCACGAAAAGCAAGGGGGTGTTTGTCCTGTTGTCATGACCTAGAAGGAAAGGGAGTCCCACAGAACTGGATTGCACTGGAACTGCGAAATAAGCCAGCCACTGGCCTGCGTAAAAGCGTTCACCTCCACCTCAGAGAAAAAACTGACTTGAAGAAATGTACTACTGTGACAGACATATCAAAACATACATAGCATCGAAATGCCAAAAAACGATATAGAATAAAGTACATTTTGTTGTTGTTAATTGTCAAATTATGTGCGTTGTAAAATTAATACCCAAAGATGTCGTTATTTTTATTATTTATTTAAGGGTAAGTTGAGATAATTTCATAATCATTTGGCAGGTTTAAAGGCGACGATACAGGTTTGCGAATACGTCATACACAATGTATTTTCATAATAGTTTATTAAAGTTTAGTTTAAGGTGTCACGGCTGTCATATTTCTAAATTGTAGTTAAATAGTTTTGTGGAAGTTTTCATATACCTATCAAATTAGCACAGAGTTGGCGTATTCACTTTGTAATTCTCTAAACTTGTACGGACTAATATACAGGGATAACATGTGCCTATTTATTATAGTATACAGAAAACTTTCGTATCGTGTATCTAATAACACAAAATTGCTGAAATGCACCATGTTTGAACCAAGAAAGGCAGAATATATATGAGAATATAGTACGCTACACATACATCAGCTAGTGTGTATATAAAGTCCTATTCCTTTTTACATATTACAACTTAGTGTACAAATTTGCAACAAAGATGCAGCGATATTACGTAACTCAAAGCCTCTTAAAGCTGGGCCTATCAAATTAACTTACAAAACTTAATTTTGGTTTAACCCTAACCTAGTTTTTATAGTAGCCACTGAAAACTGATTTTCTATAAGGTATTTTATTCGAAAAAGGCACCTTATTTCTTCGTATTATAAAACATGTCAGATATGACAGATGCTATGTCAATAAAATCAAAAGTCCCATGTTTGAAGACATTTTAATTAGACTTTCCCTTTGAACCTAAACTTCCACAGTGTGTCATTATACGAATAAGGATCTTGGATTGTAGATAGTAGATATATTAACAATGCGTAACGGCAAAGAAAACATATTTGGAAACCACAACCCTAAAACCAGAGGTAAATTGCAGGTTTTTAAAATAAATGTTTTTAAGCTGCTAGCAGTACAAAGCCTTTGCAAAGAGTGTTTCAATAAGAGTAATACAATTTTATGTGGAAATAAAAATTCATTTTTACGATATACAGGGTAGCTCATAGTGCATTAAAGTCCCATTACTGCCTTATTAAACTGATTTTGAGGAATCTTTTTTATATGTGTTGATGTGATACTTAAGTGAGCACATTTAGAGAATATTTCCAAATATACAGCGTGATTCGCCATAGTGGGGTATGTTTCGCATCATTTTTCATGCATCAATTAGCGTTTCCAACGACATTCCGCTTTTGAATTTTCGATAAGGCGTTGCCAAGTTATTCAAGAAAATGTGAAAATTCCAAAACAAGGTTAAACAACTTTATCGGTTGTATAAGTAACATGATGATTGCCATTGCGTAGCTGACGGTTGTAGTTGGAGGATTCATTGGCCAAATATTGTGCATATCAAACGGGTGCATATCAAACACAATTTTCAAAATGAGGAAATTCAAATAGATTTTTTCGTTTATTTCAAATGTAACCACCTATATTTCATATGATAACTGAATTCGTTTGTTCATTTCGTATAATTTTCATTAGTAACGTTCTATGCCTAAAATCAATATTTTCACAATTATTCTTACTTTTTCGGTTCACACAGGTGACTTTTGATAATTAATTTTTAGGTAGGCTTAGTAACCATGGTTTTATCATAATGTGAAAAAACATGACAGCAGTTGTCGCTGACATTAAATAATTGTCACCTGTGGCTCTACTGCGTTCATTCGCATCAACATAAATTTAAAAAAAAAACAACTTGTTGACATGATAGTTGTTATGCGATCGTGCGAACAAAATTGCTTATTGACACCCCGCATGTATGGGCAAATAAGCGCCAATAGATGACAACCTTCAGTGAAAAGCTTGGAAAAACTCAAAGAGGCGTGATTAGAACAGGTAATGTATCCTATGAAAAATGTTAGAGAACGAAACGCACGTCATGAAGACCAATTTTTCTATCGGTAGTAGCAGAACCAACTACTAGTTCAAGAATGATCTCGAAGAGAATCGGTATACCATGCTCTAAAATCAGCTAAATTATCAAGAAAAATAAGTTCCATAACTATCACAAGAACATTTTGCGAAGGGGCACTGGCAATGGAAGCAAAAATCTCAATTTTGTTTCAGCAAGTATTTACTTTTCACACAAAGAGTCCAAATAGACATAATTTGCATCATTATGCGACCTAAAACCCAAAAAATGTGAGACAAGTCGATAGACAACGTCAATGGACGGTGAATGTTTGGAGAAGTATTGTGGGCGACTTCATCATTGGGCATCACTTTTTAATGGACAGTTGAATGTTCTTCTTACAAAATCACTTGCCTCAGCTTCTGCAAAATATTCCACGAAGTATGCTTGGAAATTTGGGGTTCCAGCACGATCGTGCTCCACCACATTCCGTATTAACTGTTTGGAGTATTTTGAGAATCTCCAGGCCAGTGGATAGGGTGTAACGGCCCCATTAGTTGGCCATTTAGACTTGTCGGAAACGGATTTATTCTTCTGGGACATGTTAAGCATGTATCAGAACCCACCAAGTACTGCAGAAGATATTAAGCACGGAATTATAGAATTTTTCTGGATAATTCCCATTCATAAACTTGAAAAGAATACAAAAGTGTGTTGGGCAAAACGGAGGGCGCTTTGAAGATTTGTTAGAAGTGAACAAGCAACAAACCACACTTGCTTGTTATTTTCAGATATTAAAGTCAAAACAGAACTTTTAGATTCACATGATCTATTTTGAGTAAATCAATCGATGTACACATGTATTCAATTTATTACTTTAATTGCTGCGTTTTTTTTTGTTGGTTTCATTGTCCTGTGATTGTTATGTAGTTTCTTAGTTTGTCGCTTCAAATAATATGAATGACGATAATAATAATAATTATTATTACTAACACTCCTGGAATTAAATATCAAAATCACCTGTGTGAACCGAAAAAGTAAGAATAATCGTGAAAATATTGATTTTAGGCGTAGACCATTACGAATGAAAAAATAAAATTATGACCATGCAAATCAGTTATCCCATGAAATACAGGTGGTTCTATATAAGTAAAAGAAAAAATGCTATTTGAATTTCCTTAATTTGGAAATTTTGTAATGAACACACTTTTTGATATGCGAGAATTCTGTCCAATATATTCTCCAATTACAGCTGTCAGCTACGTAATCGCAAAATTTTCTTCCTCATTCATCATGGTACTCATACAACCAATAAATTTGTTTGATATTGCTTTGGCCAAAATTTACACATTTTCTTAAATAATTCGGCAACGCCACGCCGCATGCAAAATTAAAAAGGGGAAGGTCGTTGAAAACGTTAGTCGATGATGAATCGAAAAATGTATAAATATATCGCGTGTTTCGTTTAAGAAAAGTCTGGACGCAGCAAGTGCGTTATGGAAGTAAATTTTCATAAAAATATTTTTAATAGCCAATATGTCTCTCTAATGCAAGCAGACATTAATCTGGTTACCGATATAACCTTAAATATGTACCATATTTTATTAAAATTATTTATTGCTTGAAAATGTACACAAATTTTTCGAAAATGAACCTAAAATGTTGATTTCCTAGCCAACAAACCTTAGATTAATAGCAAATTGAGTAATTGAAATTTGAAGGATTTAATGAAAATTCGCTACCAAAACGCAACTACTGCGCCTGGATTTTTTTCTTACAAACATGCATCATATTTCGATAAAAAATGCAAAAATGCAATAATATAAAAGTGTTCGAAAAAAACAATTCTAGGGATCACCAACAACTTATGAACCATCCTGTGGTTGTCAAAATACTTTTATAGGATGCAGCTTAAGACAACCCAATTTTTTCTCGTATCTTGTATAATAACAATTAAATTTAGCTTTGCCGTAGAAATGCGTCACCCTGTATATATGTAAACAGATAAAAACGGAAAGTAAATCCGGATATGGATTCTAGAGGGCGTAGTTTGTGCTCATTTGAAGAAATCTTTTTAAAATTCAAAGGTCTCGGTCTCCTCATTAACTAATTTTTTCTACGAAAATTAGCTAAAAATTATAGATAGTTAGACCATAAACTTAACTAAACCTAGAGCCAATGCTTCTACTTAACTAAACCTACAGCCAAAGCATCAGAGAAAGGGTCTATTTGAAATCAGTTTTCTGTAAATACTTTTTAAAACGAAGGACAATGACGGTTAAAGCTGAAAATTAAGGGTTTGCAGAACACTCTTCTTGCGACATTTTCTTTACATTATCTGTATTTGTTTCAGGTTCTCTGTCTAAATGTTACGAATTTTGACGTTTCAAAATGACATTTTGAGGAAAACTCCAAACTTTGTTTCTTTACCTGCCCATCACTTTTTTTTATTCAAACTTACCGACCTAGATTTTGGCACTTGGTTCATCCTTTATAATACAAATACGCGTACCAAATATGGTTGCCCTTACTTTGTTACTTCCGGAGATATAATTTTTTTTGAAAGAAAATACAACATTTTCCGGGAAAACCTGGGCCGATTTTCCAGGCTAACGAACTTATCCAGTCCACTTGCAACCCGCAGGCACTCACCAGATTTGACCAAAATCGGCCGATTATTTTTTTAATTATTCGTGTGATATATATATATATATATATATATATATATATATATATATATATATATATATATATATATATATTGCTATGGTATTCTACTTTACTTTATGGGTAGTATATACCTGCAAAAATTTATTATAGAGCTGAGAACATATGTCTTAATCATCAGGTTGGGTTCCTTATAATTACAGCTAGCTTCTACTAATTAAAATTCACTAATATGTGTTATTTAAATTCATTTATTGATTTTCACTTGATCAAATTACTTTCGCTTGGCACAGATGGCTATACAACAATTTTGCTGATTAAATATCAACCAAAAACAATACTTCCGTTAATTACAATCTGTTATACATTCCATTTAATTTATTACACAAATTTTACGGTGTCTATTTGACACACATTAAATACAAACAGAAACGTTTAAAGCATTCATTACATAAACATAAATTGAAAAATCCTATTAAAACATTTAACTGTGCCGATATGACACTCGTTAAATACAAAGAGATATTTTAAAACATTCTTTACATAAATATAACTTGAAAAATCCTATTAAAAAACATTCTGGTAACATTATAACTAATTACACAATTAATTAAACAGGGATACTACATAATCAATATACATCGATAATTCCACAGAGATCACGGTCTCTTTCCGTTTATTTCAAACAAAATTTTTGTTTTTGAAATTTATTAGCACAAAAATATTTGATTGTTGTTGTAAAAATGGTGAAATTCAACCCGCACTGGTCAATTTAAGAAAAGGTAACACTTACTGACATATTTTCCATTGGATTATTTATTGTTCTTCCATTAATACGGACCTTGATTAATTATTATTATCTTTCGAATTTGTCCATGCCATAGGATACTGTCCATTTATTAATTATTAACGGATTTACTTCGTTAACATATTGATATATTTATTCCATAGTCGTAGCACTCTGGAGGTGTTTTATACCCTCACTTCGATGCACTCTGGAATCTCTTATGTCGACTTACATAATTATGACGATGATCACCTGGTCTGGTAAAGTGATACAGATGATTTCACTGGATGGAAAAGACAAGACAAGCCCGGACCCTCTCGGACCGTTGCTTTTATAATTTTCTTACAGGTGAAAAAACGCTATTGTTCGTCACACCACCTGTGTTTAAATTTTCCGTCAAACCTTTAACGTCTTTTTACGTTTTTTTTTCTGACGCACCTTAACTTAATACTACACAAACTTCTGTTTTTTACAAATAACCTCCGCTCTTTTAATATGGTGAGTCTTTAGCTAGCTTGGTCATATCTATTTTTTCTTATACAATAAAATCAACAGAACTACAATTATATTATCTACAATCTCATTCTCCCTACAAAACTGAAGCATTGTTCTTGGTTTCTTTGTGGATATTTCTAGAATATATAATTTTTTATTACTCGAATGTAACTTAACATCGAGGGTTGCTACATGGGTCACTGACATTCATGTCGGGCGTTGACATCTCCTGCCAAAACTCTTTCATTGCTACATTAGGGTGTATACACTTATTTTATATATACTAGTATGCATAAATTTTCCGTTTTCCGATTAAAATTTCGTAATATTTCCTATCATTTGCTATCTATAGCAATATATATATATATATATATATATATATATATATATATATATATATATATATATATATATATATATATATATATATATTGTTGTTGTTGTAAGCCTTTTTTCTCAATTGTTCATAAGATGTTGGCATAATGGCGGTTTAATCCAAACAGTTGCCACTCGTCTTTAGTTGTTGGATATTCTGCGGGCTGTTTGAATAAATGTCTTTGACTTCAAGTAACGCCAAAGAAAAAACACATGGGCTGAGATCACATGATGGTGGTGGCCAGTTCACGTTACGAAACCGGGATATTATCTGGTCTGAAAATATGTCTTGCAAAAAAAGTATCACTTCTCGGGATGTGTGAAATCTGGTCCAATCTTGTTGGAACCATGTATTTTTAATGTTCAAGTTATTTAATTTATGCCGAAAAATTTGGTAATTATTTTACAATATCGTCCTTTATTAAGTGTAACTGCATTGCTAGTCTCATCTTCAAAAAAAGTACGGCTCTATCACGCCTCGTCTGAAGCCATTTAAATAAAATCTAGAATGTTTCCAGAATATCTGGTTTCGATTAAACTGGCTAACGAACTTATCTAAGCTACGTACCAAATGGAAGGTACCTGCCAATTTTATGACTATTTCTGTTAGTCCCTTGGATGAGTTTGAAAACAAATATCCCAAAACCAAATTAATTTTTTTTTCTAGAAATTTGAAATATTTATAGAAAAATCAAACGCACTTACTACGTCCAAACTTTTTATTCATTAATCAAACTCAGAGAGACGAATGTTGGTAAAATTACTCTAAAGTTACCTCTTTTACCAAATAGTTATTTGAAACTATGATTATCGTAACAAGTGCAACGTATAGAGGAATATACGATGTAACAAAACATAATCTGAAATATAAATGTTGTTTTCCTTAAAAAACTTGCTACGAAACTCTTAAAATTAAAAAATTTCTATACAAATTTTAAAAGGTGGAATGGTACTGACACATCCTCTGTGTAATGGTAACAACGCTTCACGGAAAGAGCAGTGAAATTTCTCAACATTTTTTAAGGTTAGTCTATGTCCGCGACTATGGCCAATCACCGAGGCCAATGAGCAGCTTTACCTCACTATTCTGGAGGTTTGGTTAAAGCCCTGTCTTTCCTTGAGGAAGGTAGGGATCTTTAGCGTGTCTAACATTACATGGTACACGAAACATATTACGCTTTACTCCAAAGAGCGGAACGTGCAGACGTTCTACTTGTTCTACCGCAATGCGACAACCTTGGTTGATGTTAGTTCTACGGTGTGTGCTAAAAAAGTAAAATTATCCTCTATGGGCAGTCAAACCCAGGACTTTTGGGTTCAGAGACATACGTTTTACAACTGGACCACCGAGGCTGTTTTTTTTTCCAACAATACGTGTTCAGAAATCAGTCGCTAAAACAAATTTTGTTTCATATTTTAAATCTCCGAAACTCTGGTTTGAGTTTATTTTTGTTGGAAAGAATACGTATAGCATAGCATTATAAAATCAATTTGAAGCGCCTGCTAAATTAATTATATCAAATTTATGGAAAATGTTCACTTTTTCTCTTTTATGTGAAATAACGCAGATAATTAATTAACAACAGCGAGTGTAAATCTTCAAGTGTTTCATATATAGGCTTTTTATGGGGCTTTGATAACAGTTATGTAAAAGCTGCTAAAAACAATTATTCCATTTTGTAATTGTTTGAAAACCCCCGAACCTGGCTATCTCGCCACTTCCAATTATGTGCTACATAAAAAAAAAATGAAACAATTTCATTTAAAAAAGAAAAATCTGCTAATTAAAAAACCATAATATATTTAGTATAAGAGTACTATTGTAGTACAGTTTCTTAGTTTGGAATTATTTTTCAAAGAATTTAATATTATGGTACGTATTGTATTGTATGGTATTATGTTTCTTTGGGTTTGGTCTATTTCTGCGACACCAAGGAGATTTTCACTCCCCTGTCCTGGAAATTTTGTCAAACCGCTTTCTGTCTCTAGGTCGGCTGGGGATATTTAACGTCTCCTTCTTTCGTATTACATAGGACCGACACATCTACGCCTCCTCTGAATGGCGTACAAACATTCAACTTGTTTAAACATAATGCCGCCACCTCTGTTGATGATAATTTACAATATTTACTACAAACTATATCACGCTTCTATTAGGAATGGAACCCACAACCCTTGTATCCTGGTCCACACGTCCTTACCACTAGATCACCAAAGCTGTTTTTGCAGTATTTATTTATGACTTTTTTTGTATATTTACTGTACAACAGTGCAGTAAGTAAATCTTTTTCATTCTTTTCAGCTAAACTACCATTCTTTGACATATTTGGCTGGAGTTTCGTCTGGAAATTTTTCTATATACAGACAATAGCTGAATTTTCATTACATTTCATGTAAACAAACGACTTTTCCAGTCTACTCCAATACTAGACAACCATTTCATTTTGGTAATTATCACGAAGGACACTATTTATTGGTAGAAAATGCTCAGGATCGATTCCCGCCTGATGAATGTAACATTTTGGTTTGTCTTACTTTAATATTTGAGTCTAAAGTGAAAAATTTCAGCAGACATATTTTTATGGTTGACAATAGTGAATTCTCATTAAAAAAATTAACTAACAGAAATTTTGTTTTTAAAGAACTTTTTCTGTTGTAGAAAAAACCGGTTCGATTAGGTCGACTTAAAAGAGATCGACGATTAACAAGAAAAAATACCTGGTATATTTATAATCTGGCAGATATACATTCTTTTCTAAATATGTTTTAAGTTTTCTTCTGGAAAGCTTTTGTGCCGTTAATGATATTTGTGATTTTTAAAAAGACTTGCAGTAAGTTTTAAAGAGACTTGCAGAAGTTGTTAAAGAGACTTAAGTAATTTTTAAGAGACCTTTAACTTTCTAGGTTCATAGAAAATTGATTTTTGGGCATTTGAAGTTTTGTTCTCAAAAGGAGCTAGAACAAGATTTAAATATTTTTATGATAATAGAAAGATATCGATGGTAACACTTCCAAAAAAATGCTTCAAATGAGCGCGGAGTAGGACCTCTAAAACCAATCTTCACGGTCTATTTAAATTTGAATTATTATTATTAATATTAGTAATATGCCGTACTAATAGTATACAATTCGTATGAAAATTCACTACCATAGCCCATTTGCTAGGTCTCGAATTTTTTATTGTTTTCGTGGAAATCATTTTTTGTCAATTTTTCTTGCAGTATTAGTAATTACTAATCAATATTTAATTATCGTATTTTTTTGCGAATACACGTGAATAAAATTTTGCCATCTGAATACCCTCTCGAGCGTGGTGTTCCGCGGGGATCAATACTGGGGCCGTTAATGTTTCTGACGTACGTTAATTACCTTCCGTGCCATATAACCGACTGCGACGTAGCAATGTACGCCGACGATGTTGCATTGATGGTCTCGGCGACTTCCCCTGGTAGGCTTCTTGGGACGACTAATAAACTTGTTACTGGCTTCAGAGCATGCTGTTATGAAAATCTCCCGATCATTAACATGAAGGGGGTTCTTTCGGATGGTTTTGTCAATTCAATGGACGCCATGGGTCTTCGCTTTTCTGAGCCTGTGACTTACTTGGGCTCTGTTATACAGAATAACCTTTCATGGAACTTTCAGGTAGACTCGATTTGTGTCAGGCTTCACCTTTTTTTTTACATTGGGGAGATCAAAGGATGTGCTGGACAAGCATGTGTTGATGTCTGTGTACTATGCACTTGCTTGTTCCGCACTCTCTTACAACACTGCTGCTTGGGGTTGTGCTACTGGAATTGAGCGGCTATTTGTGGCACAGACGAGAATCGTCAGACTTATGTTTGGTATCCAGCTGAAAGATAGCTGTCGGCCTTTCGACATTCGACAACACTCCATCTTGACTGTTCTTTGCATCTACATCTGCAACGCTATTATGTTTGTGAGACTATATCCTTACTGTTATAACTTTAACACCGACGTATGTGCTTATGATACGAGAAATAGACTCGCCATTGACATAAGTAGTCACCGCACAGCTAGCTATGAGCGGTCACTTTACTGTGCAGATACTTAATGTTAACCATTTCAAACGCCAACTTAAAGAATTGTTATTGAAGAATTGTTTTTATTCAACTAAGTACTATTTGACTTTTAAGTCGTAGTGTCGTCTGCAGTTGGATCTCGAGTTTTAGGAGATGCATCTGCTCTATTTTAACACTAGCCATTTATATTTTGATTTGTTAAGATGTCTATTGTTAGCCTGCGTTTTATCACTTGTATTTTCCTATTTTATGCATATTCGTTTGTTTTTGTTCTGTATTTTTGTTTGCTGGTATATATGTGTTGCATTTTTAATGACAAGTACGTCTATTTTTGTAACAGCTTTGGTGCAATAAATATCTATCTATCTATATATACCCCTAAGTAGAAGTATAATAGCGTAACATCGGGCGATCGATTCTAACGATCCTCGCCACCCTATCCAACGATTTGTAAATGTTAAATCGAGGTAATGCCGGACATTGATTTGATAATCTACTGGCGCTGGTAATCGTTGAAACTTGTGGGTTTGTTAGATCAAGATATAAGTTTACTAAAATTGGCACAATTTAATTTTGGAGCAGTGCTGAAAAATGATCTCCATCAATGAAGAAAAAAACAGTGACATGGTTTACGACTAATCTTGCCCAAAGATACCTTTTTAGGGCCCAGTGTAGATTTTATTTAGGCAAGTAGGCACAATTTTGACGATTACCATGGCTGTGAAGTGCAAAATTGCATTTATCAGGAAATAAAACATGTTTTAATTATTTGTTCACAAGAACGAGATCTTCTTTCAAAATATTCCTCCAAGAGCTTCTGAATGTGTATTAATTTATAGAGAATAATTTTATTTTCTGTTAATATTCGAATGATCGATAAATTGCTAACATTCAATGTTGTGGCTGCTTGTTGACTCGAAGTATGTGGGTTTTTCCCAAACTCAAGCATTACATCCCATTTGATATCATTACACAGTCCATTAAAATGTTTTTTTGTATGTACCTAACATGTCCAAGCTCACGAAATTGTTTTGTAATTTTACTAAATGTCCCTTGGAATATAGGCGGCAAATCATGAAATTTTTCTTGAAATAGGGAGCAATTTCCATCTGTTACCTTGTTTGGTCTTCTTTACCAATCATCTGCCAAATTGCTATTTTATGAATTTATGTTAAATAAACCGGATTTCTGAATTTCAGTTAACAACTGAAAACTACTGCCATGGTTTACAATCACACAGCAAGTCGCTAAGGCGAAAGTAACATTTCCAACTATGAAGAATGTTGGTAATTTTTTATTATTTTTTTTTAATTAATACTTTCCAAAAAAGACACTGAAATTGTTTTTGCTTGCTTTTTCGTTATCAAGAATGAAACGCGATTAGTTATTATTTTTTCAGTGTACTGAATGAGATGAATTTGTTTTTTAACTGTTAATTTTCGCAATATTTTTAAAGCCATAGCATTTTTGTATATGGGAATGAAGAAACATTTTAAATGAGGTACACAAGCCCCTTTCCAAATAAAAACTTAAGGAGTTACAACTGTGATTTTAAAGGGTAAAATTTTAACGTTGTCATTTTTTACTGAATTTATTCCATTTGGCTGTTCCACACTGTATAAGCACACACAGTCTTGTTTGAATGCTTGTAGCGTGCGGTCGCATATTGCGCCCACCGTAAGGCGAGAAGCCCCTCGGGTATCGTTTAGGTGACTAAAATCGTAAAAAAAGTGACTAGTGTTTTAGTGTGTGTAGTGCATAGTGGTTACATTAGTTGTTGAGAAAATTTGTGTTTTGTAATGCTCTTTTTAATGTTTTTTGGCACGAATATCGATGATTTTTAAGTTCATTACGTTGAAAACTGTACTAGATACGGGTGTTGCAGGTATAAAGTCGGAAGAACCGATTGTTTAGAAAGGGTCGGTAAAGGTGATAAGAGGTTAATAACCTGCATGGTAAGCTCTTTATTAGGGGGCAATAAATCTTTCCTGTCAAGATTATTCGCCAACCACAGGTATACGAGGAAGGTTCTAAAAATGGAAAACGTCAACACTGCGGAGGAGGTGTCTGCAGAAATGATGGAAGTTGTGGCAGAGGAGCCGGCAACGGCGGCGGCTACCGGAAACAAAAGCACACTGGAGCCGGAAACAGAAGCGGAGGAACCAGAGCGCGTGAATCTGAGTGTGACAGGGGAAGCTATTGCAGAAGTGAACGTCGCGAGCGGGGCGCTGAGAAGTTTGGACATATCGGCAGAGACTGTCTAAGCAAAGATATATGTCTGCGGTGCGGGGAGGAGGGGCACCTCAAGAAGGACCGCAAAGCAGTCCAGAAGAGATGCAAAAATTTTGTGAGGACGAAAAAGAGGAACACCGGGCACTCGGCGACGGACACGAAATGCCCACAATTTCAGAAACGATGGGAACAGAGGCCGGCAGGACAGCGAGACCTTAAAAAGGTCGTTCAAAGTCATTCAGGTGAACTTGAGTCGTGGAAGGGAAGCAAAAGATGAACTATGACAAGTTGCAGATGATCTAAATATGGACGCTGTCCTCGTGTAGGAACCGTACCCGTTTGGGGCAAGTTGACCGGGCTGGGTTAGGTTCGGCGGCGGCAAACCGGACAAAGCAATGATCGCGGGTAATCGAAATATAATCCGAGTGAGTTGTCACAGTTGAGTGACAGCACGACCAGTGTGATTGTTATAGTCATCGGTAAGGTAGAAGTGGTGGTCGTTAACGCGTATGTGCATCCGGGGCATATACGCGAAAAATCGGTTACTCTCAAATATAGAGGGTTTTTTGAAAAGTCAGAGAAAACCGACAAGAGTAACGCCAGGCACGAAGCGTTCGGTGGTGACATCACTGATGAACGGAGCTCGCAGCTGATGAACCTTATGGCGAGGCTAACTTAGTAATTAAGAATGACAGAGTCACCACCCACTTTGAGACTGTTAACGGAAGTAGTTGGGTAGACATCACACTAAGTCGAGATGCGACAGTAGAGAATTGGTTTGTACCAGAAGTCGAAGTACTTATGGATCGCAGGTATTGCTTTCGTGGTAAACCGGGAAAGAGGAGCGCGAACGGCGGTCACTGAAAAAATAAGAGCCGTCAGGTTGACAAACTGGACAGTGTTTCGAAAATAAATACAAGCGGCTCCAGCAGGGACGTCAGGACAGGAAATATCTCAAGCGGGCAGTGCTCTGCGGTTTCAGGAAGCTGCAATAAGCGCATGCGACGCAAGCATCACTTGGAAAAGGAAAAAAGAAGGACAAAAGATTGTTTGGTTGAACCAGGAGCTTTGTAGAAAGAGACGGGAAACAGGAAGAGCGAGAGCGCAACGGGAGCAGTACCAGGAGCGTCGCCGTCAGCTCTTCGAACGCTTCAAACAAATCCGACCTAGATACAAAAAAGCCATCAAAGAAGCAAAGCTGGGATCGCTGAGGCAAATGCTCTCTGAAGGAAGCGACGACGACCACTGGGGGCTGGCTCACAAAATCCCTTCGGCAGCAAAAAAAGAGCACCGGCGGCGTTAACGACGGCGGAAAATTGGACACTGGACAGGTGCCAAACAGCGGAGGCACTGATCGATAAATACCTACCAGCAGACGACGCCGGGAGTGATTCCAAAGAAAATAGAGTAAGTCGTGCGGAAACCGTATACTGGAGCGAAAACATGGACGTCGATTTCTCAAAACAAGAACTGGAGGAAACGGTCAGAATAAAACCTAAACGTAAAGCCGCAGGCATCGACGCGTTCCCGTAGACGGGGCTGCAGCATTAACTGGAGCTGGAGATGGTAGTGGAAAAACTTTTAGAAGTGTTAAATGGTTGCTTGATGCAGTAATTTAGAAGCGCACAGATTGCGTGGTTACCCAATCCAGCAGGCGAAGGGCAAAGACCGGTATCCTTGTTACCCGTCATCGGAAAGGTGTATGACAAGCTGTTGGATACAAGGCTGTCATACTACTTGAAGAGAAACGCAAAGCTGTCTGACAGACAGTACGGCTTCCGTCAGGGACGGGGAAAATGGATACGCTGGCTAAGACAGTGAACGAAATAAAAAAGGCGAACGAGGTTGGGCAGAATGTCCTCCTGGTACCGTTGAACATTAAAAGTGCCTTTAACTCGGCCTGGTATCCCATGCTCAGGAAACTACTGGCAGAAACTGGCTGTCCGGAAAACCTGGCCAAATCGGTAGCCAACTTCTTGGAGGACAGTAGCGTCACTTCTGAAGGGGTATCGAAAAACACCAGCAAGTGCTGTCCACAAGGATCATGTTTAGACCCGATCCTGTGGCTACTTATAATGAAGGACTTGT
The DNA here is from genome assembly GCA_964006375.1 of Tillus elongatus. Classification (NCBI taxonomy): domain Eukaryota; kingdom Metazoa; phylum Arthropoda; class Insecta; order Coleoptera; family Cleridae; genus Tillus; species Tillus elongatus. The sequence continues at coordinate 72,506,292 of OZ023267.1, forward strand.
TTAAGGAAAACGACTTCGTAGAACCAGAAGAGGGAAAAGCAAAAATTGAGGTCCAGGCTTTTGCGGACGACCAGCTTATGACTATAACGGCGCCGTCAAGAAGGAAACTCGATGCAACTTGGCCGCGTATTTGGGAGGCATGCCAGAAGTGGGCGTCGGCTTACAAACTAGAATAGGCCCCGGAAAAGGCCGCGGATATCTACAGGGGTGCGAGGAAAGGTACCAAAGAGCGGACACAAAAGCACTTGGTCATCAAAATGGGAGACGTAACCATAAAGCCGGAAGCCAGAATGAAATATCTGGGAGTGATGCTCGACTCAGGTCTACTCTGGGTGGAGCATACCAGATACGTAGTAGGCAAGACAGCAGGGGCGGTACATAGGGTACGAGCGGCAGCGGGAATGCCGTGGGAGACGGATCCAAAGACAATTAGGATCATATATGAGGCAGCAGTAAATCCAGCTCTTTTGGCTGGCGCCGAAATCTGGGGTGAAGGAGCAAGGGATTCTAGGGTAATTGAAAAACTTCAGCCGGCCCAATGAGCGTTTCTGTTGGGCATAATAAAGGCCTACAGAGCATCTTCCAACGCAGCACTGGCAGTGCCGGCGGGGTGTCCACCTTTGTGGCTTAAAGCAGCGTAGCAGCATATAAGATGGGAACACTTGGAGGTGGCAAATTTTGAGGGAAAACCGACGTACAGAGATCGCACACGGAGCAGCAAATGAAATACTGGGCAATTATAGATAGAGCGGAAAAGACAACAGGGCGGTGGACAATAAGAGACGCGTCGAGAGCCGGAGTCGCCATTAGAATATGCCTGGTGGCCTATGAAGACAAGGTAGTGATTGAAAGCAAAGGGCCAATTCTCCAGAACGAGTGCACGGTGCACATGGCGGAAATATTCGCCGTGGGTACGGCAGTGGAAAAGGCCGCCACGCTACAGGGTGGAACCGTCAACATCTCTTCCGATAGCAGAGTCGCCCTGGACATACTCACCAGGGGGAAGGGAGGAATGACCCACGGCATCCACAGGAAGATGCAAGAGATGGAGCGCGCGGGAACAAAAATAAATCTGTGGTGGGGTAGCGACCAGTTAGAAGGTATCGCAAAATCCGACGTGAGAGAAAGAGCCGCCAGTAGCGACCCCTTAGGTCACGAGAGGGTAGAGGCTCCGGTGACGAGTAGAATGCTCAAACGAAGTGCCAAGGAGAAGATTAACGTAGAGTGGCAGAGGCGCTGGGACGTGACAAAGGGTAGGACCACTCATCCATACATAGAGAGCGTGGTATCGGGCATCAAGAGCTGGAGTCACAGGGCGGTGAACCTGTTGACTGCTCACGGGCCTTTCAAGGGCTACTTTAATAGGTTTAACCTAAGGCCCGTAACGGGAAATGTGTGTGCGGAAACAAAAAGAAGGCAAGACAGGTGCTGGAAGACTGTCAGATGGAAAATCGTAGGACGGCAAGAAAAAACTTTTCGAGAAAACATAACACGGTCGAAGATTCCTACCCGTTTTAGGTAACTAGGTCTACCAAGAACGATAAAATCAGGAATTTTAGTGAATGGATGGTCGCGGAAATGGATCTGAAAGGGGAAAATCAGAGTGCAATTGGGACAAACCGCGAAAAAAGAGATAGCGCCGAATAAATAAATAGATGATATCTCGGGAAAAGCGAGAGTGGAGTGAACGTTCGTATGAATGTGAGGAGGGTTCTATGCATCTAAGGTCCTTAGTTACCTACTGATTTTTGAGTGTGTGGAGGTTATAGTGGTTTGTTTGAGAGTGGCTTCGGCCTAGCGGTGTAAGAAGATACCACGGTCTAAAGTCTTCGGACGAAAAGGCAGGGGCTTCGGTTTCAAGATCGTAAACTGTATAAACATACAAAAATTTGAATGAACCTTGGCAATTTATTCCAAAGGCTAAAGTTCGCGCTCATCTGAAAAAAAATCGAAAATTTAAAACTGGTTACCTCTTTATACACAAAATGTACTGTGAGAAAATTCTCTAAAAAAGTTCTTCTTTTTGCTTAATTTTTAAAAGAACTTGAACATTCTAAAGCTCAGATTTTACAGAGTTATATACTGTTTATGTAATTAAATAATGATTAACCCACTGCGCCAGATGTTTTTGGGTGTAAAAGGGCTGATGATGCTAAATCAGGCTTCTACAGCTGTTTTCCACATATAGCATCATATCTTAATTATTGGAGGACTGTCAAATAGTAAAGTCGTAGACTAATTAGCGTTAACATTTTTTTATGGATCTTTGTGATTCAGACAAATTAATGTAAATTATATCCTAAAAATCTTTAAACTACCTTTGATAAACATTTTTTTTTAAGTAACAGTAGCAAGGGTATTATTAATTTTGGTTAAATTTAGGTAGTTGTATAAACAACAAAAAAGGTTTTAAGGTAATATCGATAAGTGGAAATTAGGTCATGAATCGCTAAATGGAATTTGCAAAGTTTGCATTATCTAATTAAAAGTATAGCATCTGAAAACTCTTCCATAATTAGATTTTTTATGGACTGAAGGTCGCGTGTTTATGACGCATTCACAAAGGCCGTCAAGTTTAAGTATAAATTTGATATATGGGCAACCCCACTAAGTATCTAAAATAATTATATTTTGTTTGCCACGGATTTTCCTACCCATATTCATGATAAAATCACTGGTGCTTCTAAATAATATTAATTATTATGTTTTGCACTTGGTAGATTTAGGAAACCAATGAGAATGGGTGAAGTAAAATAGTCATAGTCACTTATTACGGAGATAATTCTACATGTCGTCCTAAAATTTAATATACATATAGGATTATTTAAACTAACATTATTACAATTTGGAACTCAGTTATGAAAATTTTCTTTCTTCTAGACAGGTACTGAAACTAACTTTAAAAAAATGTAAATTTTAGCTATTGACAAAGCGGTTAAAATAAACTTGTTCTGGTCTAAAGCCGGCCACTCACAATCCAACATTACAGTATAGTTAAGTTTTGTGCATTACAGTACGATTTTTGTGAATGTTAGAAGAGATCACACACGAACCAGGTTTTCAGTGCGGCAAAACTGAATGCACCTGCAATGTGATTTTATTGATACCATTTTTAGCGAATTTTCACCACAGAAAATTTCGATTTTTTAATTTTTTCTAAATATTGAGCGTCAATTAATGCCTTCGGAACACATTTTCGAGCTTTGTTTAAAAATATATATATTTAAGTATATATATATATATATATATATATATATATATATATATATATATATATATATATATATATATATATATATATATATATATAATTCATTAATACATTATTTATTTCTAAAACTCGGTTTGCAATCGAGCATTTATTATTTCTTTCAGAATGCAAAGAATTTCCTGGGTCCAGCTGTTGTATGTGACCTACTCAAACACCTGTGAATATGAAGTGCAATGCCACGATGTTTTGCTGTAACAAGCTCAATTTGCAACCGACCTTTAATTCAAGTAAACATAGAAAACCCCATTTCAGCACATTCATCCAGTATGTTTTCTAACATCAATCTGCAAACGCCGTAAATCAGCGAATATAAAACTGTTTTGGCATAAATTAAATAAAGAAATAATAAAATAATAATTAAAAACATAAAGTCTCAATACCGGATACAAGGAATATACTTCTGCACTTAGAATTAACCACACTAACAAATCTACATTTGCAAAACTTATTATCGATTCTCAACATAGACCCACAGTAAATAAACGCAACGCCACTACATATTTGTAGTGACAAGCGGAAACTTTTTTGGGGCTTTGGAAGTAAGAAGGCATACACACGACAATAGCTACCTTGGTTTAAATGAGCAAACTGAATTAATAAATTCTTGGAAAAATTTTTTTCTAATTAAATATACCAAACAAAATACATCGTAATAGGTTGATGTATGTCGATATTTTCGTTATATGGAACCTGTTTTCCTGCTTTTAGTGTTAATTAATATTTTTTTTATTACAATTCTTGTTACGGTTATTATTGTTATAAAGTGACTCTCCTTTTACGTTAAATATTGACATGCACCACATAGACATTTTAAAAAGGCCATCTGTCGTTTTATCATATTTATTTTTTTAAGATCTTTTCGATCAAATTCCCATAACAAAGCAACGAGTTTTTGTGTATAGTTGTCAGGAATACATGTAAATAAATTCAATTTTCTACGGGCTGATGATCCCGTTAAGCACCAAAACCGCTTACAGAAAAGAAAGCCAAAACGTGTGAAGCCAGAAAAGCAGTCTCTACATCTATATTAATATGGAATGGTTTTATCGGGTAATGGCAGCGACCATTAATTAATTACTACTCTACTTTTTTTTATAGAAGACTGGCAGATTGTTACTATATATTCAGTAAACAGTAGGCATTAAAACAAAAAAAAAACTGGTTAAGATTGAATCTTGTTGTGTCACTGTTTCCAAGCTAAGTGAACATCAAAGGTCTTTGTAATCAGAAAAGGACTTAATTCCTTTCTGTTTGTTACAAAAAAGGAATCAGAAGATCGTGAAAGATCAAAAAAATCTCAGAGAAGCTAATAGAAAAGTAACATGGAAAGGAAAAGATGGAATCACAGCATCATTTATCGTAAACAAGATTGTGATCTGAGATGCCTTTAAGAAGGGTTGGAAATACCAGTTTGCATTTCTCACGGGTTCACGCAAACACAATTTCTCCCTGTAGCCATTCGTACGCTTTCCCTTTTTATTACATCAAGAGCAGATATTTACTTTATTTTAATGAAGTTTGATACATAAGAAGAGTAGACGGAGCTCATCTGGTAGCTGTATTACTCCATTCTACCAAAAAAACTTTAAGTGATGCTCATTTCACCTTCTTTGTCAACGGGGCTGTTTATTTTTATTTACATGGATTTATTTAAAAGTTACAGTAGAAATCAGTTACACTACTCAAAAATAAAATTGCGTCACGCTTTCTCCCAACCCAGGGAAAAACTTTTCACAGAAGCTTTTGATTTTAAATTAGGTATTTTATTTAGAACAATTTATTTTAAATATTTAAATCCGTCTAAAACTATATATTTCCTATGCGAGTGTAAAAATTCGGTTCCGTCCTTTTTTAATCAGACACTGCAGATGAACTACCTTCTGAAAGGCACCTTTTAGCGAATTTTCGTAAAAAAAATCGCTTCTTTAGAAATTTCTTCAAATAGACGCAAACTAGGATCTCTAGAATTTATATATATATATATATATATATATATATATATATATATATATATATATATATATATATATATATATATATATATATATATATATATATATATATATATATATATATATATATAAGTTAGTAAAAAGTATTGTATTTCCTCAGATATTCGTTCAAAAAAAATTTTTAACTATAGGTTTTCAACATAGTTTTTCAAGCTGGCGGTATTCACTTTTCCAAGCTTAATCCACTTCGTTGTTGTGACAACAATTTTTTTTGAAATAGGAAGATATAAAATTTGTAAAAATGTAGATTTGTCAGCGTGGTTATTTCTAAATGTAGAAATATGTTCTTAAATAAATAAAATAACCACGCTGACAAATCTACATTTGCAAAACATATTATTGATACCGAACATAGACCTACAATAAATAACCGCATACAACCACAACCTTTTTATAATGACAAACGTAAACTAGACTTTTTTGAAGCTTTAGAAGTCAAAAGGCACACACACAACCATAACTACCTTGTTTTAAACGAGCAAACTGATTTAATGAATTCCCCTTTCTTGGATATTCTTTTTTCTAATTAAATATGTCAAAGAAAATAATTAAACTATTATTTCAAAAAAAAAGTTGTAATAAAATAATGAGTGATGTATGGCGATATTTTCTTTGTATAGAGACTACTTTTATACTGTTATTGTTTAGTTATTTTATTGTTGTAACTGTTATCATGGTTATTATAGGCTAGTTCTAGTTTTTATGTTAAATATTGACATACATCACATAGACATTTTGAAAACCTCATCTGTCATCTGTGTTTCATTTTATTTTCAATTTGACAAAAATTTTTGATCAAAACATCATATCATAACATAGCAACAGATATTTATTTGTAGTTGTCATGATTTCGTACTAATTCAATTTTAATCTGTCTGAAAATGCTGTCAAGCAGCGAAACTGTAGTCACAGAAGCATTGAATAACATCCTAGAACTTCCAGAATTCGAAGGGCCACTTGCTTCAGTTAGCTCACGCGCTGGCTACGTCCTTCACCTACAAAAACCAACAGTGTAGCCAGAGAAGTAGTCTCCAAGTCTGTATGTAGTATGGACAAGTTTCACCAAGTAAGGGCAACAACAATCAATGAATTGGAAAAATACTCAGTAATAAAATACAAGTAACGTACTTTAATTTTAATAACAGGTGTTATAAAATTTATATTCTAAAAATTTTTTAGTATATTATATTATGTATCAGCTAGGCTATCAAAATACTCAGGTCTCCTCTACAACCAAGTGTTGCGGTAGATTAACATTATTTCGCAAGTCGGATATTACTTGTGACGCGGTGCTTGGTAAGATTCCCAACATATTACTGATTTGCCTTCTTTGATTTGTTTAATTTATGCAGTTTAAAATCCTATGAGCAGGGGTATTTATTATGTTGCATATCGGACCGCGTCTATTGATACTTTGCAAATGCACACCCAAGCTACCTTGGCTGCTCAGGAGAAGATTGGTGTGCCTCTCTAGCACGATGCAACAGCATACTGTCATGTCGTTGATATTTGGTATGAGTTCAAATAAGTACCTACCCTTGTCAGAACTAGTTCATTCTTCTTGCCATTTGGTATATATATATATATATATATATATATATATATATATATATATATATATATATATATAATTATTGCCATTTCTAGTTTCAGTACTGTCCAGAAGCGATATGGTGCAGCTACTAATTCGTTTCCTAGGAAGAAGGCTCTCACATTGGATTTTAGAGCGACTTCAAGACTTTGATCTTGCTCAAGGTGATGTGTAGTGGTGGCACCTGTGCCAATATACATAGACTTTCATTTGGTGTGGATCGGTATGGTCCAGTGATTGTACTGAGACCGATTGCCTGTGTAGACCTAAATAGTCGTTTATTTATTACTTGAATTATTCTGATCCCAGATTTCGATGGCATATGATAAAATTCGTAGAATTGCATATTTGTAAATTGTTAACAGAGCTGGCTGATAACGAATAATATTGGACCAGTTGCGGCAGATTATTCTTCTGAGGGCTTCAAACGTGTTTCTGCACTTGCAATTGATGTATTCGATATGCCTACTGTAGTTCGATTTTTTTATCAATATGAACTTCTAGGTATTTTATGGAGCCAACTCTTGAGATGGGCCCATTATCCAGTCTAACTACAGGGTTTTTATTGTGTAATAATTTAGAAAATACTATGTATTTGGTCTTTCCTTTGGAAATATTCAGCTTATGTTAATGAGCTCAACTTGACAATATTTGAATGCACTGTTGACTTTACAAATATTTCCTATTATCTGCATGAATCGAAATGGCTACATCATCCGCTTAGGCAGTAACTTTGACCTCCACGCCCTCCGCAGGTGCGACGCCGTAGTGGTGTTCCAAAGAAATTGATCCAGGACAGATCCCTGGCGGCACCTTTTTGTTAATGTTTTGCAAACTGTAGTATACAGAAAGCTATATTGTATCTGCCTGTCTCAGTGGTAATTCTTCAAAAGATACATAATATTTGAGGAAATATATTTTTCTTGCACAAGAGGAATTAAACTAGGTCACCATAGGTTGTTAAAAGCTCCAGAAATGTCAACAAAGAGAACCAAGCTATGCTGTTTACGGTCTAGTCTCACATGTTCAGCTGCGTCCATCAATTGTTGATCTTCTTTTCAGGAATCCAAACTGGCTATAATGGAAGTATATATTTTTAGGTATTGTTTTATTATTATTTAGCAACTATTAGACGTTCCAGAAGTTTACCTTGTTCACTTAGCAAAGTGATGAGCCTAAGATACTTTTGGTCCGAAGGATCTTTATCCAAAGAGTTATGAGTTTCCCTATCCTTCAGGATTTGGGAAAATAGCCGATCATTTGACAAGCACTGAACAGTCTAAGAAGACTAACTCTTGTGTTATTATAGCTTAAAACCAAAATTTTGCCGTTAGCCGGATCACCGCCGGGAGCTTTGATGCTTTGATGCTCAAAATGGCCTCATCCAATTCGTCAAAGGGAAATTCTGAATTGTTATTTAGATTTTCAAGGCTAAGCACAGCTATCTCTCTTTCTCTTTTTATCTATCTCTTTCTGTATGTGTGTGTATGTGTGTGTGTGTAAAGACATTACGTTTGATACCCATATCAACGAAGTTTTAAAGAAAGAAATATTTCGCCAATTTGCGTCGGTCGCTATTTTATACCATGTCAGGGTATTGTGAAAAAATAAACAAAATCTGCCATCTTGGAGCATAAGCCATATTGAAATTATAATAATGGCAGATAGCATCTAAACTAAGGTTACGATATTATTTTTAAGCTATTTGAATGTTTGCTCCTCCCGCCCTTTGATACAGGTGTAATACCGTCAGTCCCGTGTACCATGAGATGTTGGACACGTTAAAGGTTTCTACCGTTCTTGCAGAAGAAAAGGGATTCAGAATTTTTTTCAGGATGGTGAGGCGAGCGTCGGTGATTGACCATGGTAATAAGCAGACGATAGAAAAGCAAAATACACAAATGGTTAGGTGTTTTAATATAAAATTTGAACTGACTTCAAAAATCTCATTTTGCTGTTCTTAGCGGTTTCCTAAGTAATTTGTCAATGTCCGTTATCGCGAGAAATAGGTTAATGTTTTAGACGTTACGCATTACGCTATTAAATTTGTAATAAAAATGTGGAACTTATTCGTTGTTCGGGTCGATATAATTAATATCTTATTAATATCACATAATTGAGGTGGAAAACAATAACAAAATGAAATAACTTATATTCTAGCTGTTTGCTATCGATCTGATTTAAAATATAAGGGAGAAGGAATCCCATATTCTACCGCTTTATGTTATTAAATTGTGATTACAAATCCAATCCTATCCGTTATTAAAGAGAACAATCAAACATTTGTTTGTTTTGTGGCCAAAAGCAATCGTCTCCGCTACTATACATGTAGGATAACAGAATCAATTCTACCTGCAAATGATAGTGTCTAGGGGCTTAACTTGGAAAGTCACGTATTTTGTGCCACAAGTATATAGCACGTGGAGGAAACTAAAAAGTAACTTATGTTTTTTCTTTGGATCCAATTTACTTAAATAGAGTTCTCAAGCTGCAAAAACAGTTCTATGCTTTTTAGTAAATTTACGTTGTGAAAATTCACCAATAGGATAGTGAGACTTAAAAAAAATGAGAGCTAATTAGTACCCCCCTGGAACCTATATCCAGATTCAGTTGAAATTTATATATATATATATATATATATATATATATATATATATATATATATATATATATACTTCATATACATAAATTAGTATTCTATATTTGCTTACTAATTATACATCGTGCAATACAAAGAAGCAGAGCTTGTACTTGCATACAACATGATGTGTTAAATAATATTCAATTGCATATTGTCAATTATGTAAAATTTTAAGTTTCCCTGGCTTTTGCTCATGAACACTACCATCATCGCGTACAAAGTTAGTTCTCAACCTTACGAAATTCTATTCTAATTTATAGCCAAACTCTTTTAAAACATCCATTTATTTTAATCACTATATATATATATATATATATATATATATATATATATATATATATATATATATATATATATATATATATATATATATATATATATATATATATATATATATATATATATTCATTGATTGTTGTTGCCCTTACTTGGTGAAACTGGTCCATACTACTACATACAGACTTGGAGACTACTTCTCTCGCTTCACTGTTGGTTTTCGTTCTTGCATGTGAAGGACGTAGCCAGTGCGTAAGCTAACTGGAGCAAGTGGCCCTTATGAATTCTGGAATTTCTAGAATGTTCTTCAACGTTTCTGGGACTAGTTTCGCTGCTTGACAGCATTCTCAGACAGATTAAAATTTAATTAGAACGTAATCATGACAACTACAAACAAACATCTGTTGTTATGTTATGATATGATGTTTTGATCAAAGAATGTTTATCAAATTGAAAATAAAATGAAACACAGATGACAGGTGAAGCTTTCAAAATGTCTACGTGATGTATGTCAATATTTAACATAAAAATAGGACTAGCCTATAATAACTATGATAACAGTTATAACAATAAAATAACTAAGCAATAACAGTATAAAAGCAGTCTCTATATAACGAAATTATTGACATACATCAACTCATTATCTTATTACAGCTTTTTTGAAAGAATAGTTAAATTTATTTTTCTTTGACTTATTTAATTAGAAAAATATAAAAATATCCAAGAAAGGGGAATTCATTAAATCAGTTTGCTCGTTTAAAACAAGGTAGCTATTGTCGCGTGTGTGCTTTTTGACTTCTAAAGCTTCAAAGAAGTCTAGTTTACGTTTGTCGTTATAAAACTGTTGTGGTTGTATGCGGTTATTTACTGTAGGTCTATGTTCTGTATCAATAACATGTTTGGCCAATGTAGATTTGTCAGCGTGGTTATTTCTAAATGCAGAAATATGTTCTTTGTTTCGGGTGTTAAAATTTCTAGAAGTTTGACCTATGTATATTGCGTTACAATGTGTACAAGCTAATTTATAAACTCCAGCTTTTGTCAGGAAACAAGATTTTTCTTTAGCGTTAAATAGTAAATCACGCGTCGTGCTGTAAGATTTAAAAGCTACCTTTTTATTTATACAGGTATTTAATATTTTTGAAATGTTTTCTGAAATGGTTCCAAAATAAGTTATCGAAACGTATCTGTTGTCTTCTTTGTCTCTAATATTTGGATAAATTAAATTAATCGCTAATTTGTATTCTTTTCTCTCGATCATTTTATCTATTATTTTAACAGAGTAGCCATTATTAAATGCTGTTTGCTTAATTATTGAAATTTCTTTTTCAAAATTGTTTTGTGACATAGGTATTCAAAATGCACGATGTATCATAGAATGGTATGCTGACAGCTTTTGTGAAAAAGGGTGACATGAATCGTATGGTATGGTTGTGTCAGGTGAAGTTGGGTTTCCTATATATTGAAAAGTCAAATGAATTATTATCTAACTTTCTAATTGTTAAGTATAAAAAATTTATACAACTGTTAGTTTCTTCTTCTAAACTAAACTTAATATTTGTGTGACAGTTATTAATAAAATTCAAAAATTCATTTAATTCTGTATGACTACCTTGAAAACATGCTAAAATATCATCTACGTATCTGTACCAAAAGACAATATTATGCAAAAGTTCTGATGTTAAAATTGGGTTTTTTAAGTTTTCCATAAATATGTTGGCTAATAAAGGTGACAACGGGCTACCCATAGGTAGGCCTTCATTTTGCATATAAATTTTATTATTAAATTTAAAATAGTTTTGTTTTATACATTCGTTAAAAGATTCATTATTTCTTGTCTTTTTATGACATTTACGTTCTTTTCTATTAAAACGTCTTCTAATAGAGGTAAACATTCCCTAGGGGGTATCTTAGAATACATGCTATAAACATACACTGTGTCTATAGGGTAACGCATAAATTCAATAAAATTGAAAGTGACCATTATTAAGGAAAATTCACAAACAGGTCGATATTTATTTTCAAAAATATATAAAATATGTAATATTTATTTAATATAATATAATAATAAAACAAATCTCACCCCTATCGTTATATCTTCATGGGGTAGCTACCCTTTCGAAATTTCTAAATGGGATGGTGGGTAGTGTGAAACACCTTTTTAAAGCTAATCCAATGCTATATTCAGCAACACCATTTTGTTTTTTGTGGAAGTAAAATAAAGTGAGCAATAACGTTTTTATTATCAGTAACACCTAACACGATTGGAGCCTATAAAGAAGTACATAGTTCGGTCTTAGTTAATCAAATGTTCTAAATCCCTCCCTTCTTGTGCCTGACAATATCCCAAACAGTCATGAAATTCTTGTTGGACTCTATAATATCTGGAGAAATGTTGGTAGATTTAGTTCTAATTATTGTTTTTAATCCGTCGATAGTATCTTGTTTGCTTTTGAATACCACATTATTTAAATAACTCTACATAAAAAATCTAAGAGAGTTAGGTCAGGTGATCTTGCTGGCCATGGGATTGCACCACGCCTGCCAATACATATGTTGGGAAATTGTTGATTCAGATACCGTCAAACATTAACGTCATAATGCGCGGCGGTACCATCTTGTTGACACTACAAGTTATGATTTACCATACCAGCATTGTGTCCATCAGGAAATCAGTTCAATAACGTCGGAATGGGATATTGGCGTAAAGATTGTAGATATCGTGGTCCATATAGTTACATAAGAAAAGTAAGAACCAATAATCCTACTCCTGACAATTCCGGTCCAAACATTTACCTTCTGTTGATATTGTGTGTGACTCGGTCGCATCTATTTTAGATTTTCCCTTGCCAGATAGCTGCAGTTTTGACGGTTAACTGCTCCATGTAGTGTAAAAGTCGATTTGTCCAAAAACAGACTATTCTGTACTTGCAGAGAGTTTAATGTTGCACAAAACTGCATCCTTCTGTCTGGGTCGTCATCAGATAACTCCTTTAAAAGCTGTATTTTATAAGGATGAAGCTTTTCAAGTTTTAATAATTTATGGAATGAATGGAATTCCATTGTCTCTGGCAATTTGGCGAACACCACTGTAGGGATCCTCTTTCACTGCCAATAAGACTTTTAATTTCAGTTCTTCACTTATAGACCGGCGACCTGTTTTGGTCAAATCTTCCACGCTAGACGTTTTTCGAAATTTCTTATCTATTTGACTCACTGTTGATTGATTGATAGACATATCCGGATATTTAATATTAAATGGAACACACCCATGCCTTAGTTTGGATCCTTTCACCATGGCCAATCACCATTCAAACTTCCAATTCTTTAAGCTATTGATAAACCCATTTTAAAATTTGTAAACCTGCAAAACGTGTAACTTAGTCAATGTTTTATAACTGTTTGATATTTATGTTTTATCAACTTAATCGATACTATAATAAGTTACCTATCTTGACAGATCTCATTTGCTGGGTTAGTGTATCTGACAAATGAACGACTTGCTGAGAGAAGTGTGCATCACTCAGCTGCAGAATCGAATCCAATTTCCCATATATTCAGGTAGAATATTTTCAAACAAAATAACTCCCTTGCTTTTATCTAAACAAAACAGCAATCTAATTTACGAGAACATGCGGGAATATGGAAATGTGTTTGTTGGTCATGCTGAGTAGACCTATGGATACACAATTCTAGATTAATTTACTTCTTGCATTAAATTTCATTTGATGGAAGCCGCGGGATATTTTATTAGATTTGAACATAAACCTATATACATTACATCTTATACAAAGTCTGTTCAAAATGCTTCACTACAGAGCGCTAGTATTAAAAAATAAGCTACATTAATTATTTTGGTTTCATGCATATATACTAGCTAGGGCTCTAAAATTAATTGTTCCACTGTTATAATCTGAATGTGAATTTGAAGTTTTTAAGGTAAAAATATGTATTAAAAAACTATGTTTAAGCCAGTTTAATGTCTGCACGTTCCACCCTTCCGAGGGGGTGTAAAAGGATGCAATTTGGGTAGGTTAAAGATCCCTACTATCCTCACAGAAAGGCAGTGGTTAGGTAATATTTCCAGGATAATGAGGTGACACTGTTCCCTGGCTTCGGCGATTGGCTATAATCGCAGAAATAGTCCAATGTTACATAAAAATATGAAAACACATTTAATTATTATCATTACTGAACCTGCGTGTTTCTTAGTAGAGTGCGTGGCGAAATTATTAGGAACACTTCGAATTTTAAGGAATTTTTGAAGGCGTGATCGATTTGAGGGTGAATATAGGCAACTGCCATTACAGATTGCTGCATAACAGGTTGTCTATTCCTCCTGTAAATATTTTAGCAGGCAAAAGTGAACGATTCTGCAAAAAACCGTTAGAGAAGCTGCGTTCATGAGTCACTTATGCTTTAGTGAATTTGGTTGCGATATGCATAGGAGTGAATATGGAAGCTTTTTGCGATTTTAAAACACATAATAGTTAGTGTAACAACATTTGAGTGTTATCTGTAGTGATTTTAAGCAAGAGTAAGTATTTTTTATTTATAAAATTGCATTTTTTTAAATATTTTTTGTTCCTAACACAGGAAGGTTTATATATATATATATATATATATATATATATATATATATATATATATATATATATATATATATATATATATATATATATATATATAGGAAATGCCAAAGACAATCTGATAATCGAATTCTGAGAAAGTCCGAAAAGATTAGACTGTGGGAGCAAATCGAGTTACAAAGTGTGGCCAGAAACGCCTTTCAACAACACGAGGTAACAGAAAAATTAGAGACATTTGTCTACAGATCCGAAAAAAATTAGAGAGATGTTGATCAAGCTAGTCCGGAAAGCTAGAACCAACTTATCCAAACGAACAGTTCGAAGACGCTTGGTGAAGCAGGGGCTCAGGGAAAAGTCCAGATTAACGGAAGTCATTAAAAAACAACGACTGAAATGGGATTTTGACATCAGATGACTGAAAAATACGTATGCTTGTTAATATTCAATATTACTAATGAAAACTCATCGCTGTCTTAATTTTTCAGTTTTGCTTCCCAGACGAGTCAGATTTCGAAATACTAGCAGACAACTCAACTTTTGTTCGGAGACGATCTGGTGAAAAGTTTCATCAGGTCTGCATAGTCCAAAAAGTGAAACATCAATTAGAAGTTATAGTTGCGTCAATTATATCTGGAAATGGGTTGGTCGCCTTTGTAGGGGGAAAAATGCGCCAAGATCAATATATCGACATTATCAGAACCAGAATGTGACCTAAAGTAAGGGAATGGTTTCCAAATGAGCAACATTTCTGGTTTATACATGACTCCGCTTCTTGCCATTAGGCCAAAAGAGAAACAGCTTACCTGGATGCCAAAAAAATCAACCTTTTGCCGTGGCCTGGCAACTCTCCAGATATCAACGCAACAAAAAATCTTTGGGAGCTGACAACACGGGAAATCTCCAAAAAGGTTGTAACAAGGTATGTACGACTAGATTCATTCTCACCACAATTAGAACCGTAGACTGGTTTCGCTCTGATTAGAGCTTGTCAATACGGCATACTAACTGCAGAGAAAATACACCTATAAAGTAATACCGCTATGGTAGCCAGCCTTCCAACACTAAGTGTCTTAGTGTCTTATATCTCGCTTAGTGAAGGTTGTAACAAATAAGCAGCAACTCACTGACAGAATCATCAATGTGTGTCACCATGATGAAAAAATCAAAGAAAATGCTCTTAGGTGCATACAGAGCATGCATGTAGGATCTAGGCAGTCATTGCTGTAAGAGGCGATGTGACGAAATATTGAAAATGCATATATTTCTTTGAATAATTTTTGCAATCAATGAGTTATATAACTGCCTTTACTTTCACTCAGTGAAGATTCGAACCTGTGACGAGCACTGACAAGTACACTTCGAGAACCCAAATCAGTACAACACATTTAGAATTATTCATCCTCTGATGACGCTAACTTGGTTAGTGAAACGGTCGTTAAGTTTTTGTGTTCCGTTGACTTGGGTTTTCCAAGTGTACTTGTCTTTACTTTGCTGTTGTTCACATACATAAATAGTCTTATAATAATTACTATGCTGTTTTCTCTCCAGAATTAAAAATATATATAAAAATCTCTAATGTTTCCAGTAATTTGGCCACCTACTGTGCATATAATACTACCAGCAAAGTGAATAACAGAATGTAATAGGCAGAAAAAGTTGGTGATGCTCAATTGACCACAGGGCAGAAGCACGAAAAAGTCAAACAAGTGCTGGAGACACAGACAAAACAATCACATGTTCGTCAATGGAATATATTTATTTAGGCCTTTTTTGAATGGATTCACAGAGGGTACACTTTCGACATCTTCAGGCAAATGGTTCACTCACTAAACACTCTATTTGGCAGAAAGAAGTTTCGAGTCATTGTATCAAAATTTTCACGGGTCAGCTTCATTGTGTCCCCTTTCAACCATGTATCATGATTTCTTGCATACATTTCTGGCAAGTCCACCAAAAAAACATTTAATATGGGTATCATCTTCTACGCATATACCATGTGGCCTATTTAAGATGGAAACACCCTTGTAACTTTTGTATTTATAATTAGATTTTTATGCACAAAAGATTTAAAGATATAAGATAAAAAAACTCTATACATGCTGAGAAAATTGTTCTTAACATCGCCTGACCATAGCCTACTAATGCATTTTTTCTATGTCAAAAAATTGGAAAAAAGGTTACAGCCATTCTTAGGGAGAAATTTGGTACGCCACTGCATTCGGCATACCTCGATATAGATACACACCAAATTTCATCAAAAAATAAGAAGTATTAACCATTTCAGAGAAGTTTATTTGTGTGGCCCTTCTTACATGGCACCACCCTGTAACTTTCATATTTAAACGCGATTAGTTTTACTGGATACCAAAAGATAGGAAATGAAGAAGTCTATATATATATATATATATATATATATATATATATATATATATATATATATATATATATATATATATATATATATATATATATATATATATATATATATATATATATATATATATATATATATATATATATATATATATATATATATATATATATATATATATATATATATATATGTGTGTGTGTGTGTGTGTGTGTGTGTATGTTCGGAAAGATTTCCGCGGTCTTTAATGTGAGACATACTTGGTTGTCGGGTTGAACCGCGTCCAGAATTTGTTAAAACTCGACGTTTCGCCACTGTTTTGGAGCCATTTTCAAGAGGTAAAGGAATCTGCCTACTCCTTAGACCGGTGGACCAAGATGGGTTGGGTTGTTGTAGCCCGATTACAGGGCCTCAATCTGCCTACTTCCCAAGTCTAGCCGGATATCATGTCTAATGTCTCAGTGTGTTCAACCCTAGGCCTAAGCGAAATCTGGCAGTTCGTTGCAAGTCTTATATTGTATATACCGTTTCGCCTACCTACTTTGTTATCAGTGTAATTAGTCGGATCGCGGTAAATTAAATCAGGGGCCTTCGTCACGGTACTTAAAAGATTAAGAGGGTTGCAGGTCTTTGTTGAGTCAGGTAATGGGGTAATAAAATTGTCTATTGAATTTATTGTCTTTTGGTGTGTTTGTAATGAAGATGTAATAGGTTTATAGGTAATCGGATGACAAAGACCATCATCCCTCTTATTTAAACAGTCGGGACGTTTTTCAATCTCGATCGCTTCGCGGATGATTCTGGTTTTGAAGTTGTAAACCGGGGCTATTGATTTGGCATTGGCGAAGTCTATTTTGTGTCCTGTATGAAGCATGGCCAGCGCCGATGAGGGGTCGGATTTTCTAACTGCGAGAGTGTGTCCATATATTCTATTGTGGATGCGTCTATTTGTTTGTCGTACATGAGTTCAGGAACAGTCGAAAAAAGGAATTTCGTAAACTCCGTGGGATTCGTTTGGAATCATATCATTGGGAGTTTTTATCAGATTTGATAGTTTTGCGCTGTTGTGAATATGGTTTTGATATTATGAGTTCCAAAAATTCGATTGATTTTTTCGGTCACACCTTTAATGTATGGTAAAAACGCTGCGTGTTGTTGTGAGGACTCTGTCTGTTCTTGTTATGGTGTAGTGGTTTGTTGTTGTGCGTTTCTAATGTTTCGTGGTATGGGATTGTTGTCGTATCCGTCTTCTAGCAATCTCTGTCTCAAAAAGTAGAATTACGTCTGTTTATTGTTGTTGTCTGTTAGTCTAAGGGATCGTGTTACTATTGCTCGAACCACAGATTTTAGTTGCGATGGATGATGGTGAGATTGGGCGTTAAGATAACGATTAGTGTGAGTTGGTTTTCGGTACACAGTGTAAGAAAATACTCTAACTGGGTTTTTTTGTGATGCGTACATCCAAGAAGGGCAAAGAAAAATTATTTTCTATTTCCATGGTGAACTGGATTTGGCGGTTGATGTTATTTAGGTAAAAAAGGAATTCGTCTAGAGATTCTTTACCGTGTGTCCAGACAGCGAAAATGTCCTCAACGTATCTTAACCAGCAGGTTGGTTTAAGTTGGGAAGAATTGAAGGCTTGCGTCTCGAAGTTTTCAATGAAAATGTTTTGCCAATGCACGAGAGAGTAGTGAACCCATTGAAGCAGCTCGAACTTGTTTGTAAAATTTGTTTTGAAAAGGGAAATAAGTATTAGATGTGCAGTGTTCTAGAAGAGCTAAGGTATCGTATGAAATATTGTGTTTATTTCTGAGGATGTCAAGGGTTTCAGATAGAGGTATATTAGTGAATAAGGAAACTATATCAAAGGTAACTAGGATGTCGTTTTGAGAAATGATGTTGTTTTGACATAGGATGTAGCTTTTTCTACTGCTATTACTGCTGCGCCATACAGATTTAGGGAGTATGCGGATTGAGGCCCCGTAATCGAGCTACAATAACCCAACCCACCTTTGTCCACCGCTCTAAGAACTACGCAAATTGAGGCCTTAGAGTTCATGTCCTTACATATTTCCTTTACCTCTTGAAACTGGCTCCAAACCAGAAGCCGAAACGTCGAGTTTTAATAATTTCTAGACGCGGTTCAACCCGAGAACCAAGTGTGCATATATATATATATATATATATATATATATATATATATATATATATATATATATATATATATATATATATATATATATATATATATATATTATTTATATATATATATATATATAAATATATATATATATATATAAACATACATACATGTATATATTTTTTAACTATTCAGTTTTTTTTGTTGTCTTGGTTTGTCTTTTTATTTTTCAGATTTATATAGGACAAATAGGGACACTTTAACGGCTAGGGGCCCATCAAGACATCGTAGACACACAGACTGAACCTCGACTAGGGGGATCCACATGAACGAAAGACAATAGGACTATTTACATAATCTAATCAACAGTTTTGTTTTAAATATATACATGCTGTTCTATTATAACAATATATCTATTTGTCTAAAAAATGTATACAATGAGTATAAATTTTTATCTTGAAAACAAGCAGCTGTGTTACATTTACCGTAAATTTTATGTTTAGGAGCATTGAGCTTCAAATTTCAAGCTTACAAGGGGGTAGATAAGGGGGGTAATTTGTTACAAGGTTGGAACAGGAAGTATATAATATAAAACTTTTTCAGTCTGCAATATTCAATAACGGAGTTCTCTGTCGCTGTCGTGATAACTTGTTCCAGTTGATACAATAAGTATCTAGTAATTACTAGTATACTGTTTTACTTGCCGCTTTACTATTACTATATATAACAAACTGAAGTTAATGAGAGCGGTTTTAAAAAACTTGGAACTATTTGCTTTAATTTATTAAGTGGGTCGGGAGTTATGCAAGTTAGTTCTGTATTTTAATATTTTGCCCCTGTTTGCGGCATAATATAACAATAAACAATAGTATAGCATAGGGTGGGTTAGTTACTATACTGTGCTGGCTGTGTTACGATGTAGAAGAATAAATAACCGGTCATAATAATAATAATAACATCTGGACGCCACTCCTTCAATTCTGAATCTGGGACTCTTTGGTGTCAATTTTCACCAAGTCACCCCCTATTCATCCCCTACTCCCAGGAACGATTTTAACCAAAAACAATCCGAACCGTTCGTTTGCCATGTGCTAACCAAATTTGAAGGCGATATCTCAATTCATTCTAAAGTCATCGTGTCTACAAACAGATAGACATAAAGACCGACAGACCAAGAGACAATAAGAAATTTCGTTCCCAAATCATGTTTTCTATATGTTTTGACACGTTTTATGACGTTTTAGGTCTGTAGGTTTAAAGTGAAAAATGGTATGGGCATTTAAAAAAAGTGTGGTTTTCCTCAAAACGTTAAAGTCAAGATTTGATAAGTCAAAATTGGCAACATTTAGGCAGAACCTGGGACAAATACGGATTATATAAATAAAATGTCGCAAGGAGAGTCTTCTGCAAACCCTTCAGTTTCAACTTTAACCGTCATTGTCCTTCATTTTACTAAAATATTTCCATGAATTTCATTTCAAATAGACCCTTCCTTTGATGCTAGTTTTAGTTAAGTTTATGGTTTAGCCGTCTATAATTTTAAGTTAATTTTCATAGAATAAATTCGTTAATGAGGAGACCGCGACTTGAACTTTTAAAAGATTTCTTCAAATGAGTGCAAACTAGGCGCCCTAGAATCCATATCCGGGTTTAGTTTCAGTTTTTATCTGTTCACATATATACAGGGTGACGCATTTCTTTTTTTTTTTTTTTTTTTTTTTTTAAATGTCAACAACACACCACGAGGGCTTACAGCCTAAATACTATCGTACCGTGGGTGTTGACAAGGAGGAAAGAGGCAGCTTGTTAATTCTGGACTTGAAGGTTTGGAGGTTCGGAGGAGAAGGAAAAACATGTGCCGGCAAGGAATTCCACAACTTGGAAGTCCTCGGGACAAAAGAGCGGGCATAACAAGATGTTCTATGTCTGGTGACCTGGACATTAAAAGGGTGCATTCGCTCTGTTCCCCTGGTAGATCTGCTGGGGGCAGCAGGTGGGGGAATTATGGAGGAAAGCTCCTCTGAGCAGTGCCCGTGCAGATATCTATAAAAGAGAGAGAGGTCACCAACGGCACGTCGGTGGGCAAGGGATGGAAGCCTTTGGGTGAGGGTAGGGTCACCGATGAGACGTATAGCTCTCTTTTGAAGGGAGTCCAGGATAGCGAGTGTAGAAGCGGCAGCTGCACCCCAGATGTGGGAGCAGTATTCGAGGTTTGGCCTTATTTGTGAAGTGTATAAGGTATAGAGATTAGTTGGTGAAAAGTATTTGCGAGCCCGGAAGAGGAAACCCAATTTCTTAGCAGCCGCTTCTGCAATTGATGTAACATGTTGGTGCCAATTAAGATTTCGATCCACAGAAATGCCAACAAGAGAAAAGGACTCATTACTTTGAATAACTTGGTTGTTCATTGTGATGGGTCTAGGGCTGCTGTATCTCTTGTGAGAAAGAAAGCAAGACTTAGTTTTGGTGGGGTTGAATTGTACAAGATTTCTACTTCCCCAGTCTAATATTTTTTGGAGGTCTACGGAGACAGAACCCTCCATGAGTCTGCGATCCTCATCTA
The DNA here is from genome assembly GCA_964006375.1 of Tillus elongatus. Taxonomy (NCBI): domain Eukaryota; kingdom Metazoa; phylum Arthropoda; class Insecta; order Coleoptera; family Cleridae; genus Tillus; species Tillus elongatus. Next base: position 72,527,746 of record OZ023267.1, read on the forward strand.
ATTGGGCTAAAGAGACAGGCTTAGAATATTGTATGTTTGAGTGGAGGGTGCTGTCGTCCGCGTAACTGTGAACTGGGTTGGATGTGCTAGAGAGGAGGTCATTGATGTGGAGAAGAAACAAAGTAGGGGCTAAAGCTGAACCTTGAGGAACTCCTGCATTAATTGGATACAGTTTAGAGGAATGGCCATCCACAACAACAGATATGCTCCTGTTGGAGAGGAAATTTGCTGTCCAGGTACAAAGTTTTGGTGGTAGGCCATAGGCCGGAAGTTTATTAAGCAGCGCTGCGTGCCAGACCTGGTCAAATGCTTTGGATATGTCTAGAGCAACAATCTGGGATTCACCGTGTTGTTCCATAGACTTGTTCCAAGAATGGGTGACAAAGGAAAGGAGGTCGGCAGTCGATCTGCGCTGACGGAATCCATACTGCCTGTCGTGGATTAGACTGTGTTTTTCAAGGAATTTTAGTAGTTCCGTGTTTATATACTTTTCCATCACTTTAGAGATGACTGAAAGGAGAGAAATAGGCCTGTAGTTGCTAGGAAGCGCTTTGGATCCTTTCTTGGGGATGGGTTGTACTCGAGCAGTTTTCCAGTTACTAGGGAATATGCCTTTATTGTAAGATATCTGAAACAGACGAGTCAGGACAGGAGCAAGTTCTGGTGCGCATTTTTTGAGAACAATTGCTGGGATCTCGTCAAGGCCAGACGCTTTCCTGGTATTAAGAGAAGAGAGCATCTTTCGTACCTTTTTAGTTTTGAAAATGATATCAGTCATTTTATGCGCGACATTGGGGACTGTTGGTGGTTGAACATTTGGAGGTGGGTTGAGAGTAGAATTTCCGGCGAACAACGAAGCAAAAAGTTCAGCCTTGCCCAGGGCGGTAGAAACAATTTCATCACCTGAGACAAGAGGTGGGAACGTGCTCTTGCAGAAATTATTCCCAATAGACTTAGCAAGAGTCCAGAAGGGTTTGCCGCCGTTGGAGCTTGAGAGGACTTTGTTTTTGATGTGGTTATTAAACGAGTTTTTTGCCTCAGAAAGAATGCGGACATAGCGGTTTCTTGCGTCGTTGAATGCTTGACGATTTTCTTGACTGGGATTGTGTAGAAGCGTTTTGTGAGCTTTGACCTTTTCAAGTCTGGCCTTGTCACAGGATTTAGAGAACCAGGGCTTTTGAGTGGCTGAAGAGGTTTTCTGTGTACGTGGAATAAATAATTCCATGCCAGCTTGGATAATTTCGGTGACGTTTTGTGAGATATCAGAGGGGTCAGGATGAGAGAAGCAGACAGACGCCCATGGAAATGAGGAAAAGTAATCCCGCATTTCGTCCCAGTTTGCGGAGTTGTAGTGCCAAACGATACGTGGGTGTGATGACTGTGTGACCTCGGGTTGCATTGCACAGGAAGCAGTTACCATGCCGTGGTCTGAGCGACCAAGGGGGGCGGTGGCTGATATCTTATAGCATTCAGGATTTGTAGTAAGAAGGAGATCCAAGGGATTTGAGCTGTGTGTTGGGATACGAGGAAAGTAAGTAGGTTGCTGAACCATATTGGCCAAAGAATTGCTGACTGCAAAGGCCTCCGCTGCTCTCCCTTGTGGATCGGTTTTTGAAGATCCTAGCCATTCCTTATTATGTACATTGAAGTCGCCAAGAATAGTGACCTCGGAGGAAGGATATTCAGAAATCAGATAGTCGGTTTTTTCAGAAAGGTAGTCAAAGAGCTGAACAAAGTTGTTGTCAGAAGGTGACCGGTAAATGCAACAGATGAATTTAGTTGCAGCCCTGAGAGAGAGTTTTATCCATAGTATGTCTTTTCTTCCAGCTTCTAAATTGGGAAGTCTGGTGCAGGGTAAATTGCTACGGACGTATGCGCACACGCCTCCATGCAATCTAAAGGCAGTAAGGAGCTCATACCCCGGGAAATTAAGGTGATTAGTGGCTGTTTTGGCACTGATTTGGGTTTCGGTGAGGAAGAGGAGTTGGGGCCTGTTAGCCTGGAGGAAATGGTGGACGGAGTTCAGGTTAGAATTTAGGCCACATATATTCGAAAAGGATATGTTAAATCTTGATGTTGGCGCCCCCTGTACACCCCTCTCCCGGAGATCCGAATGGAGGGGTATTTTGCCTCCGGAATATTTTATACAAGGAGGAGCCATCATCATTTTTGCTTATAAGGGAAACCGACTCATACACCAGAACCGGAAACGTCCGTTAGGACTTCACCGGCCCCTTGATGTATGGGGTGGTACCTCCTCGGGCGTGAAAAAATCCTTTACTATTACATAAAGGAAAATTCCACTACCACCTGCTATGGATTGGATTGGATCAATGTCTACCCCTTTAAAAATAAGATTAATCAATTGTCCAGTAGTTATGATTTTCGACATAGTAGGAGGATACAAAACATTTTCATCATTTTGCATCCATGCCTATTGTCGGCACGGTAGAGCTCAATATAATTGTTATTATACAAGATACGAGAAAAAATTGTATACGTTAATTAGAAGGTGTCTTGAGCTGCATATGATAAAATTATTTTGACAATCACACATAACATTATTTTGATAATCACAGATAAAATTATTTTGACAATCACTGGTTGGCCCAAAAGTCATTGGTGATACCTATAAAAAATTTCAAACACTCATATTATTGGATTTTTGTATTGTATTTTAATATTTTGCCCCTGCTTGCGGCATGATATAACAATAGACAGTAGTATAAGCATAGGGTAGGTTAGTCCCTCTGCTGCTCTGTCAGTCCTTCAGTGAATGAATATAAGGTTGTTCAGTTCTGATAATTGGGAATCTGGGACTGAGCTTAACCTTCAAAAAATACGAATTCAATTTATTTTCGACATAATTACAACATGCCGCTCGCCCCTGGCAGGTTGAAACATATACAACACAGAATCACCTTTCCAGTGCTCGGCTCAGAGACTTCCGGTAATATTTTCAACTTCCTAAAAGACTTATTTTAGTGCACACATGGTTCTTTAGTGCCCATAATAGAATCAGCAAGCCTGCTTTGTCTTCGACTGTCATAAAAATAGAATGATTTTTGGTCAAATAGTTATGAAAGCGTAGTAATTAGTAAGTAATGTTTAATGTTTAACAAGTTATTGTCAAAAAGAGTTTTGCAAATTCGCATAAAAAATCTGATTTCGAATTTTCCAGAAAGAAATTTGTTTAGCATATTGTGTCAATAACTTTTTAGCTAATTTTCGTAAAAAGCCTTCTTTATAATTTAAATGTACCACTACTTCAGCCATTTTTTTTACAAAAATTGGCTACCTTCCGTTAAAGGGATTCTTTGAAGATTTCCATGTAAAATTTTCTTTTGTATTTCTGTCAAAAAGATTTTTTTGAATAATTATATCCTGGAAAGTGTAGATTTTGGGTAAATTGCTTGAAATTATTCCTTCGCCAGGAAAATCGGACTGCTTTTTTCGGGACAATTTTGTAGATTTTCGTAAAATTTTTATAATTTTTTAAACATTAAAGTTATTTTAATGAAATGTGGCACATGGTTTTTACTATAAATGTTATACTATTTTTCAAGTTTGATTTATTTTATTAAACAAAAGACATATTTGTAACTAAAAACATTTTAATCAAAATTCACATGCTGTGTATGTCTATAAAAGGTATTTATAATTTAGGTATATTTCGTATTACCCCTCTCCGAGAAAAACTTGTTATCTACGCCCTTGTAACCTTATAACCTTTTGGTTGATAATTTATTGGTTATTTAAAAAAGTTAAGTGATTGGAATTGCATACTAACCAAACAGCATCTATATGACAGCATTTCGGATCATTTTCATATTGTGAGCACTATTGTCTACTAATATTAATTATGTAGTGCCCATACATATTTAGGCATAAATCTTATTTGTAAATACATTTATGGTCTATTAATGTAAACAGACTGGCACTCTCAATCAAGGGTTAGCGACCCTCGTTATACCTTAGTAGTGGAGAAGTGTGTCAGTGACGTAAAGTGAGTTTCCTAAACTGTTTACTTCGAGTTTACATTTTATAGCAGCGTTGAGTCTGTTTTGTCCATTCCACAGAGATTTGTTTTAAAATTCAAATGGCTTACTGTATAAGCAGACTAGGAAGACCAAATGTGTTATGCATAATACAATTGGGGTACCTTGTAATTAAACGTTTTGTAAATTAAGGTATGAATTTGAGACTTGTATTACTTTGTATGGCTTATGAAAATATTCACCCCCAAAAATTTTTTCACCACTTCGAAAATTTCGGTTCATTGCTTTTTTAGCAAATTTTCGATAAAATTTCGTGGTTAGATAAGTAACCAGTAAAACCTCAATTTAGCGCGAGGTAGGGCCTTTATAATGAATTTACGAAGGCAGCATTAGTTTATAGTTTATATATATATATATATATATATATATATATATATATATATATATATATATATATATATATATATATATATATATATATATATATATATATATATATATATATATATATGGCAGGCATTGCTTTCTGATGCAGTGGCAACTGCCTTCTTGCTTTTCATAGATTATTGTTGCTCTTACTTGGTGAAACTGGTCCATACTACATACAGACTTGGAGACTACATCTCTGGCTTAATGTACATGGAAGCCTGGAACCATCACAAATCAGAGATGGCGCTGCGCGCTATTCTACACCGCATAAGATGGCAAAGCCTGCCTTAGAGCTGACTTGTTGAAGTGCAGGTATGGCATACTGAAGAGTCAAAAGAAGGGTGAAACCGGTCTGTGTCTCCTGCTCTCCTACTTTCCTTGTTACCGCAAGACCCGGCAGGACTGTAGTGATGGTGGCTGAGAGTGATATAATTGACTGCCCGTCCTAGTATTAGTCAGGGGTGTAATTGGTTTCGTTGGCTAATTTTCCCATCGCAGCGTCCTCCTTGATGTACTGTATGTAGGTGGAAGCTGCTGTGGAAGCCTATAACTGCCACAAAACCAGTGATGGCTCTTTGCCGTATTCTCCGCTGCATTAGATGGCAATGTCTGCCTTAAGGCGACTTGTTAGAATACAGGGTTGGAACATTGAAGAGTCCAAAGAAGAACGATCCCGGTCTATGTCTTCTGCTCCCCTACTTTACATATGTAGCCTAAAACTGCCACAACAGCTTTGCGCTGTTCTCCATTACAGTGACTTGATAGAGAGAGTGTGGCCATTGGGTGGTATCATTTTCTATTTGTTGGCCAGTCACGTGGTACAAAAGCCTCCATGAATTCTCCAAACTCTGTTTCATTCGTTATTTACGTGTAAGAAGTAGTAAGTGCTGTAGTTTTTTAATGGTTTTTATGTTATTTTAACGTGTTCCGTGATCAACTAGGACTTTGATTAAAGAAATTTGTTACTTGTGTTGTCATTGCATCTGCGGAAAACCTTTGTGACGTAGAATACGTGTAAATTGTAATAAAATCAAAACAAAATGTTTGTATATAGCTGTGTATTTATGTTTTAAAATAAATTATTTATTTTATTGCAAGGAACAAACATTTAACATTTTTTTCAAGACTGGAAATTATTTTCCGCCAGTTGTTTTGTACGACGGCGTTCTGGCGTCACTTTAAAAAATTATTTTCTAATAATTCTAAGATAAAAAAATCAGAATTCTGAGATAAAAACTCATGATTCTGAGATAAGAACTCAGAATTCTGACTGTTTATGTCAGAATTCTGACTTTCTTAACTCACAATTCTGAGATAACAAGAGAATTATTCGATAGCTTTATACGACAGCGTCCAGGTGGTGCCACTTCCAAAACATTTACCTATTGACTATTGATGTGTAATTAGGCAGATAGCTCTACCTGTGCTAGTTCTACAGTTAGTTGAAGGTGTTTACAAACTCAAAGGTATGAAAATTAGTTCATTGACTATTCTTCTCGTTTTGTTAAATAGAAGAATGCATAGTGCATAGGTGCATACATTATGAGTTTAGTAATTATGTACGCAAGTAAATAGGTCGTCGTATAAATCTACAAATATATTATTGTTGTTTAAAAATGTTTTAATCAACATTATACCATGGAAACTTTAGGTAAATTAAATTCAAGTCAGCCTTGGGAGCATATACATAAATATGTGTTTGTTTTTGTTTCTTTAACGTCGATCTATCTCCGCGATTATGGCCAATCACCGACGCCAGGGAGCAGTTATACCTCACCATCCTGGAAATTTTGCAGAACCCTGCCTTTCTACAAGTATAGGGATATTAAGCGTGTCATACATAGCAACCGATGGTTTCACGCCCCCTCTAAAGGCCGGAACGTGCAGATATTCAACTTGCACAAATACAATGCCACAACCTTGGTTGATGTTAGTGTTATAATATGTACTGAAAATGTGAAACGAGAACCCTGGGATCGAACCCACTACCCTTCGGTTCAGAAGCATACGTTCTTACGACTAAACCGTTGAGGCTCTTATAAACAAACAATCATGAGATGAACGTACGTTTAGTATTTTAGCATACTTCTATTATAGATTACAATCACTTTTGTTTCAATCAAATCTGAGAGAAACAAAGAGCAAATACCTAATGTGTCTGATGATTTGTTTTTGTTGCTCGATAACCATCATCATCGCAATCAAAAAGCGATACCACCTGTCGAAATCATGACTCTGCGTCAGCAACAAGCGCCCTTTTTAATTCAGCGTAACTTTCGCCTTCAACCAGTATTGTACCATATTTTCCAGAAATTTTCCTTTTGGTCTACCTGTTCCTTTTTGTCTAGGGGTGTTGCTTCCAAATAAAACTATCAGAAAAATGTTTTAAAATATGTCATATATATTTTGCCTTCCGCCTATCAATTTCTTTCAGCCTGCATTTTTATTCTGTCACCTCTTCTAGCACGCTTTTTATCCGTGTGTACCTTATTGTGTTTGTCATTTTGCTCAATGTCCACGTTTCAGAAGTTTCTATTTTCTTGGTGCCCTGCTTATTCAACGTCCGCCCCATCATTATACAATCCATGCATATGACTTGATAAACTTCTCCTTCAGATCCAAATTAAACTTAATTTTTGATACAAATAAGAAATATATTTTGAAAAAATTTATAACCTTAATTCTGCGTTAGACGTAACATTGTTCAAAAATAAATATCAAGATTCACCTTCCAATTTTCATAGTTTTACAATAAATTTATACACACATACACACACACACAAATATATATATATATATATATATATATATATATATATATATATATATATATATATATATATATATATATATATATATATATGTGTATATATATATATATATATATATATATATGTATATATATATATATATATATATATATATATATATATATATATATATATATATATATATATATATATATATATATATATATATATATAGTGTGCATTCTTTAAATGACTTTTGTTCTAGTGTTTTAAATTGTCTAATTGCATTAATAAAAATAATAAGAAAGCAATTAATTCAGCAATAACAAACAAAGAGGTTTTCTAAAATAGTTTTTACATTTAAGGTTCACATTATAATCATAAAGTTTTTTTTATTACTTTCTGGGTGAATAATTCAGTTAGTTGGCATTCTTTTTTTTACAATTTAATACTTCAGCTATGTAACTAAAAAATAAACACTAGAAAAGTTTTACAGTTTTTAAGGCATATAAACAAAGTTATTTCCTCTTTATTTTCAGATTGACATTAAAGCAGCTGCACGTTTATGGGTGGGCGGGTGGGGGGGTGTAGTCAGATTTGCTCGGAAATTATTTGAAAAAGTTGGGGATAGACTGGCAGTAAAAAACTTCTGCAGTAGATTATCGCGTGCTTTTCAAAAATGAAAGATGGGTTGCTAGAAAAACCAAGAGCTAAGGTTTTAAGAAGAAATCAAGACACCGTAGGATCTAATTAATTACAAAAAACTTTAAAAAGCCAGGTTAATTAAGACACACTTTTAAAATTGGCTTAGAAATAAGAATCAAGAAGGTAATCACCTTTACCAATACCCCCACCTAATCAGGTGGGAGTATTGGTAAAGCCAGTACATCACTATGTGAAATTTTACAAATTAGAAAAGCAATATTTTTTACAAATGGATATTATAAAATAGGACATGTGTCCCTAAGATCTGCCACATACTAAGTAAAAGGCACTTATATCTGCCACATAACAAAATTTGGTAGGATAAGGTTTTATTTAAGTTTGTCATACTGAATTTTGTTATATGGCAGATATCAATGCTCATCACAGGTTCCAATCTTCACTTAGTATGAAGCAGATCTTGGGTCTAAATCGGGACCATTTAGTTGTACTGAAAATCTGGCAACGGAACGTAGATTCTAAAACATGTCCTATCTATTAAAAACTTCATTTGGAAAAATATTGCTTTTCCAGTGTGAAGAATTTCACAGAGTGGTGTACTGGCTTTACCGATCCCTCCCCAAACACCTTCTTGATTGTTTCTGTCACCATTTTAAATGTGTTTCTGAATTAAACTTGCTTCTTTAAGTTATTTCCAATTATTGAGATCCTATGGTGTCTTGATTTGTTCTTAAACCCTTAGCTTTTGGCTTTTCTGGTTATCCGTCTTTTCATTCTTCACAAGCATGGAATAATCTACTGCAGAAGTTTACTACTGCCAGTCTATCCCCGACTTTTGTCAAATAAATTCCGAGCAAATCTGACTCCCCATACATGCAAGTGCTTCAATGTCAATCTGAAAACAAAGAGAAAATAACTGTATTTATATTTCTTAAAAATAGCTATAGTGTTGATTTTTAGTGGTTAATTTTAAAAAGAAAGTTAGCTAACTGAATCATGATCGCAGAAAATAATGTAAAAAAAACTGTATGCTTATAATGTGAATCTTAAATAATAAAACTGTTTAAAAAGTCACTTTATTGTTATTGCTGAGTTAATTGCTTTTTATATATAACTCTACAGGATTTTGAAACGACGATCTTGAGATTTGAAATACAATAGCCGCGAACAAAAAAATAAAATAAAATGAAGTTAGATAATAATATGTATGTTAGAGAAATCAATTTGTTTTAAATATACAGAGGTATAGATTCTGATGATCATTATACATATTCTATATATATATATATATATATATATATATATATATATATATATATATATATATATATATATATATATGTGTGTGTGTGTGTGTGTGTGTGTGTGTGTGTGTGTGTGTGTGTGTGTGTGTGTGTGTGTGTGTGTGTGTGTGTGTAGTTCTTATATAAAATCTAACAAAAACTGTGCTTTAAGAATTTAAGAACCAATATAGCTGTAATAAATTTTTATTCAAAAAGCGTAATATTATTGATTGCTTATGTAATAAGTCTATACAGTGTTAGCAATAAGACATACTGTGGTGTCTTAATAACATTTCACCATCACGTCAGTCCTGCCGGGACTTGCGGTAAGATTTTAAAATATATAATTTCTAATGCTAACCATTTTCTAGGAACAATTTTTTTAAAGAAATGAATTGACTGTCACAGATGCAACTAGCTCTGATATAATACTAAGCGAACTTCCCACCGAAATGACGTTCTCGTTATTGTTATTTATTCCTTAAACGATTGACATTAGTTGCAGAAACTCTTATACATTTTTGTTAGAGAATTGAATAAAGAAGTCAAATATAAAGAACAATACGGGTATCTCATTTAAAGAGATATATTTAATAAAAAAATTCTACTTTCAAGACCACTGTATATACAAATATATTTGCACTGAAAGCAGTTTTTCCAAACAATTAATTTTGTACCGGGGCCAAGATATTAACTGCCTAAGTAGATTATATATTGTGTTGCAATTTATAATATCATATTATATATACCTATTCATATATATATATATATATATATATATATATATATATATATATATATATATATATATATATATATATATATATATATATATATAAAATTATCAGTAGAGCTATGAGTTCTTAATGCTCAGGGGTGCTTCAAGGTACTTAGTTCTTATAATTTGATTTACTTTTTTATCTGGAAGGGAAGTGGTTGTTTTACTTTTATATTTATCAACATGAAACTAAAACAAATTCGACCATAATTACTTACACAAAGTTAACAATTTTTTTATATAAAACTCATGATGGTAAAACATATAAAAAATAAGAATTTTCTTCACGTAAAACTCAGAGCTAACACAATTTATCTTTACTTTATTTACAAATGTTTAATTTTCCAAATCAAAACTTGGTCCCCCTTTTCTCCGTTGAAAACGTTATCACTTTTAGTTTTTCCTTTCTATTAAATGAAACTGATTGAAATGCTTGAAAAGTTCTCTGTAATATAAATTGATTTTGCTGTATTGACCTGCTTAAGTATTGAACACTGTTATTCTTGTTGTGACGTTCTTGAAATTTCTCATTGACTAGCTTTTTGTAACATTTTTCCCTTTACCCATTTATTTATAGATCGTTGATCATTTTAATTTGTTACGCTTTCTGATTTTTTCTCCTTTTCAATTCCGGATTTTTTTTATGATTTTTATTCCTTGACAACCTGCTACCTCGATCTTTTATTTCTCCTAGGAAAAAAATCATCTCTGTATTACATTCTCTGTTAGTCTAGGAATGTCATTTCAGTTAAAGCATCTTTAACTACTATATATATAAACATATAAAAATTGAAACTGACCCCGGATATGGGTTCTAGGGGTCCTAGTTCGCACTCATTTGAAAGAATGTTTGCAAAGTCTCACCATCGATACCTCTCTATTAGTGAATTTTTTTAAATAAAAATTCACTAATTATGCATATTGTGCTTTCTCAATATTCTGTGTATTGCCCAGATAGATAAACCCAAATCTTGAGACCTACTTCTTAACGAACTTTGTAGACATGCTTCAAAATATGCAAGAACTATAATTTCGTTCATTTCATTGTCTTCAATTTTGAAACGTTTAACAACGCGTCGTGTCAGTTTTATTCCATGACTTGACGACTTACTTTTAATTCTGCTGAATTTTGTTCTATTCATTAGGCCAAATAAAGGAATCTGTTGTTAAATGTTCGAACTGTTGTCTCAAATATTCTGTTACATTCACCATATATTGAAAACAAATTGAAAACATCATGTGCAGAATAACAAACTAGCATGTACAACACTGCCACTGCCTATCCTCTCATGTGATCCTGATACTAGGGACGTGAAAATCGTCTCGTCGTTTCTACGATTTCTGTGGTAAAAACTTCATGTTAAATATTAAATGCTTCAAATTTGAATAACTCAATTTTCTATAAACTTAGAGAGTTTAATTTTGGCGTGTAGTAAGGTTTCTCCTAACGCAAGATATCTACCAAATTTCATTAAAATAACGTTGTAATTTTCGGAGAAAAAAAAAACATTTTCGAAAGAAAATTTGAATAACTCAATTTTTTATAAACTTAAAAAGTTGAATATCAGTACGTAGTAAGATCTATCCAAGGCAACATATATAGTACATTTTAGTGAAACAGCTTTGTTACTTTCGGAGGAAAAAATTTTTTTCGAAAGAAAACTCAAAATTTCCTTGGAAAACCCCGACCGATTTTTCTGGCTAACGAGCTTATCCAAGCCATTAATAAAAGAAAGCCACTTGCCAAGTTTCATCGAGATCGGTTAATTATTTTTTGAGTTACCAGACGGATATATATATATATATATATATATATATATATATATATATATATATATATATATATATATATATATATATATATATATATATATATAAACATATAAAAAATGAAACTGACCCCGGATATGGGTTCTAGGGGTCCTAGTTCGCGCTCATTTGCAAAAATTTTTGCAAAGTCTCACCATCGATACCTCTCTATTAGTGAATTTTTTTAAATAAAAATTCACTAAAAACGGTAATGGCAATGTTGTATTTTTGCCTTTTGGTATCGCTTATATGTTTATATACTTTATGTGTAAAAAACATATTATTGACCCATGTCATTACATAGCTATATATATATATATATATATATATATATATATATATATATATATATATATATATATATATATATATATATATATATATATATATATATATACATATACATATATTCATATATATGTATGTAGTTTTTATCTAAAATCTGACACAAACTGCTTAAAGAATTTAAGAACCAATATAACTATCGTTTCCTCTATTTCCGGTTATTGCAAACTGGAGTAGGGAATCACTTTGTAACTTGATTTAAACTTGACTGAGATTGGTTTTGCTCTCTGCTACATACCAGAATACTTGAATGTTCGAAATCGAAAAATATTTGATGTTTGTTTGAGTTAGATTTTATATTATAATATTCAGCTATTTTCTAGAAGATAAATCAAAATAAAATTGTGGAGAAGAATTGGAATATTCTTGGGATCCAATATGGAAGATGAGAGCAAAATTATTTGTTATAAAATGTACCTACACATATCTTCTTTATGTTTATAGTAAGTTAAAATAATAAAAATTCACTAAAAATGTAAATGTACATCCTATTTGTTAAAATAAAGTAAAAACTGTTATCTCAGCAAATCGTGCTACACAAAAATTATTTATATATTATATTTATACAGGGTGTTAATTAAGTGTGTACAAAAACTTTAAGGAATGAGAGTTTATTTGATTTTAAAGCCAAATGTTTGTTTAAATATAGATCCTAAACGGCTTCGTTTCGAAAATACAGACTGGTGTAATTAAAGAAGAAAATAATACGACACGGATTTTTTATTTTTAATAAATTTTTCTGGCATAACAGTTAATTTTAAACAAAACTCATCTCTTGAAATTTTTTGATTGAATTAGCCGTTTCGAGAAAAATAAAAAAGGTTTTTTTTAATATCACTAGTATTCTCTTTCCTATAATAGGTGCTGGAGCCATTAAATAACGGATTTTCTCGAAAATACCTTGTGTATTTTTGATAATCAAACATAACTTCACTATTCTCTTTCGTGAGTTATCTTCATTTTGAACAGGAGTCTTGTACACTATTGATTTTAGGCTTGCCCATAAGAAGTAATAAAGGATTCATGTCGGGTGATCGCGGAGGCCATAGTTGTGGGCCTATTCCAATCCAACGATTAGGGTAATCTGCATTCCGAAATTGACGCGCAACAAGACTGAAGTGTGGTGGAGCACTGTCGTACATGTACTACATATCGACGGCTTACTCTGTAGGCAGGCCAACTCTATAGAAGATCGTTTTACAGTAGCACCTAAAAAGTGTTTAATTTATTATTATTTGTGTAAGTGGTGTCCTTTTGATAACTTATTTGTTTATTTAAGACTAAAATACAGTAATAATGTGTCAGGTATCTCACATCGTATGGTTTTGAATTTTTTCCGACAATTCGACAGATCCCAATATATTCGGCGCGCACATTGACTAGTTTGTTTTGTAGTGTTCTTTCGATGGCCGCATGCATATCGTCCACCTCCATTTGTGTGTGCCCTGCTTCAAGATATTTTTGTTGTATTATAACCTTATTGGTCATCGCCAAATTTAATAACGCGTTCGTAATGGTCACGTTTTGGTTCTGGGCAGAGCAACCACCGGTATAAAAAGTTATTTTACTGTACAAGGTATCCCTCACTTTCTGCGGTAAAACCGTATCTAATATGAGTGTAACTACAATAGATGCGAATTCTTCTGTTGAAACTCCTTCTTTGATCTCAATCCGTAGAAATCAGTAGCCATCTTTTATTTTCAAATCAAACAGAGATTGTGAACATTTAACTTTAAAAGTGACGAAACATCAGACTTGGAGGCTGACAATAATGTTTGAACATCTACTGCACAAAAATTTCGCTTTATTCTTATCTTTGTCGTTTTCTGTACGTGCCTATGCCATATGAATTATATGTGCATCATCACATATAAATCCTAGTTTATGAGCCGTTCATTTTTCACATTGATCCATCTTGGGATCAAACAGCGAAATATTTTGTCTCCAAAGTATGATTAAAATTTGCTACTGAACACTACCGTCATATCATGTGATACACACCAATCAGAAACACACCAATCATATAGAGCTGTCTTCGATGCCCATTCAGGTAAAAGCTAATTTTTTGAAGTCTCTTTACGGCAGTAATGAGACTTCAGTCTTGGGAGAACCTGACCTGACCTGATTTTGGAAGGGACTATTTTTTATTTTTCTAGCAGATGCGACTTTTGTGATGGACTAACTTTTATCCATTGCTGTTGCAAAGTTTTCTTTCAAAATGGTTTTCTGGTCTGTTTTCCCTATGTCTAACGTATTCAAGAACATAACTTGACAGCCTCCAATAGGCCTATCGTTTACTTTTAAGTGGTAGAACATATAATAAGGTCTTTTTGATGTTGCATGTTGTCGATCTCTTGGTTTAATCGCTGGCAACATTCTGACTAGACTATCAATTAACTCTTTTTTTCCTACACAGTTCAATAACCAAAACGTATCAAAAACTTGTTGTCTATCCTAATCTGTTATTCTATGCATTTATATGCGCTTTAATTACATTTATTTACCGTGGAGTTACAGCCACTTTTCGGTGTATTCGCCCTGTTAGGCACCTTATTGTGCCAATAATTTACTTTGTTTCCTCGGCCAAAGTATTATTTATCTCTTTCGTTATTTACTGCATTAATACGATCAATCGGTGTAGATTTATCTACTTGACATCTTTTTCGTCTTCAAGTTTCTTTTACCTTGGCCTCATCAGAAAAAGTGCCTGACTCGGGGTGAATAAAAGATACTTCATCAACTGCACTGCTTCATGACTCAATTACTGAGACATCAGAAGAACTTACTATTCTTTGTTTACATTGCTGATATCAATTACAGCAGGTGCTAGGATGTCTTGTATTATATTATTGTCTAAAATCTGCACGCAAGGTGGTTTCTCATGACTCATATAGGGTTCAGAGAATTCTGTAATGTATTTTTCAGCATGAAGTGGTGTATGCTCAATATATTATTCTATTACACTGATACTTAACATATTATTCATAATAGCCATTTCATCGATAAATAAAATCAACATATTTGATAAAAATTGGCTGAACAATCTATTTTTTCTGGTTCCTGTATCTGCTCTAGTGCTAATGCATAATAAGTATTATGAATCAGTTTTGATTGTTTCTGTTAGAAAGAACACACAAAAAATTGTTCCACTTATAAAACTGTCAACCTCATTGGAACTATCAAACATTAAATCAGACTATTGTGTAAATAAGCTAACTCCATTTGTGTCTGGATTGCCGATCTTAGGTAATGGAAACAACCGAATTTCATCTTAACTATTAACTTCATAGCTGAAAAAGTGTACGCGACTTCTTGCATGTAAATTTGTTCGGAAAAAGAACACTTTCACTTGATATGAGAAAGATCCAGCTAGTCTGAGTAAACATGCACTGCTACTCGGTCTTTTCACAATAAAAAATCAGTAAAGTGGAGAGATTTAGCGCTTCGCACACCATATACATAGAGTTCACTCATTTTTGTGTGCAATGTTTCCTGGTTTTATATTAACAATCAGAGTTATCTTTACCAAATGGTAGGTAGCTCTCCAGAGCAGCAGAACGTGCTCTAAAACCTTTCGTACTGTTCCCCATTAAGCCTATGGGGAAAAAAATGAGGTCCAAAAAGGTGGTTGCCCATAATTCCAACCTGACAACCAATTAACGGAAAATTGTTTCTAGAAATTATTTTCTACCATTACCTGCGGATTAGATTTAGCCCATACGTGGTTAATATGAATTTTCATGAGCGAATTTCAAGAAAAACAACCTTCATCTGTAAACAACAGTTCACTCAAGTGACCTGGATTTTTCTTCGTAGCAAATGGCAAAAGATTACTCTTAAAGGCAAATCCCTCGGTAATAATAGAGCTTGCATACGTTGCTTGTGTAAGGATACAGCTACTGATATCTTAAAATTTGCCACGCTGCTACATGGCTAATGTTTTATTCCTGTGCAATTTTTCGCGCACTAGTTTGAGAGTTTCTTTCAATTTCATTTAGCACAGCTTCCATACTCAGAACTGTACTTACCGTTGCGGGTCTTGCATCTTGAGCGTTACGAGCCATTCCATAAAAGAAATTTCACTATTAGTAAATTGATCCATTTTAAACAAATATTCTGTATCAAATATACGTACTAAGAACTACAAATAATTACCTTGTCAATAAATTGACAACTGAGACGTTGTTTACTAAATACTGCAATTGTTTTTCAAAGCACATCGAATTTAATAATAGTTTCGGTGGTCATTTCAATCATCTAGTGTAGAAAATTTTACTGTTCAGTTTTCGTTTTTTCTTTGTCGACATTACCATGAATACTAATAAAAAATAATAAAAGTCAAACTTTTTTTCGTGAAAGTTTTAAACTTTGACAGAAATTAGTTGAAAACCTGCATTCCAATTTTTTTTTTTTTCCTCGGCTAATTCAATCAAAAAATAGGCAGAAATGTCTTTTGTTTATATTTAATTGTTATTTCAGAAAATGTATTAGATTTTTTTAAGTGCCGTACCATTTTCTTCTTTAATTAGTAAACCAGCCTCTATTCTTAAAACGAAGCCGCTGAAGACATATATTTATAGAAACTTTTTGTTTTATAATTGAGTAAACGTTCATTCCTTAAAGATTATGTACATACTTAACATATAATTTATTTATATTGTTGCGTTCTTTGGGGTTCTGAATTTGTTGACTAACAAAACAAAACTTTTCAAACTACTAATTTATTATAACCAACAATTTCCCGACATAAACACACCACCTAAAATAGAAGTAACAGAGTACATAAAGTTAATTCTCATAGAGACGGGAGTGACGATATTATATATATATATATATATATATATATATATATATATATATATATATATATATATGTATGTATGTATATATATAAAGTAAGTCAGTTGTTTGTAGCAGGACTTTACCATCAGAAAGAAAATCATTTATTATCAGTAAAGTTTGTATAAACATAAAGTTTCTTAAAATTCCTTGTGTTTTTTCGAATCAAGAAAAGGCAGACAGACATAGACTTCATTTATGGATTTGCCCACGGCAATTCTTCAGAGGCAGCGAGAGAGTATCGAAGAAGGTTTCCAAATAGACGACATCCGCATCCGTCGGTGTTTGTAGGAATTCATCGGCAAGTAGTCAACTACGGCATTGAAAGAAGAAACGACATTACTACCAGAAACAACATTAGAAACATAAGAATTGAGAAACAAATTACAGATCCCAACTACGAGCAAACGAAGCTGGTGCTCTTAAAGTTTAAAACATTCCCACTTACGTCCATAAAATTTACAACGCGGTGATGAAAAGCGGAGAATACATTTTTGTCAATGGATTATACACAAAATTGATACCGAAGTTGATTTCTTAGTAAACATTTTGTGGACGGATGAGTCTTGTTTTACTCGCAGGGGAATTGTAAATTATCAAAATGAGCATATATGGTCACATGAAAATCCACATGTTGTGCGACCAAGAAACTTCCAGTTGGAATTCAGTGTGATTGTTTGGTGCTGAGGGTACAACTAGTGTTTATCTGGACCGTATTTTTCACAACAGCGAATAAATTCTGAAATCTCCCTACACTTTCTGCAAACAGAACATTCCAGTATGTGGGAAGATACTTCATTAAATGTAAGAAAAATAGCTTGGTTCCAACTGGATTGTTGTCCAGCCCATTACGGCAGCAACGTTAGAAATTACTATGGTGGATTGGTTGTGGTGGGCCAGTAGCGTGGTACCCACAATCTCCTGACCTAACCCCCTTTTTTTTGTTTGAGAGTTCTTAAAGGCAAACCTGTATCCAGCTCCCGTTCAAACCAGGAAAGAATTATTTCTAAGAATTGAAAATGCGTGTGTAGAAATAAGAGTTCACCACCTAGAACGTCTCAAACGGTCAGACAAAAATTTCAATTGTGCATGGAACAAAGTGGGTCTTGTTTTGAACATCTGTTGTAAATTTTTAGATTGTGATATTCATCCTAATTTTTTGGTGTCATTTTTGTTACGCTTTTTCAGACTTGTTTCTTCTCGAGAACGGCTGCGCTTGTGGAATTGAAGCAAGAGCACCTTTTTGTACCAAATTTGTGATAAATTGTTAAATAAAAACACTAAATTATCAAGGTCTACTGAGTTTGTTTTTTTTAATAAAAATATTTTCAGACCCCTGTATCTACGCCAATGACAACAGCAGTCACTTAATTTTTTTCCTCGGAATTTCAGCATTTGAATAGTAAGTAGCATGCTATAATAAAATTCATAATTCATATGTGTTTGAACGGCGCGTTTGCAAGATAAAATTTTTTTTTTTATTTTCACCACAATGTACCTTGTACCTTACGATATGTGTTTATACAAACGTTTAATAAAAATTGGTCTTCTATCCGATGGTAAAGGCCTGCTTCAAACAACTGACTCGCTATTTTATATATATATATATATATATATATATATATATATATATATATATATATATATATATATATATATATATATATATATTATAATACATATTTCCGATATCCGAAATACCGCTGTTAAAGAGCCTAATGAATACACTTAAAAAATATTTTTTGTTAAATGAGTGAAACAGTTTTTAGGTGCAGACACTATCGACCGTCGTACAGTACGATATTTTAACAACCAAGCTGGGCCCAATTCAATTTGGCTAATGGCACGAGTCCCAGCGCATATTTTATAGTATGTGGATAGAAAACATACATATTTTACTCTGCAAGTAGTTCTTTTTATAAGTCGAAATAACCTTTTTAATATGACTTTGGCGGTTATATTCATAACAAATGCATACTGGTAGATAAGAGCTTACGGTTTTATATAACATGTATTATTTCCTTGCTGCTATTATTATTATCTCCCATTACCCAAAAATACCATACGGCATACGACTTTGTAGTGCGTTCAAAATTTCATTTATTGATTGTAAAGCCGTCAACAAAAACATTTTGACATCCGCATTTCAAATTACACTAGTGATCTTTTTCACAGTAGAACACGAAATATTTATAGAGAAAACAGCTTTGTTATGTATATAGAGAGAAGGCGCGTATAAACTCTATAAATTTGAGGTAAATAAAGGCTGTGGAAAGCCAATTGAGGTTAAAATGTAATTCTACATAGTTTAAAATATATGGTGACTGAAAACAGTAAAGTCTTGAAAATAAAATAAATGGGTAAAACAGAATAAAAAACAATGTTTAGTTTGTCAAAATTGGTGTTAGTTAAATTTGCAAACAAAGTCTAAAATCTATTAGAAAAATACCTAATTCAAAACAACATGTGAACAAGTCAAGTTACAGCGATTGAATGCCGTAATGTTCTAGAGAATTAACATAAATGCAAACGTCTTAATCAGCACTCTTGCACAAGTCACTAAACTTAATGATGCATGGTTTCTGGGTTCGTCGTATCATGTATGATGAGAGTGTACAGGGATTTAACTATATATATATATATATATATATATATATATATATATATATATATATATATATATATATATATATATATATATATAATAATAATAACGTTTATTGTTCAAGATAACAATTTCTGATAAAATACAAGGTGTCTTAACATATAAAGCTTAAATAAGATAAAATGAACATATGAATAATTAATTAATTAATGTATTAAGTTAATGAGTGTACTGTAAATCCGTAGGATTTGTGTGTACACCTTCTTCATTTCTGTTTTACTTTTTAGATGTAAATTAACATAATATAATATTGACATACTAACCAAATATATCAACATTCCTAAAGTTCTTAAATTAGCCTAAATAAACCTTAATATCTACAACACTAAAACTTTAAAAGTATATGTACTGCATGACGTGACTGACCGCGGTTACAATTCAAGAACGATATTGATTGTTTACAATTTATTAATTTTCTTTTTAACAAGTGTTTTATGCATTTTATACCAATTTTTTAGGGTTTTATTGAAAATTTTAGTTTTATTATGTAAGATTATTAATGGAATCTCATTGTATATCAAAGGACCAAAGTATGAGATATGTTGCTGTGTGAGGTTTAGTGCCTTAAAGGGCACTGATAGTTTGTCGTTGCTTATTGACCTAGTAGTTATTTTATGAGACAGCGGCGTCCGATAAATGGGAAACTTTTTCATAAACTTGGCAACCGATAATATGTACAGGTCTGTTAAGTTAGCCAAATCACTATCCTGGAATACTTGTGTACTTAAGTATAATACAGGTTTGTTTAACATTGTTTTCATTATCCATTTTTGTGTAACTCTAAGGCATTTTAAGTGAGTTTCGTATGCGTTTCCCCATGCCGTAATAGCATAGTTTAAGATAGATTCGACAATGCAACTATAAACGCACTTTAACCAATTCCAGGATAGAATTTCACGTAACTGTTTAAATTTATATACAGTTTTTCGAATTTTGTTGTTTATATATTCTATATGTACATTCCATTTTAGGTGCTGGTCAATGAAAACGCCCAAATATCTAACACTGCTATCTTGTCTTATGTTGTTGCATGTGCAATAATTTCCCGGGACACAATCATAATCATGCACGACAATACTGTTTATATTTGGTGTATGTGATGCCAATGGGGTGAATGTTAAAAATTTTGTTTTGTTCAAGTTTATTGACAACATGTTTTTGTCAAGCCATGTCTTGACTTTCCTGACACCCTCGGAGGCGACATTTGCTACACTGTGCCAGTTGGAATCGTTGAAAAGCAAAACAGTATCGTCTACAAAGCATACAATCTTGCCACATATATTAACATCGAGTAATTCATTTATGTACAGCAAAAACAAAATAGGTCCGAGGACCGTGCCTTGAGGCACACCGCATGTTACGTCCTTGTAGTTACTGAACGAGTCATTTATTTTAACTCTCTGTCTTCGTTTGTATATATATATATATATATATATATATATATATATATATATATATATATATATATATATATATATATATATATATATATATATATATATATATATATATATGATTTAAATAGCTCTAAAGTAGTGCCTCTGATGCCAATGTTTTCGAGTTTTTGGATGAGAATATCATGTGCAATGGTATCAAAGGCCTTGGCAAGATCGAGAAAAACTCCAATGCATTTGTTACCTTTATCTATACTGTTACTAATATATTGTGTGACCTCGGCTATTGCTTTTTCCGTGCTAGATCCCTGTCGAAAGCCATGCTGATTCGTGTTGAGTACATTGTTTTTTTCCACGTAGGAAAGAAGTCTAGATTTGATGCACTGCTCGATGAGTTTACCTATCACACTTGTTAAAGAGATAGGGCGATAGTTTGACGGTAGCGTTGGGTCTCCGGATTTAAAAAGTGGTATGACTGTAGAGGATTTATAGATGTCTGGAAATATCCCGGTTGTTATGACTAGATTAATTATGTACATAAGAGGAGGGATCAAGTATAAATAAAACATCTTGATTATTTGGTTAGAAATCGGGTCATGAGTAGCAGATGAAGAATTTTTTAGTTTGTTAATGTATGATAGTAGTTCTGATTCTGTAACTGGTTTAAGAAAAAGTGAAGTTGAATTACTTGGTTTGGATGTAATATTCAATTTTATAGGTGCATTTATCTTATTATGATTTGCGATCCTGTTAGCAAGTTCTTTCCCAATATTACTGAAATAAGTATTGAAACCATTGGCAATTTCTGTGTTATTTTCTATAAGCTGGTTTTCAACATTGAGTGATTTCACTTTAGAATTTACTTGCTTGTTTATATTATTGTTTGTTATCACATTAATTGCTTTCCAAGTATTTTTTGGGTTATTATCCGCCGTTCTTATTAAGTTTTTATTGTATTCACGTTTAGTTTTGACAATGACTTTATTCAGTGCATTCCTGTATCTTTTGTATTGTTCTAGGGCTCCTGTATCCTGTGGATTTAAAGTGGCGTGAACTCGTAATCTATTTCGAGTAACCATGGAATTTATTACACCAGATGTGATCCATGGTTTCCTACCCAGTGGCTTCTTATTAGGAAGTGTTACTTTATTATGCATTTCGGTACTATTCGAGATATGGGACAGCAAACGGTTTGTGAACAATTCAGCGCTGTAACTGGGATTATCCGTGTCATAAACATCTTCCCACGTTTCACTTAGAAGGTGTTGCTGTAACTTGTTAAAATTTATTTTATGACGGTAGCTCTTTTGTATACTTTCCTTCGGTGCGCTAGAGCGGTCAGCTTCAATAGACAATACAATAGGCAGATGGTCCGTTATGGGAGATGTCAAGATAGTCGAATTGCATTTTATATTAGCATCTTGGCATTTGAAAAAGAAATGATCTATACACGACCCCGTTAAATTGCCCAGTCTAGTATGCTTGTTGATTCTAGGTCTGTATCCATTCTCAGCTAAGATATTTAGATACGCGTTGCTATTGTCGTCCGGTCTGGAAATGTCGATATTAATATCACCACAAAATATCTCAATACGTTGGTCCCGATGTGACCTGCTCAACAATAAATCATCCAGATCAGTCAAAAAGTCATGAGTCTTAAATGATGGCGGCCTGTAGTAAGCAATTAAGCCCATATTTACATTGTTTTTACTGAATATCAGTCGTAGAAATTTGGTTTGTCCTGAGCACAGAACTACACCTTGAGGCTTTAGTGTACTTTTTACATATACTATTGAGCCGTCACATTTATTTAATCTGCTTTCATTATAAAAAATATCGTAATCTGGAATATGAAAATCATTCAAATCGGTGATACAATGAGACTCTGATAATACTATTATTTCAAAGTTAGTTTTCAGGGATTCTATATAGACTAGAAACTCCTCATAGTTTTTGCGTATACTACGGATATTTAAATGAATAATATTTACATTAGAAGAGGCATTTAGGTTTTGAAGGCTGTCTAGATTATTTTCGTAATTACAGTTATAACCGTCATGATCATCTAGAAAGGAGTTGAGATAGTGAGTCATTTACTATTAAGGTAAGTGTATTCTATGGCACCAAGAACGGAATATATCAGTTAGTAAATATTCTATATAATGCAGTACTTACGTAAGTTTCGCATGAGAATTGGGTACACTGCTATATTAATAGGAAGTTATAAGGAGTATATTTTTAGATGATAAAATTTTGAGAATTTTGAATCATATAGTACACTAAAGAATAAGCAGAAAATTTGCTCTAACTTGCACTATTTAGTTACGATGGGAAGTAAGATTAGCCACTATTCACTGCACTAAATAACCCGTGTTGATAATCATCACATTTCTTGACCTATGTAGTTAACGCGGTGGACGATAGCTTATTCCAGGAGCAGAGATTGTAAAGTTTGTGAATTCTTGATTTATGTTTAATAAATATTGTTCCATCTATACTCCAGACGTTTTTATAGCCGAAACGATCAGTAACTTCTTTCATAATCTGTAATCTTTCTTTTGTCAGATCTTCTTTTATAGTTACCTTTGAACCTTTAAGTAATTTCTTTTGTTTAAAGACTGCGCTTTTCTCTTTGTGACTTGAGAATTGCACATAAATTGGTCGGCATGAATCTTCTTGATATTTGCTTATTCTGTAACAGGCTTCAAAGTTTACTATTTTTGTACCAAGTTGATGTTCTAACATAGTTTTAACGCAGTTTTCTGTGTTTTCAATGGGGGAGTCCGCCATACCAAATATGCGGATATTATTATTCCTTTTAGCTTGCTCCATTTCATCAATTTGCGACTTTAATTCAGCAATTTTAGAGTTGTGGTGATTTAGAAGGTCCTTCATTGATTGAATTTGTTCTAGATACTTTTCGAAAAGTTTGTTGATTTTTTCATTCAACTTAATCTCGAAACTGGCTGTTAGTTTGTCGCAAAACATCTCGATCATTCTATCAGAGTTAAGAGCTTTATCTATACAGCTAAGTATTAATGATTCATTGAAGTTATCATTACCCCTCGGGGTTGTGGGCTGCTGTTTGGAATTGTTTCTAGTTGATCTGTCACTTCCACCACCAGCCATTGTGCACTAATTTGCGTTTAACAACACTAGAGATCGAAATCTTATACCTGCTGGCCGTTCTACACAGACAAACTACACAGAGTAAGCAGAGACCCTAATAAACGCGTCTACTCCGGGCGAGACCACATTTCGGAATGATATATATATATATATATATATATATATATATATATATATATATATATATATATATATATATATATATATATATATATATATATATATATATATATATATATATATAGTTACATATATATATATATATATATATATATATATATATATTACAAGTTAGACAATTAGGGCAGGGATATAAAAATGCATTACGAAGGTATATAAAATAACAAAATTAACATCGGCTTCAGGTATAACCAGAAGTAGCATGTAATTTAGATTATTTTCATTAAAATTATTATTTATATAAATGGCGACATACGAATAATAGAGAAAACATTTTTAATACGCTTGGTAAAACTTAACAATTTATTACGCTCAAACAATGTGTTTGATCTTAACTATCCTAGATGGGCACAAGATATACTGCGTACATGAACATACAAAGCGTTTTTTTTTTCTTAACAGGGTGCTTCACCTAGAGCCAACAAAAAAGATTTCACTTTATTTAAACATTCGAAATAGTTTCTGTAATGTCAGTCAATTAGGATATTCGTCATATTCTGTGACGTGGATTTATACGAGGTTAAAATTCCGAACTGCAAACAAGCAATAAAAATGTTTTCCAAGCAAACTAATCTCCTCCGTTAATAGAGATTGGCTAATCTAAAATGGAGGGACATGTAACTGTATTACATCGCTGCCTCCCTGTGTCCAGTGCCCCCACACAAAATGTCAGTCGGCTCTATCAAGCGGTAACAAAACACGGCCTATGTGACGCAGCTGGTTGTGCGTGTACGAGGGCCGACGTGCGTGAGATCCCTGCCCTCATTCTCATATAAATCGACCACTCCACAAAAGCGAACACCGGAATACCAGACTGTCGAATCGTTGGACCACCGCCTCCGCTCCTGCCGACTCCAGGACTTCGGGTTTCATGGTCAATTTGCTGGTCCGCTAAGTACTCGCTGTTTTAAAATTTATCACTCAGAACTCACACCGCCCTGTCTGTTTGTTTCACGCCTGTCCGCTTTGATTAGCAGTCGATTACTGCAAATTCTAATCAATTATAGACTCTAAAAGCGTTACAAATTTAAATTCTACACACAGTTTAGGACCTGTTTTGATGGAAAAAATAACTTAATTGGATTATTTCGTTATAAAAGTATTTTTAATTTTTGAAGGTATTGACTATAAAGTGTGAAACTGTGTTACAAAATCAAATTTAGAATTCCATAGAAGATAATTTTTGTAGAAGACGATCAGACATGGCCTGTTTTAGTTATGTATCTAGAATCTTTTAATCGGAAATTTAAATTTTTACACCTTTCCCCTTTTACTTTTTCTTTATCAAAAAAAGAATTAAGCCACATTTTTGCATTTGATGCAAACAGACGAAAGTGAGTTATTCAATACAACTAGGAAGCTTGAAATTGACGATACTAGAAGCGAGTTACATAATAAAGTAGCCCTTTTTTTGGCTAAACTTTTAGCATATATTAAAAATTTAATTTTTTTAACTGAATTGTGTTCAGCAGCATTTAAAATTAGTGTTGTCAGCAGAGGTTTGCGGTCCATGGAAACAATGGAAGTAATGTGTTCTCTAAATATTTCTATTAAAATTGTATTTTTCCTTTTGAATTGTAATTTTGCTCTTAATTAATATTTTCCCTTTATTAAGTTTGAATCTAGTGGTAGGTAGATATTTGGAATATGTAAAATTTTGTGAATCTGTTTGTGTTATATGTCATTTAAAACAGAATTTTTTAGGTCAATCCTTTCGAGTAAAAGCAGAAAATAATAAATGATGGTCGACCAACGCCTATTGGTTTTCTGCTGGTCCTGTCTTCTGTTTTCATCGACGTGCGCACAAAAAGAGACAAACTCGTAGAATACTTGGAAGTTTTCACACTTAATAATTTGCACAAAATTGTTAAAAGAGAGCAATAGCAAGTGCCACTTGGAATAGTGTTTTAAGCGTTTAAAAGGTTTCGGTTTTGTACGTAAATCAAATTTCTAACGATCTGAGAAATCTGGCCACTATAATCCATTGCTTCCCCTATTTGAAAACCCACCAAAAGCCCCTAGTTTTCAGACCATTTTAGAAGTGTGGGAGCAAAATAAACGGGAAACGTTACCGTCTAATCTCGTCGATAAATAGTTTAGCTTCAGAAATGATTATTTACGAAAAATACAAACTGTTAAAATTTATTTGAAAAACTAAAATTTATCTATATCTGCCAAACCCTTCAAGATATAAAACAGAACTTTGTAACCCATTGTAATTTAGCTTTAGGTTATGAAGAATTCACACAAATTATCACATCATCTTACGTTCTAAAAGTGGGGTATAAATCACGGTGGGATTTGAACAAAAATTGCCCAATATATAGCACATAATTATATGAGAAAAGAATAGCACTCGAATGGATACTTAAAAATAAAATTTCCATGACTTTTATCTTAAGTGACTCCCAGTGCCGACTGGGCGATTAACCATGAAAAATTAAACACAATTGGAACTCTACACTGTCTAATATTTTTTAGAGTTACTCCAATCAAATATTGGAGTTCATGATAACGAAGAAGGAGATAGGTTGGCTAAGCAAGCAGCGGATGAAGAAGACTCCTCATTTGATTGCAAAATTCCATTGATCTAAAGGAACAAGTTAACCAACTTTACTATGGGAACGAGAATAGAAAAACATTGTTGATAACTTACTAAATTGTTACTCTTTAATTCATACTTCACTTGTATGTATGTACAAAGAATATGGGATGGCTTCAAAAGATGCATCTACTCTTCCACTCACCGCAGACTTTTATAAATTCAATGTTGCAACAAGTATCTAACCGTTTAAAAAAGTTACGAAAATGGCCGATGCCATCTAATTCATTTTATCTAACTAACTCCCCTAAACTGGAAGTGCAATCGAAATAAAAGCATTTATTTTCAAAAGATCACAGACGGTTACCTATGCAACCAAATTTTTTGAAACCAAATGTCACTAAGTGAATATTGGAACCTCTGATGAGCACTAATAAGTACACTTGGAGAACCCAAATCACCACAACACATAATTTAAAGTCCTGACGATCGTTTCACTAACAAAGTTAGCGTCATTAGAGGACCAAAAGGATTTTTCATTCTCTGATGACAATCGTCAGGTCTTTAAAAAGATGCGTTGTGGTGATTTGTGTTCTCCAAGTATGCTTACAAATATCACTCTAACCACATAAACGTCGAATGAACCAGTTGCGTGAAAGACCCTGTATATTGTAAGAGACTCATAGTGAGGTACAAATAGCGCAAAATTAAATCATTTCCACAAAGTCTTACAAAGAGTCACATACTGCCTTACAAACTTCAGGTATCATTTTCCGATTTAGCTTGTCTACATATTTTCGATAGGAAATGTAAACTATTAAAAGAGTATTCTGTAGCAGGAAATCTGAGTGCCACTGGTAAACGTACTTTTGAATGTATTGCTGGTTTCTAGTTAGTTTATTTTGACTTTCTCATTGTCTTAAACGTGTGGAAGTATGGTAACGGGAACGAAAAATATAAAAAACGTGTTTAGCTTAAACGACGTAGAAAGTCTCAAAACATGTAGAAACCTAATTTGCAATGAGAAACGATTATGTCGGTTCGTCGCTCTGTCGGTGTATAGGTCGTTTGCTTACTAGTTCCTGCGATAATCTTCGAATAGATCGGGTTATAAAATTTCCAGAAGTTTGATCTTAAGTGACTCCCAGTGCCGACTAGACAATTAAACGTGAAAAAATTCAAGTTGTGTACACCGATAACGGTCTGCCAGCGAGCGGATCGGATTGTTTTTAAGCGCAGTCGTTCAAGGAAAAAAGTGATTGTTTATTGAAGTTTGCATTTTAACACGGAAATTCAAGTAGCGGTTGATCATGTCGTAATCCTTTGTAAGTGAGTCATCGTCATTAAATTTGGTACACATCTAAAATGCCTTTCGAAAAATGGAATAGAAATAAATACATTTTATAAAATAGTCTTTCTGAGATGAGTAGATTATCACAGCGATGTGAAAGTTATGATTTACTTTGCAGCACTATTTTAATTGTTGGCTAGTTACTTAGAGAAGTTATTCAAAATCAGCCGTAGGCATCCGACGGAAGTTCTCGTTTTGTCCAAAAGGCTCTTGAAGCAAGTTATTTAACAACTCATACCCATGACAATGATCGTCATAATTACTATTGGAAGATAAAGTTGTTTCTTACCAGGGTTCTCATATCTTTAGAAATTTCATGTAGTTAAACCTTGCGTGTATATAAACATATCAAATGTTAATAACTTTTGCTATAGAATAAAAAAATATATATAAAAGTTAATTTGTCAGTAATTTGTAACTCTATTTATTACCTGCAAATTTAGACTCACCAATTTCTCATGATTTTTAGTTCATCACTAGTATTATAATTTATTCTGTCTGACAACGCGGTAGACCACAATCGTGTGAGATCGCTGCGCTGTTAGTTGCTTTGATCAGAATCTGACGCGCAGCTGTCATTCTGCATTCCGTCGTAATGGTACGTTTACAATTACGGCAATATATAAAATGCGAGTTTAAACATGAAAATAACCGGTGTTTCAATCTAGTGGCAGAAATGTCTCGACCTTAATGCTGAATATTCAAATATATTATCTCTCGGACAGAAACTCCTTAGCGTTTACATTTATATATAGGTACGTCTGTTTGACATAAATATAATGTAATAAGTGTCAGATGTAAAGGCACCATTGGTTGTATTGTAATTTCATTTTCAGTTGTCATAATATCAAATTAGACGTTTACTAAGGCCAGCCTTAAATTTAAATAATAATTACTTTAATGTATTTAATAAACATTTTGTATTAGCTGCTTAATCGACACCGTCAACTTAAATATGTGCTAATAATGATAAAGATATAAAAGTGAAGTTGCTGTGTTATTAGTGTAAGAGCTAAAGCTTCACTGGTTGTATATCTGGATTAATTTCATTAAACCTTCTGCATGTCCTTGCTATAATTTGATTACATTTACCATGAAGAATAAACAATTGCATCAAAACTTCCTTTGAATGGTTATTGCCTTTCATTTTGATACCTTTCAAAACAAAATTTTGTTAAAGAACGCGCAAACGGTTTACTATTGACGTACTAATTGTCACACAAATTTTCATAATGACATGCTCCATGACATTTCATACTATAATACATACAAAATATGGCAACATAATCAAATATTTATAGAAATCTGCTTTTATTTCGAATACCTGACTATTTAGGTATTCGATGATACATCATTTGAAAGAAAGTTTGTCTTGCGTGATATTTAATTAAATACAGGGAGTTACATTTAAAAGACTTTTCGCCTATTTTGTATCTATTGGTAAAATCACAAATTTTGAACGAGCCTGTATAATGGAGAATAAATTCCTTTAGATTTCGGTAATACACAGAACATTGGTAAACTACATCAAAAATTTCAGCTCTGTTAAGATTTCAAATACCGCAGTAATAAACATTTATTTCAAGCTATGTTTAGCACAAAGAAATAAGGAAAACAATTAATTTCTCGAAAACTGCTGGAGATAGGTATAGGGAAGTGTCATACATAAATAATCGGAAAGCAATAGTGAAGCGAAAAATGCAATAATATGTAGGGTGTCTCACTTAAAATATCAAAGTTGTTGCTACTTTGCGATATAAGCGGCAACACTGACAATATTTTAGATAGATAGAGCAGAACTAATTACCCAAGAAACCAAATTTTCAAAATAATCCTACGTCCCGTTCTTTGCAATCGTCTAACCTACCATCGACCGTGAATCAGCCTATACATATATATATATATATATATATATATATATATATATATATATATATATATATATATATATATATATATATATATATATATATATATATATATATATATATATATATATATATATATGTGTGTGTGTGTGTGAAATTTCGGAACAATCCCACCATCGATACCTCTCTAATAACGATTTTTAAAAATTCGCTAATACAGAATATAACATTCCTGTAAAGATATATAAAACCCATTGTATTAATCAAGAGTGACGTTTTTAATGTTGGCGATTTTTTTTATTAAGAACGTTGTATTTATGATCGCAACATATATGAATTCTAATAATACCGTTGAATTCTGCATAAAAAGCTACTAAAAGAAAAAACAGTGCAGTTGAGCGTCCTCAGTTGTATATTATAAAATAACACTTCGTATATTTATAAAATTAATTTTGTATAAGTTTTCTAATTAGATATGTAGGTTAAGCTAGATGTGTGAATTAAAAAAATACATTAAATTAGAACCTGAACTTTAAATTAATAAACATTTTTATAATCTTATAGTTAAAAATGAATTAGCATTTTAATGTTTAATCTATTCTTTTTTCTGTTTAGCATTCTAATATATTTTTGTTGAGTATATTTCCTGTTTCGTTTTTTTTACTTTTGTATATAACTAACTAAGTTTTTGTGTTAGAGATCATGTTTTTTTTTGCCATTTTTTCCCAATTTTTTACTGTTCCTAATTTCACGAATTAAATTCATTGTAACTATTTAGAACTTTTAATATAAGGCTCAATCAATAGTATGTTATTCTTATGAAAATTCACTACCATAACGCGCATTTACTGCCTCCCGATTTTTTTTAAAATTAAAAAGTAGCTAACAAGCATCATTGCAAAGAATTGAAGAAGAAAATGGAAATTCCAGAAGAGAGAGATAATACGGCTACATCATTGATTCTCAAATAGAAATTTAAACACTTTAAATTTAAACTTATAATATGGTTTCTGTCTTTTCATTGAAGCTGTAATTGAGTTTAGACGTTTAATTAACTTATATGTAAAGCTACTCTAAAACAAAGCAGTCGAGTCGTGTGGCACAGTAATAATATATTGCTCTCTTACGTTGACAGAATGCATTGAGGACCTTGTCACAAACCTGTTGGTGAAATTATGACCAGGATGGAGTTCATACAACTTACATACAAAGCAGTAAATATGCAGTTTGGTCTAATTTTCCTGTTCAACCAAGTTAATGGCATAATTTTATCTGAGGTATGATCGCGCCTTCTCAGACGAAGAACGAATCGACAACATGTGTTTTGCACCTTTTGAATGCGAAATATATCTGCCTGATTTAGGCAAAAACCATATATTAAGTCTGCACAATGTAAGCGGGGAGGCCTGAAGACTCTGAAATTTTTCTTTTAAGCTGGAAGTTTAAAGGCTGCCTGTTTGAGTTAATTTTTTAAAGCAGCGTACGATGCCTGAAGTAATTTTCTAACATATATTCTAAATCTTAGGTCACTTGCAACAATAAGGCCCAAATTTTTACAAGAAGTAACTATAATGACACACCATGAATCCTTAAATTAATTTCAGATTCAATGGTCTGACGTCTATTGCTCAAACAAATTATGATCTTGGATTTGTTAGAATTCAAGTGTAAGCTGTATTTCGTTGCCAAAGTTATTCCCCTACAACTTTACAACACCGGCACTAACAATACCTAGTAATTCAACGAAACACTTTTTTACCAAAAAATTCAGTTTTGTCACTATCTTTTTGGTTTTGATATTTTAACAGTATATTAATAAGAAATATTTGTTACCAATGTAAAATGTAAAATGTAAAATGTAAAATGTAAAATGTAAAATGTAAAATGTAAAATGTAAAATGTAAAATGTAAAATGTAAAATGTAAAATGTAAAATGTAAAATGTAAAATGTAAAATGTAAAATGTAAAATGTAAAATGTAAAATGTAAAATGTAAAATGTAAAATGTAAAATGTAAAATGTAAAATGTAAAATGTAAAATGTAAAATGTAAAATGTAAAATGTAAAATGTAAAATGTAAAATGTAAAATGTAAAATGTAAAATGTAAAATGTAAAATGTAAAATGTAAAATGTAAAATGTAAAATGTAAAATGTAAAATGTAAAATGTAAAATGTAAAATGTAAAATGTAAAATGTAAAATGTAAAATGTAAAATGTAAAATGTAAAATGTAAAATGTAAAATGTAAAATGTAAAATGTAAAATGTAAAATGTAAAATGTAAAATGTAAAATGTAAAATGTAAAATGTAAAATGTAAAATGTAAAATGTAAAATGTAAAATGTAAAATGTAAAATGTAAAATGTAAAATGTAAAATGTAAAATGTAAAATGTAAAATGTAAAATGTAAAATGTAAAATGTAAAATGTAAAATGTAAGATGTAAAATGTAAAATGTAAAATGTAAAATGTAAAATGTAAAATGTAAAATGTAAAATGTAAAATGTAAAATGTAAAATGTAAAATGTAAAATGTAAAATGTAAAATGTAAAATGTAAAATGTAAAATGTAAAATGTAAAATGTAAAATGTAAAATGTAAAATGTAAAATGTAAAATGTAAAATGTAAAATGTAAAATGTAAAATGTAAAATGTAAAATGTAAAATGTAAAATGTAAAATGTAAAATGTAAAATGTAAAATGTAAAATGTAAAATGTAAAATGTAAAATGTAAAATGTAAAATGTAAAATGTAAAATGTAAAATGTAAAATGTAAAATGTAAAATGTAAAATGTAAAATGTAAAATGTAAAATGTAAAATGTAAAATGTAAAATGTAAAATGTAAAATGTAAAATGTAAATGTAATGTAAAATGTAAAATGTAAAATGTAAAATGTAAAATGTAAAATGTAAAATGTAAAATGTAAAATGTAAAATGTAAAATGTAAAATGTAAAATGTAAAATGTAAAATGTAAAATGTAAAATGTAAAATGTAAAATGTAAAATGTAAAATGTAAAATGTAAAATGTAAAATGTAAAATGTAAAATGTAAAATGTAAAATGTAAAATGTAAAATGTAAAATGTAAAATGTAAAATGTAAAATGTAAAATGTAAAATGTAAAATGTAAAATGTAAAATGTAAAATGTAAAATGTAAAATGTAAAATGTAAAATGTAAAATGTAAAATGTAAAATGTAAAATGTAAAATGTAAAATGTAAAATGTAAAATGTAAAATGTAAAATGTAAAATGTAAAATGTAAAATGTAAAATGTAAAATGTAAAATGTAAAATGTAAAATGTAAAATGTAAAATGTAAAATGTAAAATGTAAAATGTAAAATGTAAAATGTAAAATGTAAAATGTAAAATGTAAAATGTAAAATGTAAAATGTAAAATGTAAAATGTAAAATGTAAAATGTAAAATGTAAAATGTAAAATGTAAAATGTAATGTTAAAAATTGTTTATGTAAAATGTCAAATGTAAAATGTAAAATGTAAAATGTTAAAATGTAAAATGTAAAATGTAAATATAAATGTAATGTAATAGTAAAATGTAAATGTAAATGTAAAATGTAAATGTAAATGTAAATGTTAAATGTAATGTAATGTATAAATGTAAAAATGGTAAAATGTAAAATGTAAAATGTAAATGTAAAATGTAAAATGTAAAATGTAAAATGTAAAATGTAAAATGTAAAATGTAAAATGTAAAATGTAAAATGTAAAATGTAAAATGTAAAATGTAAAATGTAAAATGTAAAATGTAAAATGTAAAATGTAAAATGTAAAATGTAAAATGTAAAATGTAAAATGTAAAATGTAAAATGTAAAATGTAAAATGTAAAATGTAAAATGTAAAATGTAAAATGTAAAATGTAAAATGTAAAATGTAAAATGTAAAATGTAAAATGTAAAATGTAAAATGTAAAATGTAAAATGTAAAATGTAAAATGTAAAATGTAAAATGTAAAATGTAAAATGTAAAATGTTCTTGTGTGCTTTATAACTATTATTGTTTTTCCTTTACGTGTTATTTAAGACAAATGGTCTTAATTGTTATGTTTATTGTACGTGCTATATTATTTTTATTCAGCACGCTGATGATGAACCGGGACGGTTCGAAACTGCAGTCCACGCAAACCAATAAGAAATCACAAACGTAACAGCAAACAAATAAAGTATATATATGTATATATATATATATATATATATATATATATATATATATATATATATATATATATATATATATATATATATATATATATATATATATATAGGTTAACAATAAAAATAACATTACAATCAACATAACAAATAAGACCATTTTTCTTAAATAACACGTACAAGAAAAACAAGAACGTTCAAAAGTTCAAAAGAGAAGTCGCAGAAGACAGATTTAAATCCAATATTGTTTTTAGAACCACTAGATGCACATGGTTAATATTATTTAAAAATAAAAGATAGTTTAGTTGTAGTTTATATGTAGAAATCGTCCACAGAGTAGAACGTCTTGTTTAGGAGAAATGTTTTCACTCTCTTCTTGAAAGCTGGTAAAGTGTCTACATTCTGTACATCTTCTGGCAATGCATTGAGCAACTTACAGCCCTTGTAGAACAGTGACTTTTGGTACAGACCTATGTGATGTTTGTCATTTTGCACGTTATTTTTACATCTTGTGGTATGGCAATATTCAACTGCATTGCGTCTGTATTTGGTTTTGTTTTGAAAAACATGGGCTAGCGCCTCCAGGATGTAGATGCTGGGGAGTGTAAGGATACACTGTTCCTTAACAGTGTTTCTGCAAGTGTGTGCGGAATATTGAATATGATCCTCATTACTTGTTTTTGTTGTTTAAAAATAAAAAAATTCGCTTCACTTTCTGGTCCTCAGTGTATAATACCAAACCTTAGTTGCGAGTATAAATACGCCTAATACAGTGAAAACATAGTACAGGTATTGCATCTTTTGGTTGGTGTCCTTATTGCATACGAAATTGATGAGATTTGTGAGCAGAGATCAACGATGTGGCCATTCCATTTTAAATCACAATCGAGATGAAGTCCCAGTAATTTCGTAGAGGTCTGCAGAGTTACCGTTTGGCCATCTTGTCCAATAGCTTTTTTCGATTTTTAGCAACTTTCACTTAATACGGATGACAACATGCGTGTTTTTTATCAACCCAGTTGGTAAGCCTTTTGACAGTTTTGTCAACATCGGCCACAATGTCCTCGACATTATGTTCATCCATCAGGAAGTTAATGTCATCAGTATAGGAGGTGACCGTTCTTTTGTTGTCTGGATTGATATTGTTTCCAGCTAGATGCGCTATGTACCGAAGTAGGCTGTTTATAGTCATAATTTACAGCGTAGCTCCAAGAACTGCTCTTTGTAGCACCCTAACCGTTGCTTTCAAAATCCTAGATGAGTAATTACTGGAAGAGTTAAATATTACAACTCTTTGTGTTCTGTCTGTAAGGTAATTTTTAAGCCAGTCCAATGCAGTGCCCGTAACTCCATACTTTGACATTGAACTTATAAGGACGTCATGATTTCAACAGTCAAAGGCTTTGGATATGTCCACAAAAACTCCCAAAGCTACCTCTTTTTTGTCAATGTGTTCCACAATTTGCTCCACAACTTCAAGATTTGCAGTTTCAGTACTTCGTGTTTGGCGAAAGCCACGGTAATATGATGAAAGAAGTTTATTATCGGCAAAATAAGTTGTCAGCTTATGGTTGACTATTTTTCCAACGTTTTTGCGAAAGTGGGTGTTAAGCTGATTTGTCTGTAGCTTGAATAATTTCACCTTTATATATATATATATATATATATATATATATATATATATATATATATATATATATATATATATATATATATATATATAAGTAGATAGTGCCCCACCTGGGCTCACCCCCTCCACTTTTTACTGCGCATGCGCGAGTCATCATGCGCATGCGCTGACCTGCGCAGACCTGTGACAGTTGACAGCTGACCTGTCAGATTTGACAGGTGTCAAATGTCACTGACCTGACAGCTGTCAACGTCAGCTGTCACCTGACCTGACATGTGTCAACGTCAAATGTCACCTGACCTGTCAGATGACGTCACAAGCATTCCAAGATGGCTGACCTGTCATAGACAGTCGCAAGCCGGGTTCTCTCTATGGAACTAACCTGAGATGACGTCACAAGCATTCCAAGATGGCTGACCTGTAAGAGACATCTGCAACTCCGGGGTTCTCTCTCTATGGAACTAACCTGAGATGACGTCACAAGCGTTCCAAGATGTCTGACCTGTGTGTCCATAGATAGCCACAAGTCAGGTTAGGTATTAACTGTCTTGTGATGACGTAAGATGTTCCGTCTGACCTGTGTGTCCATAGATATCTACAAGTCAGGTCTCCATGTGTGTATTTGAAGAATACCATCTGTCTGATTGTTTATTAAGGTTATGTATGTATGTGTTTATTAAGGTTAGTTGTTCGTATACAGACTGATTACCAAGCCATTTTGATTGTTTATTGTACTTACATACAACAAGAGACGTCAGCCTTCTTTCACAGCTTAATACACACACTACTGAACAGGTGTCTTCTGTGTTGAGGATACAGACAGACAACTGATTGCCATTGTTAAAGCTTATACATGCTGTTTAACAAACACGTCATGACAGTTCGATGTCTTTGCTTAGACTGACAGATGCATGTGTATTTGAAAGAAAAGCATTCGCCTGAACTTAGATTTGAACCCACGAACCTCGAATCAGCCGTTGTTTGCTTTACATATATACACTGTCCCTAAACCAATAGCTCCACAGACACACACGTTAAAAGTTTGTTCGCTGTTGTATATATAAAACAAAGACAGTTGTTGTTGACATATGAGGTTAGGTGTTTGTATACATGTTGATTACCAATCATCTGATTGTTTAGTAAGGTTATGTTTGTATTTGTTATTTGAATGCAAACAGACATAATAAGAAGAGTGTACTTACATACAGCAAGAGACGTCATCCTTGTTTCACGACTTAACACATACTGAACAAGTGTCTCTGTCTCTTGTATTGAGGAAACAAACTGATGTAAGAGAGAGAGGCCTTACAAAGGATAAACAACGTTTTACAGTTGTTAACCTTGATCCTGTTTGAGCTTGTCTGTGTATCTGTTTAATATACACAAGAGAGAGGTCCTCTTAAAGGTAAACAACCTGTCAGTTGATGACCTTGTGTTATATCTGTTCAATAACCCCACATTATTCGTGTTTGAGCTTGTCTAGAATACAGTCGTTAGAAGTATGACATCATCCATGTATTTTAGCAGATGTACCACAAGATAAGTTTGTTCAGGATATTATTGCTTTAAGACATACTTTTTAATTGTATTACAAAATAAAAACACATTAATTTTAACAAAGACTTTTATTTGATTCTAAGTACAAGTATGTAAACTCTTTGTTGGAATACATTTATAGAATTATTAACATTAGATGGTTCAGTGTTGCGTTGGTGCTGTTGTTGTTGTTGTTGTCGTCGGTGTCTCTTCATGGCTGTGGGCTTACTAGGTGATAACACTAGCTTCTTTTAGTTCTTCCAAGATTGACTGAATTTCGTTGTTATGAGCAGTATTACCTGCAACTTGGGAAGCCACTAAAAGTCTAAGTCTGTCAACCAACTCGTTTATGTCATTCCAATACACATAGGCTATTTGTTTGTTATTTTGTATCATATAGTTGTTGGTGCTGATGTTGTTTGGGCTCATGCCGTTGCTATCGCTGCTCTTATCACTCTGAGTTTTAAGTTCAGTCTTTTGTTTTTTGTTAAGATGTCTGTCGGTGCTGTCGTCATCGTCTTCCTCGTAGGTGTAACCAAAACCTTGAGGAGTTGAGGATCTACGACCTCGTGGATTTATCACTGGTTTTATTAGAGTCAGATACTTTTCAGAGGAACAACCCTTGGTTCGGGCGTTAGGATCATAGTTCATTTTATAAACACTAGTTGCTTCTAGAATATCTCTATAGTGTTGAAGATCGTCATAAGTATACCCCCGGGGTCTTTTCATAAATAACAATTCTAGCAAACCTTGTGTTTGCGGGTATCTCCTTTGGCCCAGTTGAATCTCAGCATCAGTAAAGTCTAAGTGTTTGTTACCAAGACTCCAGCTACCGGTATCTTTAGCGTAGCGGGCACCATACGTTTGATCAATGGTACCGAGCCTTGGTGGTTCAGTAAAATACTTGTCTACATAATATCGAACTCGGTCAGGATATTGCTCCAAAAATTCTTGATATGCAGGGTTGGTTGTGACAGTTTGTAGGTCTGCCTCAAGCTCTTCAAATGTTGGGATGTCCTCATCGGAACTTGTCGCCTCAGCCTCTTCCCTTGGTTCAGCTTCAAAAACTTCATGGTCTTTAAGGAACTGTACTTGGGGTTTCGTTTCTGGTATATCGACTTCGTCTTTGATTTGTTCAACCTTTGGTGGTTGCGATGGCTGTTGCTGCTGCAGTGCTGCTGTGTTTTTAGATATTTCACTTAGGGGCTCAACAAGTGGTTTATATAAACGTTGCAGAGCATCATCATTCTCAGCTCTGTTAAGTTTAAGCATTAAATGTTTTTTTCGAATATTGTCAGCAAGTTGTAAAATCCTTTTCTTAACTTTTTGCTCTTCCTTACCCAACACTTCCATTGTGCTACAACTGTTTTTGGTTTTACCAGTCGGTCTAATCATTTGTTTGAGCGATACAGGTTGTGTGGTGGTTTAACATATACTGACTCTGTCACGGTACATGCCTTCTTATTTATCACGATGTCCGGCTGTCTTGTTAGACAGCTGTCTGTTAGACAGCTGTCTGTTAGACAGCTGTTAGACAGCTGTGTGTTAGACAGCTGTCTGTTAGACAGCTGTCTGTTAGACAGCTGTCTGTTAGACAGCTGTGTGTTAGACAGCTGTCTGTTAGACAGCTGTCTGTTAGACAGCTGTCTGTTAGACAGCTGTCTGTTAGACAGCTGTCTGTTAGACAGCTGTCTGTTAGACAGCTGTGTGTTAGACAGCTGTCTGTTAGACAGCTGTCTGTTAGACAGCTGTCTGTTAGACAGCTGTCTAACAGACAGCTGTGTGTTAGACAGCTGTCTGTTAGACAGCTGTCTGTTAGACAGCTGTCTGTTAGACAGCTGTCTGTTAGACAGCTGTGTGTTAGACAGCTGTGTGTTAGACAGCTGTCTTAGACAGCTGTGTTAGACAGCTGTGTTAGACAGCTGTGTTAGACAGCTGTCTTAGACAGCTGTGTTAGACAGCTGTGTTAGACAGCTGTGTTAGACAGCTGTGTTAGACACCTGTGTTAGACACCTGTATGACAGTTATCTTCTGACCTGTATTTAATCGAACGAGTGTTGAGAAAAAAAAGGCCCCAAGTCTTACGTGAAATGGCTTGGTTTTGATCGTACTCATAATTCCTGGGTCAACACTAAAGACATTAAATAACTTGTATTATGTTATGAATAAAGGAAACATGTTAAAAGTATTTTTTTATTTCAAATCTTCCTTTATGCATTCACGCCAACAGAATGATTGTCAGAAAATACAGCTAATAAAACACAGAGATTTTTACACATATATTTTATTATCAACTAGTGTTATAGGTAAATCTGTTACATGTTAGCATATCTTTCAGTACAAGTTGATATTTAGTAATAAATTCACACACTATACACAGATTCTCAGAGTATTTTAAGCGGGCAATGAAGAAGGCACAAGGTATAACTGCCCTGTCTCTGAACTTGGACAGTTCCGATCTAATGTCAGCCATAAACATGTTTAGGTCAAAGAAACTCCTAAAACGTAATTCCAATAATAAGTCTTTGACCACAGAGCCAACATCTTCTAGTATTTTCAATGATTCCAAGCTTAGGTTGAAATTAGTGACATATTCATCACTGCACAACCTAAACTTAAAAAACACTGATTTTCGTTGTGTTTGAACCAAGTATTTAGTAAGTGTATACGAATCGGTGTTTTTGTCTGTACCTTGTGATTGGTTTTCCAGGTTGAAAATTATGGTGGGTAACACGTTTAAAAATTCTTCAAATGTCCACATGTCGAAAAACACAGGTATATTACAATTTTTCTGTGAAACCTTAACCAGAGGCATAAAGTTAAGCATGGGGTCAGCTCCGATCGTAAGTATTTTCTCACCGTTTGCCAACAGCGCAAACGTTGTCTGACCAACGAGCTCACAGTCTTGTGTTTTTAGTTTTTTCTCCATACTTTTCTGATTGATCTGCACCAACTTCTCATTGAATAGCTCATCGTGTGTAGGCTGATATTCGACTGTTTGTATGTTTGTAGGATCTGCAGCATTCATACTAATATCAGAGAGATTATTCGGTTCACTTGTGTTTGTTGTTGTTGGATAGCTTGTGTACAGCTCACCTATGATATTATCCCACGTCTTTGGTTCTTCTTTTGTTATAATACTTTCAACTGCGTTAGCCAGCAAGACATCTTGTAACACTTTAAGCTTTTTACCTCCACCAGCACCTCTACCTGTATTTTCTGTGTTGAGAGATTTTCGTTTTCGCGTATTCTGCACCATATTAGTTTTTAGTTACACCTTGTTCAACGTACACCAACAAAACTAGCTTCTAGACAAGCTCAAACACAACTGATGGCTGGATACCACCTAACAGAACTAACCCCTTAGATCATAACTGTAAAGACAACGTCAAACAGGTTTATCAGATCAAGGTCATCAACAGACAGGTTATTTACCCTAAGAGGGCCTCTCACTTGCGTATATTAAACAGATACACAGACAAGCTCAAACACGAATAATGGTATGATGTCATTCTACAGGATATGAGTCATAACCATGTTGTTTGTTCTCTGTTTTATTGTGTTATGTATTCTGTTATGGACATGTGTACAGAGCGACATACTTTTTACTCGTTTACAGGCCTAGGATCGACGTCAGCTCTCTTTAGACATATTTGTTTGTGTCTATAAATGGACGTTCTCAACATTTGTTTATTACAGTGTAAACATGTAACCTTCCTCCTGTCGTACGTGTATTGCCATTTTACGAAATTTTCATAACTTTCCCATGAGTGTGCGTTGTATGGTAGCCATTTTCCCAAGTTTTGACCATTTTTAATGAAACATTTGTCACAACAGCTTCTCTCTGTTGGTGGACAGCGTTTAAAACAAATGACACAGCAACGGAGACCATCATCATTCAGTTCTTGCTTGTCATCCTGTGTTAGTGGTTGTGTTGTTGTTGTTGGTCTCGCGGCTGTGTGTTCTTCTTTACTCTCTTGTAGATTGATTTCATTAAACTGCTGTTGGTGCTGCTGCTGCGTCGACAAACCAGAACCTTGTGAAGTGGTTGCTTGCTGGTGCTGTGATGATCCTAGACTTGTAGCTGTTATAGTAAAGGCATCACCTTCAATGGCCCCCTTATTGCTCTGATACATCTTGTACAGCTCAGACCACACTTCTTCAAACGTCAGCAACGACAGCTTCCTAAACGGCATATGATAGTCTCTATCCAAGCCGGAGAATGTAAAGCTTACTTTGGTGTCGGTGTTCAAGTCTCTAATAACTCGATTATAAATTTCCTGCATACCGTTCTTAAGCCATTGTTCAGGATTATTGACGCCACTGCTATTGAGTGGATTCAACTTGAAATGCACCATGTTCTGTATAATATTAAAACGACTGTTTCTTGTAGTCGACTCTCCAACAATTGAGAACGCCATAGTATGGAACTAAAATGTTTCTTGTTTTTACGGAATCAAACACAAGACTGGCTTGTGTACGACGACCGTTGTACATCTATAACTCTCTAGTCATAGAGTGCTTGTGTGTGTGTTAACAATCAACAACAGCGTCTATATGTTTTGTTTGGTTCAAGTGGATGTCATTAAACAACTGTGTTATTTCTATAACGGGGCCCCATTCAAGACCTCAACATACGTTAGTGTGTGCTAAGTCGTGAAACAAGTATGACGTCTCTTGCTGTATGTAAGTATACTATTATATTATTTATGTTTACATACAAACAATACTTATCAAACAATCCTCGTATATCAAAGTTTAATTTAGTTGTTTTAAATTGAGTTTTGTTACTTGTGTGTTTTTGATCACTCCCTATATAAATTTAGATTCTATCATTCAAAATACAAACACACTAACATAAACAAACACGCCGGCAATAAAACCAAGTCCCCGAGTTTTATTAGGCTATTAAAATAAACTCATTAACATATCTAGATGTAAATACGTTTTTCTTATTGATATAGTTTACTTGAAACGTTTTTGTTATTAAATGATATTAGATAGGTAAATTGGTACGTGTTTTAAATTTCTTTTTACTATAAATAAACAATTGTTTTTAACATTACAGTTCCTATTATTCAATTGGAATGTAATAGAGATACCACCCCTACCTACACACACAAACTCAGCAGCCTCATAAACTCGTTTTATGTAACAGGTTTCTGTTTTATATATATACCCACTGATAACAAACTTTCATCGTATGTCTGAATAGCATGATCGGTTTAGGGGCGTTTGCATATCTTAGTAAGTTGTATGGTTGGGGGTTCAAATCTAATTTCTGGCGAATGCTTTTCTTTCAAAAATCATATTTCAAATTAAATTCAAAATTTCAAATTACCCGCTCAATATATCTTCCTCATATATGTATGTGTGTGACTAAACCGAATGACTGTGTCCAACAGATGTCTCCCCTCGAGCTAGAGAATATTCTCTACACTCTACAACTTTACAAATAGAATGTTCTCTAGCTTGAGGAGTAAGATCTCTGGACACAACAGACAAATTTTCAAACAAATTCAAATTTCCCGCCAAAAACGAAATACCCTAACAAACTTCAATACACCTTAACAACAACAACACAATAAACAAACCAAACAGCTGTGTTTACGAACACCTAACCTTAATAAACAAAATACATAACCTTAATAAACAAACAGATGCATGGTAATCAACACACATGACATAACCTTAATAAACAAATACAAACATAACCTTAATAAACAAACAGATGACACGTGAGCGAACATAACCTTAATAAACAAATACATAACCTTAATAAACAATCAGACAAACACACATGGAGAGCTAACCTGACTTGTAGATATCTATGGACACACAGGTCAGACATCTTGGAATGCTTGTGACGTCATCTCAGGTTAGTTCCATAGAGAGAGAACCCCGGAGTTGCAGATGTCTCTTACAGGTCAGCCATCTTGGAATGCTTGTGACGTCATCTCAGGTTAGTTCCATAGAGAGAACCCGGCTTGCGACTGTCTATGACAGGTCAGCCATCTTGGAATGCTTGTGACGTCATCTGACAGGTCAGGTGACATTTGACGTTGACACATGTCAGGTCAGGTGACAGCTGACGTTGACAGCTGTCAGGTCAGTGACATTTGACACCTGTCAAATCTGACAGGTCAGCTGTCAACTGTCACAGGTCAGCGCAGGTCAGCGCATGCGCATGATGACTCGCGCATGCGCAGTAAAAAGTGGAGGGGGTGAGCCCAGGTGGGGCACTATCTACTTATATATATATATATATATATATATATATATATATATATATATATATATATATATATATATATATATATATATATATATAACAACAAACTTGCAGCGCTTACTTGACATCTCATCCGGTACTGTAGAACTAGATAATTTGAGGGTATTTATTGCGTTCAGAACATTCTCTCAGAACATCCTCTTGTGTTATGGTTGAGAATTTAAATTGGGTATTCAGTTGCGGTGTTATCTCCTCAACAAATGCTATATCTACCGCGGCAGACATATGAGCAGTTGCAATTTAAGCAGCAGATGAGAAAAAATTGCCAAACTGGTCTGGAAGATCCGCATTTATAGCAGGGCATTGTTTGACATTTAAGGTTCCTCCCCGTTAGTTCGTTAATGGTCTTCTACATAGTTTTACTCTTATTGTTGCTGCTGTTAATAGCTTTATCAAGTTCGGTATTTTGTAGATCTGCGATAAATTGTTTATATTCTGCATTTATTTTTTGAACGTAGGCTTA
This sequence comes from Tillus elongatus, assembly GCA_964006375.1. Lineage (NCBI taxonomy): Eukaryota > Metazoa > Arthropoda > Insecta > Coleoptera > Cleridae > Tillus > Tillus elongatus. The sequence continues at coordinate 72,571,856 of OZ023267.1, forward strand.
AATACTGAAAAGTGTTGGGCAAACTCACTATATAGTGCGACATGTATTATCTCCTTAACTTCTATCGTTGCAAGAGTTCTACGTTTCTTACCTATTATAATTTTTCTAATTGGAAAACATGCATTGAAATGATTGTTGAACGTTGGCAGGAAATTGTTATAAGCTATCCGATTGAGAATACAAAATAATTATATACAACAAATTAAAGATAGTCACTTCCTTTAATAACATTGTAAAAAGTCAGTATACTACTGTTCAATTGCAGAACTAAGAATTCTGTGTCCAATGAATACCATTTTTATGGGCTACTAGCTCAAAGCAACCAAACCACTTCCTTTTATACTAATTTATGGGAAAGATTAGATTTTTTGTCTTACTTCGACATCCTGAAATTTTCTAAAAAAAAAAGAAAATATTACCTCAAAAACCGCCTTTAGTTTCTGTAAACTCGTAGTGTGTAAGAAAACAAACTAAAACAGCTCTTGACTACCCCCTGCATAGTAACAAATATTTTCTGTAAGTATGATTCAGCTATTTCGTCCAAGATATATATTTTTTAATTTGATTGACTCTATCTACTTTCGAAAAGCACGGATTATCGTAGGACATAATCCAGATTGTTACGAGCCACATGAAATGGGAAACAAAAGTCTTGTCACACGATTTCTAGTATCTTCGTAGTGCCCCCAGAGCGACCAATTAAGTCGGCTGACGTCATCGACTGGCACTAGCGCCAGAATAACTACTGCGACAGTGCTGTGAAATAATTGCCGGCTCTCCAGCTCATAACTTGCTGTTGCCGCCCTATACGTTACTGCCTTCTGCGATTTACTTTCCCAGCATTGCGACCGACCGTTGAAAATACTCAACTGTCATTATGTGTTGAAGTACTGCACAATGCACAATGCTTTGCAGTGTTTCTATGTTGCAACAAACATTAAATCCGTCGTTATAAAAATGATTTAAAGTTGCATTTCTTTTAAAATATGCATGATATTTAAAGTATTTTGTTTAGAAAGGTTAGCCAAATGTAACAAAAATGGAGACGTGGAGAAAATGTCTCAAGGATTTACAGTTCCTATCTACAATATATTATACAACTATACTGATGTTGGAATTAAGCGTCCAAATTACAATGCATACCTATGTTGTTATTGTTGTCTGGTTCCTGGATTCTAGTTGCTGCTTTTACGTATAAATGTGGACTGTATCGTGTTATGAAATAAAATCTCTTGGAAACACTTAACTTAATTATATATTTAAAGAAATATAAACTATATACTATTGATATACATTGATATATAGGCGGAACGTGTAATACCACAACGCGTGGTCGTGTACGAATCAAATGCACTCGGTGCTGAAGCTCTTCGCAGCTGATCTGTTGAACGAATAGGATCTGTCCAGGTATTCATTATTGCAGGTACCCTGTTTTCGAGGGATGGGACATGCGCACAATACACTGCAGCTATGTCAGCTTGCTTGTGACATACAAGACTGCACTGCTACAACTTCAAAATTGCGCGGTAAAACTAGACATACCGGCCGCCTTGAAGTAGTAACTTCAAAAAAACTAACCTAGTATAAACACACTTAAAAACTACACATAAAAATATATACAAGTTATACAAATAGGCTAATAAAAAAAATGTCTATAAAATGTTTATATCATTGCATGGCAAAATTGCAAGACTGTTCACCTGGGTGAAGTTCGATAACACGGTCAAGTGTCCACTCACATTGAGCTAAATTGGTTTCTCTTATTAGCACTAAATCGCCCGTACGAATATCAAAGTCAGAACCGGTTGGTCACTTTCCTCACTGCTGAAGACTGCTGATGTACTCGTAGTACCATCGTTTCCAAAAATGGTCTCTTAGTGGGTGCTTTTAGTGAGCCACCTATGAGGAAGTGACGAGGAGTTAGGGGTGTTAGGTCATTGGGAACACTTGGAACTTGGGTAAGAGGACAGGAATTCATGCAGGCCTCCACCTGTACTAGGATGGTCTATAACTCCACGAATGTCAATTCATTTCCTTTTATATTGTGATTGCCGCAAATTTTTGTGTCGCTTCTGATGTTTTTTTAATTTCTTGCAAAATTAATTTTGGTGCGCGTGATGCGTCTACGAAGTTTGTAGCATTGCATAAATAAAAAATAACTTGGAAGTTCGCGTCTAAAATAATATCGATTTAAAACTGTCAAAAACATCCTTGGTTGTCAAATCACCAACTAACTCAAAATGAACAGCCTTCGTTATAAAACACACAAAAATGTAGAGGTATCCCTTGCGAGTAGTAAACTTGCGCACTCCCTCCTTGATATAAAAAGGACCGGCTTAGTCAAGTCCGCAAGTCGTAAAGGCTTTTAAGCTTTCAGGTTTACTCGCAAAAAAGGGAGATCGCCCATTAGTGGCTGAGCCATCACAGCAACTGTTGCATTGACGAATAATGAATTTTACATTGCCTCGGATATAGGCCAATATGTGTTTCGAATGGCTCCTGGCGCGGCTTCTGTTCCAGAAGGGAGCATTTTTTCGTGAACATCCCTAATTATTAGTCGAGTCAGCGGATGTCTTCGAGGTAATAATATTGGATGCTTTTGATCGTAGGGAACATTAGCATTCCTTAATCTCCCTCCGACCCTTAAAATCCCATTTGAATCGACAAATGGATTAAGTGATATCAAGCTACTTGTTGAAATTAATGATGTATTGGTTTTTAATGACTTTAGTTCGCTGTAAAATTCAGTGTTTTGCGCGAGTCTGATTAGTAGTCTCCTTGAGATTTCTATCTCTTCCGAGTTTAATACTCCACTGTACTTGTTAATAGACATCGTATTTTTATAAAACCTTAGGCAATATGCCAAAACCCTACGAAGTTTGTCAAATGACAACTATTTATCGAATAATTCAGTTGCAAAACTATAATTTTAAACGACTACGCATGTATGTTGGTTACGTTTTTCCGGCACTTCAATCTCTAAAGAAATATTTTGTTGAGAAAGCCAATGAATCGTGTCAAGAGCTAACCAGGATGGTCCTCTCCACTACATATCGTTACTTAATAATATGTCGGTGCGTTGTCCTCGGGAGATAATGTCGGCTAGATTAGTCTCTCCGAAGACGTGGCCCCAATTGTCAACGGATGTAAGTTCTTGTATTTTGGACACTCTGTGTCCCACGAATATATTTAAACTGCTTGGGTCACAGCGCAGCCAAGCTAAAACTATGGTCGAGTCACACCAGTAAAATATTTTATCTATAGGACACGATAAGGATGCCCTCACCTTATTCACTAATTCTGAAAACAATAATGCTCCAGATAATTCCAGACGAGGTGTGGTTATTATTTTGAGTGGCGCGACTCTAGATTTTGAGCATAACAGTCTGACCGTGTGAATGCCCGAACTATCAGACGAGCGCATGTAAATCGCACAGCCATAAGCAGCTGTGGACGCGTCGCAAAACCCGTGTAGGTGAATTACAACTGGGTTTGGACATGTCGCTCGTCTTGGCACGCATAGAGTTGTTAATAAGTGAATTCTGCCTATAAAGTCCAACCATTGCTTTTTTATTTGCTCTGTGGCAGGTTGATCCCATTCAATTGGGTGTCTCCACAAATTTTGCATTATAATTTTTGTCACTACTATTACTGGACCAATGGGATCGAACAGTTGCGCAATGGTAGACAATATGTGTGGCTTGGTTGTGGGTTTTGCATACAGAGTGATCACGTTAAATTTTAAAACATCCTCAGATGCATCCAATATAGACCTAAGGTCTTCGAATCTCCAAATTCAAAGTAGTTTTTTACGCAATTTAATTGCCCGTTTGAACTTAGTATTCGTTGGTCACTCGCAACCCACTTGCGCAACTTGAAGCCTGCTGAGCCTTACAAAGAACTGATGCCCTGCTTTAAACTTATTGCCTCCGTAATTGACTCAGCTCCCGGAAGCAAGTCGTCTACGTAAAAGTCGCGTTTTATTGCTCCGGTTATCTGGGGAAATTTGCTTCGATTATCTATAGCTATTTGTTTTAGGCAACGACTTGCTAAAAACGAACTCGGGCCCAACCCATACGTGACGGTATTATGTTTGTTCCCGCATTTTTTGCAGCCCCCGTATCTACAATTTTCTGAGTTATGTTGTCCACGGCGCAAGCAATTAAAACACAAATGCAACCCTTTGACTTCGTCGAGCCGCGGTTGGAGTGTTAACCTTTTAAACTCTACCCACTGGTATAACTGGTGATTATTTTCACATATAGCGCAGTTTGACTCATTGGCTGTAATATGGGACGTGGCTTTCGATGGAACATTATGTTCCGGTTTTTGATATGAAAAACAATTGTTTGCAGGGTTATTGTTCAACTGTAGTTTTTGTAAAAGTTGACGCCTACGTACGATTAAATTAAGCAAATATTCAAGTTTACGTGTATTATTAAAAATTGTAGAGGTTTCCCATTCCCAATTCTTTTTAAAGAAAATTATATATATATATATATATATATATATATATATATATATATATATATATATATATATATATATATATATATATATAAATTTAAACTGACGGATATAGGTTCTAGGGGTCTTCGTTCACGCTCATCTGGATAAATTTGTCGACAGTTTCAAAGTTGTGATCTAGTCCCAAACGACTGTATTCCACATAAATTTGTTAAAAAAAGTGTTTCGCACGAAAATTTCAACCAATCTGCGTCAAAATATGTTGGTTAAACCATTTGCTCCTGGCTCATGACATCTGACGAAGTTTTTGTATTTTCGAAAACAAAGTTATTGTCCCCAGCTTTATTAGACAAGTTGTATATGTCGTGTACGACACTCCAAATTTTCGATCTTCAAGTTAAGAAAAAGGTGTAAGCATTAAAAAAAAATCGACCGCACTGGGAATCAAAGACCAAATTTTTATGTGTGCTAAACAAAATGTAGTATATATATATATATATATATATATATATATATATATATATATATATATATATATATATATATATATATATTACAGAAAAAGATTAAGTTTTTTCCACAAAAGTGCAAAGGAAATAACAAAAATGGGTCAGATCTTTTTTGAGTTACTACAGTGACACACTCACAGGCGCTCGCATGCTTTGGTGGTAGCTTCTGATTATTACTTGTCTTTAGTAAGTTAAAATCAAATTGCTTAAATAAAGGAATTTTATTTTATCTATGAGAAAAATGGCTTTCTTAGAAGCTTTATTTCGAAATATTTTTATTGTTTAATCAAAATAAATTTGATGGCATCGAGAGGTCAAGTTCATTAGCCACAGATTTTTCTAATTTAGTTTCGAAAATACTATCTCATAGTCCTTCGTTATGATCTATAATCAAACATGGAAAATGAGAGAGAAGTGTGACTTTTACATAGAGAATAGATATTCAATATACACCTTTCCTTCCATATTATATTTGTGCATATTATTTTTATACTTTTTTTTTAAGGAAATAAACTGGAACACTTTGTGCCTAGCGACCCGTCAAGGCTAAGTCACAGCTGACATGGGCCACGGATAATAAGGTTTGAACGTTAGGACAGACGGAAAGATAGGTACTTAAGACTAGTTACATCAAACCATTACATATAACAAACTCCGTACTTATCTAATGTGACCATATATTAAAATTATTTACGTTCTTCTTATTATTGTATTATATATACTTATGGTAGACATTTATATTTAGATATATTGGTATATCGTCCTACACTTATATGTTTTAATCGATATTTTAAAAAAATGTGTTAACTGTGATATATATAAGGTATTTATTTATGCTCAGTAAATATGCAACATTTGTTGGAAATTCTACATATCGGTTGAGAATTGTAACAAGGTTAGATCGTTGTAGAGAATATTTTGAAGATGAGAAAATTATGTGATTTGGGTTTCCTGCCGAGTTTCAAACGCAGTCACAATACGTTGTTTCCCTTAAGAAAATGTTTTTAAGATGGGTCGGGTATCCTCCATGATTAGTTTTCAACCTAGTCAACGCAGTATAGTAAACTATGTAGTCGCTATGTAATTGACTTATTTCCAAGTGAAGCATGAATCAAAATGTAACGATTTATTGTTTAGAATATAATAATATTGCTTTGGAGAAATTTGTCGCGTAATATTCCCCTAAATAGGCTATCGTATTTACCAAAACTAAACTTTTTAAATAAATGGAAAGTGGTGTGATTGAAATGTCGAACAAATTATATGAAAATTCGCTACTATTGCTCATTTATCACCACTTTTTACGGAGTGCGTTCTTGTAATGTTCATTTTTCTTACTTCTCACACACTTTTAATGCTTTTTAAAATATTAGCCTGGTGGCCTGTGTTTCTAAATCACCTTCGCTAAAAGCCGTATATTCTTCCTCCATAATTTTGTAATGATATTCACAAAGTTGAAACTTTAATAAAGTTAGAACAAGAATGTAGCTGAAATTTAAAAATCATGCAAGTTTTTTCATAAGAGATTTTTCCCCTACAACAAAATGAATATTACAGGTATTATTAAAATTGCTTTAGCGATTTAGTTCTGGTTAGGTATGAGCCAGATACACGCTTCTGTCGAGTAAATTATGCTTCCATAAAAATTCCCTCACTGGGAATATAAAGTAATCTTTTCAAAAAGGGAATTCTCTAGCTCAGGAATGGAGATCAATGCAAACGTCAAAAGAAATGACACACACAAACGTCACAAACGCCTACAGACATTCATACGTATCTCACACAAGATATATTAAGTTGTGACACCTCGCATCGGCTTTTTTAAAATCACACCTATATTTGTGTCTACCTATCATGGCCGTATTCCGTGAAATGTTTTGATTTGTTTAGCATACAGAGAGGTGACTTATATAAAAACATTTTCGTTACAATGAGCATTGAATGTTGTTTATAATACAGTTTACAAAGAATGTGTTGTAGTCCTGCAGGTCGACATTTTACTCTCATTAGGTCGATCTCTTTAATATAGAAAGTTATGTCTGGATTCCTCATTAACAGACACTAAATGTATTCTGATTAAAATTCACTAATTATTTTCCCCTTACTTCGTGAATCGTTCAATACTAAATACATCAAATACATACTTAGATACTATTGATCTAGCTTCACAAAGGTCAATTTTCTTTTCTGTAGCCGGTTTCGCTGTTAGACAGCATCATTAGAGACAGAAGGAAATATAATAATAAATTCACTTATACGCATTTATGCACACGACATATATGAGGGACCTAGCCAATTATCCACAAAAACTTGGACATCACTTATTAAAGTCTGATTTAGAAAATGTAATGCCTAATGCGTACCATATTTACACTGATGGATCAAAAAATGGAGAATCCACAGGCTACGCAATTTATGACCCCCAAAACCAATTTAACAAAAAAGTTAGAACAAATAGAATTATGAGCATATGCACGGTTGAGATGTTAGCTAGATGGGAAGCCCTTAAATATATAAAAACTATTAACCACGAAAGTTTTATTATATTATCTGATAGTAGCTGCATAGATAAGTTAGAAAATATATATGTTTCAAAAAAATGTGAATATCTCACCTCATTGATGAGTGAAACTTTATATACCAGCTTGAAATGAATGGGAAACAGATTATTTTTTGTTGGTTAAAAGGACACGGTGGAATAAGAGGCAACGAAAAAGTAGATACTTTGGCAAAACAAGCCTTACTAAATGGTTGCATCGCAATAGAATTCTTATGCCCAGCAAACGATATTTTAAATGAAATAAAGAAACAGCAATGGGAGAATTGGGTAAAACGATACCAAAATGGCAATAAAGGGCAATATTACAAAGAACTACAGGTGACTCCTCCAAAAAAACCTTGGTTTATAGACATGAATTTAGAGAAGAACTCTGTCAAAACAATTTGCAGGCTACGATGCCTTATTTCCCGCGTATTTATATAAGATAAATATTAGAGAAAATCATTTTTGTGAATGTGGCGAGTTAGGGGACGCCGAGCACTTATTGTTGGGTTGTGGAAAAAATTAAAGTGTTATTAATAAATATTAAAATGTGTTGTATAATATACAAGGGCTTGTGCCTCCCTTCAACTTGATGCATATTTTACAGACAAAAAATAAAACAGTATACCAACTTCTTGTGACAATGGTAAAATAATTGAAAATTAAGGTGTAAGAATATTTGCACTGTTATTAATATAAGGTAGATATAGTGTGAGTACATTGTAAATAGTAATATTAGATGAAAACATAAATGTCTTTCCAAATGTGATCCTGCACTATCCGTGGTTCTCTTGTTCGTGTAAAAGTGGCCATGACAAACCCCATGGTCCAATGTGTCCCTGTTCTCCTAAATAATGAATTGGGAAACAACAAAAAAACAAACAGAAAACACAGAAAAGAAAATTAACTAATAACAAAAATTAAGGTAGAATAAGGTATAGAAGTATCTTAAAGAATGTAAGGTAAGATTTTGGCAAAAACAAAAACTAAGCATAATAGAAACTGATTTCTGACTTGGAGTTCCAGGTAAAAAATAATGATAATGGTGATGAATATAAAAATATGGTAACTTGAACGAATGGCAGTTTGCCGCAGCCAAACCCCTAGAATTTAAAAAAAAACGCATTTATGACAACTAAAAATTAAAAAAATCAGTTGCTTCGTTGTGATGTTTTGATCAATAAATTATTTAATGATGAAAACAAATTAAAAGTGACGGACGACGTCCCCAAAATGTCTACGTGATGATTGTCAATATTTAACATAAAAATTTAATTAACATATAACAATAATAACTATAACAAGAAATACAACAATAAAATAACACTATGCAACAAAAATATCGATACACATAAACCAATTACCCTACTAGAACTTAAAATAAATAGTGCTGCAAATCGAATCATAACTTCCACATAGCTGTCATAATATACTCCCCTCGGAAAGACATTTTCATGAAATGAATTTAGTGTCCATGACTTGACCGTAAAGAGAATATTCGTATTCTTGTACCCATAAACGCCTGAAACATTATATTGCTCGAGTTTTAACGAAAAAACCTCAATTTTCACCAAATAACCCCTCATTTATCACCTACCCCATAAAACGATCTTACTCAAAAACAATTCTAAGCTTTCCTTTGTCCGGTGCTAACTGCATACCAAATTTGAAGATGATATCTCAATTAGTTCGTAAGATATTGTCTACCAACAAACAGACGTACAGGCCGAAAGGCCGACCGACCAACAGACAACAAAAAAATCCGTTCTAGAATCAAGTTTTCTATATGTTTTGAGACTTTTTACCCCGTTTTAGCAAAAAAAATTTCGAAATTGCCATCACCGATATTCCACCCCCACCCATTAACCCTTAATTTAATTGCAGCACACAATACCAAATGTTTGACGAAATTGAAAGTTTTCTAATAAGCAAACCCTAAAACGTGATATTACTCGAGCCGTTCGTTTGTTGGGTGCTAACTGTATACCATTTCAAATGCATTTGATTGCCTTAGCCGCGAGCTTTCGACAAACAAACTATGGACAATGTAAATCAGGGGTAACGCCTTGGAGTCGGTACAGAATTATCTTGGGAACAGGTGTGTTTTGTACAGGTTGGCGGTAAGCAGCCTGACCAAATATTTTTTCACATCGCTGTCCCACGAAGATCAATTTTTAGTCCCCTTTTGTGTATTGTATTTGAAGCTGACTTGCCGATGAACTCCGGATCAGTTGATCGGTTAGTTTGGTATGAATATAACACAAATGCATTAGTGTATTGTGCCAATATCAACAAATCTTTAGCAGTGGCAAGTAACGCATCCTCTGTTATATGTAGTTGATCAGGTGCCAATGGTCTAAGGTTTAACGTGAATAAGTCTTGTTTAATAGAGTTACTGCCAAGAAATACGTCTGTCATCCAGAGCCATCTGGTAGGAATTAAAGGCAGATCCGTGCAACAGGTGAATGTCACGAAGTTTTTTTGGAATCTGTCTGGATGCGATGGTAACTTGTGAAAAACACACTTGTGCTCTTTCCATTAGGCTGATGTCTTCATGTTTTCTGTTGCGTTCTTTGAAATGCACAGGTGTTTTAGAGATTTTGGTGGCAGTTTATTACGCTTTAGTCCAAAGTCACCTACTTTATGGGCTAATATGGTGGGGCGATTTCGTGCATGCCGAGCAGGTATTTGAATTCCATAAAAAGTGTTTCGAGGTGCATGGAGGGCGTGCGCTCACATTATCACTGTCTCCCGCTTTTTCAAATATATCGAATTTTTCCACTTCCATTTCTGTACATGTACCAATTTATTACCAAACAATCATTTTTTCATTAAGAATCAGTACCACGGTATATTAGAAAACAGTTCTTTTTTTCATTACAACATAAGAAAATATTGCATGTTCAACAGACTGAGTGAGGTCGGGATTTAATGCGGTTACTGCTACACACATCTTCCTCTCTTATCAATATACTTGACCCAGTGTGAGATTCTATTGGAAAGTCGTACTTTAGATGAAACTGAATATGAAGTTCCTCTTCGTTTAAATGGACCAGCTTCAATGTTCACCCATCTTCGTTTAGTGGTGAGATATTTTCTGAAAGCCATCAAACCCATAGCACTCCTCTTCTAAATTCTAGAAGTGGCTGCTTTTCTCTTATATCGCAGAAAGTTATGTATGCATTAACAAAATGTATACCTACCAAACCCCAAAACAATAATGCCACCATTTCTTCGAACGTCTGTGAAGAGGATAAACCATTCTCAAGTGATCAGCATGATCAACTCCTCCCATAAAAATTTTATAGTCTTTGACAACCAGTGGTGCTATAATATCAGTTTTAGAACCATCTTTCTGTGTTCTTTTTACAGTATTTACTTCATATATATTTAAGTTACTTGCGAAATTAACACACTATTGTCCTTCCACTTTTGCACTCAAATGTCCTTTGATGGCACTATAATCAAAATCTCCACGTTTCCTAGATTTGTCACTTTTCATATTCTTGGGAAATCCTTTTTTTGGGAGCTATTATTGTCACGCATGCTAAAGTTTTTTTAGCTTTAAATTTTTCTAATAAAAGCAAGGAAGTAAAATTGTTGTCATAGTAAATCATTCTGTGTTTTCCCCATTCTTGTTCGGTAAGTTGATAAACAACTCGCTCACCCAGTCCCAAGTCTTTATAATTATCTGCAACTCTACCATTATATATATATATATATATATATATATATATATATATATATATATATATATATATATATATATATATATATATATATATATATATTAATCTGAGAGGCACCATAATTTGTATTCTCTCTTTGTTGGTTTCATAGGGTTGTTGCTTCAGCAAACTCCTCCCCTTGAAAACAATTATGGATTCGTCAACAGAAAGTTGTCTGTTTTTCTTGTAATATTGGTGGAAAGATCGATTTAGTTTATTAATCATGGGTCTCATTTTGTAGAGTTTGACAGTGTTATTCGTAGGAAGCTGAGTATTATTATTGAGATGAAGATCACTGAGTATCGCATCAAATTTGTCTCCAGTCATAGCAGCAGTTACAATCGGTGTCTTCAAGTCTTCACTTGTGAACCAATAGTGTCTCCAGTTTGGTAATTTATGAAAAATTTATGAAAAAAGCTAAGAACACCTCCTTCTTCAGATTCAAAACCATATTCCTTTGAATAGCATACAAATGACTCTGGTATACAGCGTCGTCAACTAGAGGCCCCAGAAGAACAAAAAGTATATCAGTTCGCGGTTCACATTCAGCAAAGTCCTCTTCTACTGTGCGTATTGTGTAGTTGTACTCAGGAACAATAGTTGTGATATCCTTCGTATGCCATTTCCTATCTCTGTCATTACTGTTCAGTTTATTTTGATTGTTTTCAATGTTTTCTTCTCTCTCCACCTGTCCGTCACTTACATCTTCATTCCCATCTTCTCTTTGTGCTGTTCTTGAAATTTCTGAAAGAGCCAAGTTATGTTCAGGACAACCATTGTTGCAAATTATTGATTGAATCTTGGCTTCTGCACGTGATACAATTTGATAATATCGAAAATAAAGCTTATATAAATACTGTATAGTACGAATGTGTACAAATACGACTATAAAAACTCCAGAGAAACTATTTTTTTATTGTTCTGACTACATCGGACGAATGGAAAGTACAAAATGTCCGAAAAAATTTACATATTTATTTAAGTGGTACAATTATTACAGTCTAAAATATATTATAAAAATATGTGCTTCAAAATAATATGCGAACAAGTAAAGTTACAGCGATTAAATGCCGTAATATTCTAGAGAATCAACATAAATGCAAACGTCTTAATCAGCAGTCTTGCACAAGTCACTAAACTTGATGACGCATGGTTTCCGGGTTTGTCGTATTATGCATGATGTGGAGAATATGCATATATGCATATATATATATATATATATATATATATATATATATATATATATATATATATATATATATATATAAACATTTCAAGGTTTCTTGCAATCATTTGAAGAACATTTTCAAAAGTCTTCCCATCGACACCCCTTCTATTAATGAATTTTAATGAAAATTTACTAAAAATTAAAGCTTTATCTGCGGTAGAAAAACATGAGCTAAATTTACATATGAAATAATTAATTGTGTCCCAGATAAATATATGTTTGTTTCCCATAAAATATAGATCAGTATGTTTTACTTTACAAACTTATAACTATTATAATAAGTTTGTAAATTAAAACTGGTATGGTTTTGAAGCTAGATTGTGCCTAGTCTCGATTGAGCTGTTAGTGTGTACGATTGTATTGATGGTGAGTGATAAAACTTACTGTGGTAACGTTAGTAATACAAAACGTAAAATAGTTATTTACATTTCATAAATTCGCTTAAAATATATCCAAGTGAATAAAATAAGCCAAATCTTTATTTCCGTGAGAATGTCGCGGAAAAAAATAATTCAATAAGGGAAGAAACATTATCGCCAAGTAAAAATTTATCACTTGATACGAGGGGTAATCAAATAAATATTGACATATGTGTAAATAATAAACACACATCAAAAAATAACGAATACATAGACAAATTAGTGATAAGCCATCAACAAAATTAGAAAAACCAAATAGATTTTAACCTTTGACTCTCCAGACTATGAAAGCAATATAAATACACAGCCGCCAACCCATACACAAATGCTTGCGAAACCACCTCCAATATTTGTGCATGGGGTAGACAGAGGAGGAACAATATGTTACTAAAGCTTTAAGAGAAAATGTTGTAAAAATTAACTTCGATACTCCTGAAACTTATAGAATAGTGGTAAACTATATGAGAGACCACGCTATCATATACCATACCTATCAGATGAAAGAAGAACGTGCCTACCGGGTATTTATCAAAAATCTACACCATGCGATACCAGTTGATGACACCAAACATAACTTTTAAATAAAGTGTTCTGTGTTAGAAATATTGCTAACATTAAACACAGAATTACAAAAGAACCACTTCCTATGTTTTTTGTGGATCTACAGCCTGCCGACAACAATAAAGAAGTCGATTATCTTGGATAACTAAACAAACGATCGACAGTCGTCGAAGAGCCTAGGAAAGGCACAGATATTGCCCAGTGTGCCAGATGTCAAATATATGGCCATACCAAGAGGCTTTGTAATCGACCATACGCTTGTATCACACGTGGCGGGCCCCATGACACTAATATATGTACTAAACATAGAAACACTCAAGATAGATGCTTTCTATGCGAAGGTGAACCATCCAGCTAATTATAAAGGATGTAGAGTCTACAAAGAGTTGCAAGAAAAATAGAATAATAGCCATAATCTCAGATTCGACAGACAAATTAGTGCGTAAAACTACCTCTCGATATGTAGACAGTAGTAACACCTATGCTACTGCAGATATGACAAACCTCAACAAGAACCTCAGAATAATCTTAGCATATAACAATTTCTTGGAGAATTTAAAAATGTGTTTCAACAACGTAAGAAACAAAACAATATTATCATAAGGATGCTGTCTACAGTCATTAACCAGTTATTGCACTAAAGTTCGAATTTATAAGAATTGCTTTGTGGAATGCCAATGGCATAGAGTCCAAAAAACAAGAAGTTACACAATTGAACAGCACCTGGAAGAACAGCAATAGCCATTAAGTCAACAACAGTACACCAAAACTTCAAAAATATAAAATGAACTACCTGCGGGCCATAACAATACAGGTGAATATGTGTTAGTAGGTATAGATGGGGAATTCTAACTCCACCACCCGCCACCGCCACCGGGCGGAGTGGCGGAACTGCCCAGACCCGACGACCTCCGACCTACCCCGAGCACAAGGTGGTGGACCCGACGGTCCCCCGACCAGACCCGAGCACCTCCACCACCTGACTTCGTATTTAACCCGAACAAGTAGCGAACTAACCTGAGATGACGTATTCAAAAGCCAACTAACCTGTATTAGGTAAACGAGGAACCGGCATTTAAAATAACATGCGTAATAAGAAGGTAATTATTAGCAATAAAATATAAACCACTTATCTAACCTGAGAAGTATATGAAAATTCGCTAACAGAACGCACTTGCTGCGTTTAGCTTATTTCAACAAAAAATTAGTAGACCAACTCACCAAACATAGTCATTACCTCCAGACAGATTATTTTCGTAAAACGTTTTAGTTCTGATTTTTCACAAAAAAACTAGACACATATTGATACAAAGTCACCAACAAACCATAGCTCTATATACACAGAACTTTCTACAAATAAACACAACTTCTAGCGTCACTAAACTTATACACCTGTGATGAAAACACACCTATGGTTTATTAGGTAAGAATCAAAAAATTATTAAACACATAATTAACATGACCGCGCCTGGCTGATGTAAACTGAGGTTATTAGCTGGTCGCTCAACAAACAGGAAACACTCTTGATAACGGTTAATCAGCTGGTGACTGCAGTTTAAGCGTTTGCACTAAAATCATAACGTTTTATTGCGCTTCCCAGATCATATGACGGTTTTAGTTTAAATAGAGAATCGGTAGCGAATTTTTATATAAGTTATTTGGTGTAAATTATTTTATTATAAAATTGAAATATAAGTTTTTTTATATCGTAAACCCACCAAATTTGTTTCTTAGACAACGGTTTAAGGTTAGAAATAAAACACTCGATTGTAATACAATTAATTTATTAGGAGCAATAAGATTTACATACAAAATGTTACATAATGGCTCTTACAATACCAGTTAGAGGTTTATATTCAAATACACAATCATGAATAATTAAACAGTAAGCTCTCGTTCTCGGAGCAAAATTGTCTTTACTCATAAACTCCACTTTGATGTCGACTGTTGAAGACTTGATTGATTCATTCTGGTGTTGGCAATCGATTACAAATAGAGCCCGATCTTTAAACTCATCATAATTTAAAAGAGGCTCCGACATGTTTTTATAGTAAAAACTTTTTTGAAAATCTGTATACATCTGGTAGGCTTCAACATATTTAGATTTGTCGAAATCCATATTCATAGCTTCATAAGGGTAGCATTCTGAATTTAGGAACACTCGTAGATCTACCATACCGATGTTATCGAAGAAGTCACCTTTTTTGCCTATGTTATCTTTCCGATCTGTTTGAAACGCTATAATCACATATCTAGGTCTTTCCAAGTTGGTTGCAGTTTTAACAGCCCACACATCTCTGTTTATATCTCTGAGTGCTGGTAGCTCATATATATCCCATTTCCGATATGCGAGAAATATAGATGTGTCTTTTGCTATTTTATCCATCAGTTCCAGCTTCATTTGATCGTTTGGAAATACATGTTTTGCTTTTAAAAACATGTTGGTTACAGTTATCTTAGATCTTGCTGTACCTGTGCTGTAATAGCAGTTGGAATCATTTCGAGCTCTTGTAAATCGGAAAGTATGTTTGCCACAGAGAACTCCTTTAAAGTGATGGAAGAAACTGAAGAGGAACCAAAGAGGTAGGAGCAAGTGAAACTTGTTATCGTTTAAGGTGATGTGATCTGATGATACATTCAATCCAGCATTGCTAAGAGATTTTGCTTCATTCTTACTAAACGAAAGCAGAGTTTTAATGTTTGTTGTGGTGTATGGATCTCGTACTCGCTCCACTTCCTTGTTATTTAATTCATAGATCATTGATTCAAACAGAGCTACTCCTCCGTTATTTGACATGTGGCAGACGCCAGTAGCATTTTGTACTGCTAGAGGTTCCAGAGCACCTTCGATTATTAGAGCTGACTCTGCTAGACATACGAATGCATCTTGCTGATTGATGTTTATTTCAACTTCATCGCTGTTACCAAACGATTTAGTTGATGAATAGTAAGACCTAAGTTCTTCTCGATCAATAGAGTCGTCAAACTTGGGGTCTTTGAATATTTCTAGTTTTGATGACATGATAACCAAGACTTTTAAGGAATTCAATATTATCGGAACGAAGTGTATGCTTCAAAGGAGCTGATTGTACTAAATTTGTTTTGGTAGATTCACTTGCTTTTATATCTTTAAAGACTAGCATTCTAGGCAATCTTTTTAAGCTCTAAGCGAACAGACACCTCTTCACCTTGAAAGTTTACAGGAACTGAATCTTGATCCACGATGTCGATGCTTATATTTGAAATCTCTCGTTTGTTTACTGGTAAATAAATTAGATTCTTAGGTTCTATATCGATTGCATAACCAGGATCGACCATCGGTGCAAACTCATATAACGTATGTGAAGGTTTTCCATTATAGTAAGAACCAGACACAATATTAGTTTCTATACGAATCTGTTTAACATCCACTATTTCAACAGGTAAATCAGATTCATGGAAGACACCTGGTTGAAGAACTTGCTTTGAAAATCCCAGCATTCGCCCAATCGAATCATCAGATTCAAAACTGATACTTGTGAAACACTTTATTTCACATCTAATGGTGTTGGGATTAGGTCTTAGAATCAAAGCTAGCTGCTTTTGTTCACGTGTTGCTGTAGCACCAACAAGTTCATTTTGAAGCAAGTTTTCCAAATGTGTTATTTCATATGCACCAGTAGGTATCGTGATGATTCTCCAAGCAGCTCCTTCTTTTACATAAAATTTATTTTTACCTTTATATATGTTAGGTATGTTGTTGTATGTGTGAAAACCTATCAAAGCAACTGCATAACTACCACCTGGATCCAATTCAATTGGAGGATCGTAGTCTGTTGACAGATGACAACTGCGATCTTTCAACGTGAAGGTTTGCGACATGACTGAAACACAGATACTACTGTTTAAGGCTTTTATTTAAAAAATTTAAACATAAGTGACCACAATTATAAGTATTATATTTCTGATACACATCATGATTGTACATTAGAGTAGAGTCTTTAAGGTAACGCTGCAGTTCAACTGGTGGCTTCAAGTTTCCATATGAGTCAAAGTACACGGCTGTGTCACCACGTTTCTTAACTGCAACCCAATGACTGCCAGGTTCCTTGTTTGTTTGCAAATTCATGATAAGTGATTCATTCTTGCGCGGCCCATTCGATGGCAAGGTATCTCGCATGTATACACCTCTAAAATATGGAATTTTCATTTTACCAGCAAATTTCATAAGGTCTTCATTTGTTAGAGGTCTTGCTGGTAAACATCTTACTCGTTTTTTGGTTTCTGCAAATACAACCCATAACCGCTACGCTGCTTCTTCAGATATAATCCTTTACCGAATCTCTTATACTTTGGTTTTAATTTCAAACCATTACCTCTCTTACCCATAGCAATAGCCTCCATCGTTTTGTTATGGCGTTCTTCTTCTTCTAGTTTTTGTTTGGCTGATTTGGCATCGTTAACTGCTTTAGCAATGCCTGCAGCACCGCCACCCAGAGCACCTAACGCTGACAGGCCACCAAAAATTAAAGGTAGTAGTGGAAGGAAGCCTCCGCTTTTAGGTATTGGAATAACTCGCGGTTTCAGCACATTCTTACGCCCACCAATCTGTTTAACAATTGCGTGAGCGATATCAAACACGGCATTCTCTGATGGAATAAGATTTCTGTCTTTTATAACTTCTCCAATCAGACTAAGAATGTTTTTAAAGGGAACTTTTTTCCTCGGTTTTGAGTTGATTACATCAAGACCCATACCGAGCTTTCTTTTAACTTTCATGGTGTTTGTAACACTCCAAGCGGCTAACTTTTCACCAAAACTCGCGTCCTTTGACTTGACTCTCTCCCAAGCTCGATTCTCCAACACTTCGTCGGCTCGATGCCTATCACTTAACTCTGTTGATTGAGAGTAAGCGATGTCGTGGTCTCGACAAGCACGATCTAAAGGATTGATACCTTGATCACCTCTAGCAAGACGTTCTTTAAGTTTAGTACCCGGGCCACAAAATTGATAACCAGGAACGTGCAGCTCAACAGGTAGCTTGTTAATAGCTGTGTTTACAAGACCTTCACCTTGTGACACCAACATTGATACTAACTGTGTGATCCGCTTACATGTCTATATTTATATACATACTCGAAAAATATAGTTTAGTTCCAGTCAAGATGCACACCATCAAACACGCTTCTGTCTTACCTATTACAAATATAGATGATGTTGTTGATACAGCAGAACAACAACTAAGGCATGGTCCTCTCTTCCCAAACACAGTTAGAGGTATCATATGTGGTCCTAGTGGGTGTGGTAAAACAAATGTTATGTTAAGTTTATTGTTTGAACCGAACGGCTTAAAGTTTGATAACGTGTATGTGTATTCAAAGTCTCTGTATCAACCTAAATATAAGATGTTACAAAGGGTGTTGGATGCTACAAAAAGTGTTGGTTATTATCCATATAGTGAAAACGATGAAATATTAGATCCAGCAGAAGCCCAGGACAACTCGGTGTTTATATTCGATGATGTGGCTTGTGACAAACAAGATAAAATGAGAGCATACTTTAGTATGGGGAGACATAAGAATATTGATTCATTCTATCTCTGTCAAACATATACTCGAATACCCAAACATCTGATACGTGATAACGCTAACGTTTTGATTCTCTTTAAACAAGATGAAACGAACTTAAAACACATCTATGACGATCATGTGACCACTGATATGGACTTTAAACAATTTAAAAATATATGTTGTCAATGCTGGAATGGTAATAAGTATGGTGTGTTGGTGATTGTAAAAGAAAACGAAGTCCACAGAGGGAGATATAGAAAAGGATTCGATAGCTACATATTAATCTAATGGTCTACAACCAACAACAAAGAGATGTCTAGCAGGACAACCAACCAGCTAACAAGACAGACAACCTGTCTAAAACAACCTGTCTAAAACAACCTGTCTAAAACAACCTGTCTAAAACAACTTGTCTAAAACAACCTGTCTAAAACAACCTGTCTAAAACAACCTGTCTAAAACAACCTGTCTAAAACAACCTGTCTAAAACAACATATCTAAAACAACCTGTCTAACAACCTGTCTAACAACCTGTCTAACAACCTGTCTAACAACCGGGTCTACCTGTTGTGTTAGATACCTAACACTAGATAGGCAGACATACAACCAATTCAAAGCTAGTACACCTTAAACCACCGAACTGTTTGCATCTCTTAACACGAAACAAATAACTTTAGCAAGATGGAGGTGATGAGTAACCAAGAGAGAAAAATTAAGAAAAAGATTTTACAACTTGCTGAAAACATTCGAAAAAAACATTTAATGCTTAAGCTTGGTAGAGCTGAGAATGATGAAACCCTGCAGCGTTTATATAAACCACTTGTTGACCCACTGAGTGAAATATCTAAAAATACATCAACGCTTAAACTACAGCCAACGGTTGAACAAATCAAAGAAGAAGAAGCTTCTGATGATATACCAGAAAAGAAACCCAAAGTTGAGTTCCTTAAAGACCATGAAGTTTTTGAAGCCCAACCAGAAGTAGAGACAAGTTTTGATGAGGATATCCCAACATTTGAAGAGCTTGAGGCAGATCTACAAACTGTCACAAACAACCCAGCATATCAAGAATTTTTGGAGCAATATCCTGAACGAGTTCGATATTATGTAGACAAGTATTTTACTGAACCACCGAGGCTTGCTACTATTGATCAAACGTATGGTGCTCGCTACGCTAAAGATACTGGTAGTTGGAGTCTTGGCAATAAACACTTGGACTTTACTGATAATGACATTCGACTAGGTCAAAGGAGATATCCGCAAACACAAGGTCTGCTAGAATTGATATTTATGAAAACACCTAGAGGGTATACCTATGACGATCTTCAACACTATAGAGATATTCTAGAAGCAACTAGTGTTCATAAAATGAACTACGATCCCAACGCACGAACCAAGGGTTGTTCCTCGGAAAAGTATCTGACTCTAATAAAACCAGTTATAAACCCAAGAGGACGAAGATCCTCAACTCCTCAAGGTTTTGGTTACGACACACATCATAACGCAGAACAAAAAACTGAACCTAGAGCTCAGAATGTAAGCAGCAACACTAACAACTATATGATACAAAATAACAAACAAATAGAATATGTCTATTGGGATGACATAAATGAGTTGGTTGATAGACTTAGACTTTTAGTAGCTTCCCAAGCTGCTGGTAATAATGCTCATAACAATGAAATTCAGTCAATCATTGAAGAACTGAAGGAGGTTGGTGTTATCGCCTAGTATACCTACATATATCAAAGATATACCTACCTTAGTGCTTAGTATAAAAATGTCTATCGATAAGTTCGGACGTTCCCAATCCAATAAAGGTTCTAAGTTTAAAATTATTGAAAGAGAGATTTTCCCAAGAACTACTAGTGGTGATTTTGATTTGCAAAGCCATAGATTGTGTAACATCGCTGATCCAGTCGATTCAACAGATGGTGTAAATAAAAAATTTGTTGATGTATGGATAGACGACTATCAGAAGAACAAAGATGAGGTAAAACAAAGAATCATTGCCATACTACTTGAAGCTGTACACAAGCCTGAGTTGGAAGATTTAAAAAACGAATTTGAAAATAAATTGAAAATTTTAGCTAAGAACATAACTGATCAAGTTTTAAAAGATGTTGATGTGTTAAAGAATAAGAAGCTAAAGAATAAGCTGGGAGAAATAGACGGTAAACTAAAAGATTTACATGATAAGTGGATACTTTTAAATCCAACATCACCATGAAGCGTAAAACAGTTGAACCATCTGATGCTAAAAAACAAATAATTACTGAGTTATATAAACCAGCAAGAATCAATTTTAAACGTAGACGTACAATAATCAAAGGTTTAAATGATTTGTGGCAGATTGATTTAGCAGAATTTACAGACTACTACAAAGCAAACTCTGGTTACAAGTATATTTTAGTGGTTATTAATTGTTTTTCAAAGTATGTGTGGACTCGCTCTCTTAAATCTAAAACTGCTGAAGAGGTGACTAAAGCTATGGCTGATATTTTATCTACTAGTACAGCGCCCTCTAACATCCAGTCTGATCTTGGCCGCGAGTTCTATAACTCAAAATTTAACGCCTTAATGAAAAAATATAACATCAATCACTACAGCACTTATAGTGTGAAGAAGGCTGCAATGGTGGAAAGAGTCATACGTACCTTGAAAGAGAAGATCTATAAAAATTTCAACTTGATTGGTTCCTACAAGTGGATTAATACACTACCTGATGTCACTGCTGCTTACAACGCTACTGTTCATCGAACAACTGGTGTAAAACCTCAAGATGTTAACAAGAAAAATGAAAAAGCTATTCTGAAACAAGTTTACTCAAATCTGAAAGTGTTTAACAAAAATAAATTTAAAGTGGGTGATGTTGTACGTATAAGTAAAGCAAAAGCTCAATTTGAAAAGGGGTATACACCTCGCTGGTCAACAGAATTATTCAAGATTGTTAGTATTCATTTCACAAATCCAGTAACATACTTTCTTGAAGATATGCAGGGGAAACCAATCAGTGGAGGGTTTTACGAGGAAGAACTACAAACGACTAAACAAACAGACATCTATCTGGTTGAACGCATCTTGAGGAAGAAAGGCAAGCAGCTCTATGTAAAATGGCTGGGTTTTGATAAATCTCAGAATTCTTGGATAAATTCAGATGATGTTAAATAAGCTTATATATTTAATGTATTAATGTACTTAGAATAAAATAAAAGTCTTTATTAAAATAATGTTATTTTATTTTTTCATCTGGTTACATACAATTAAGCTAAGTGAACAATTACAATTTATTTCGTAAATCAATAATATCCTGAATAAACTTCTCCTGCGGTACATCTGCTATCTGTAGATCGTTTCTCTTCGCCTTGAGGTATTCGACTTCGGTCTTTATTCTGTTAAAGAGATTTACAGAATTTGGATCATACAACATGTTTAAAACTACTTCGGAATCAGGGTGTTTATTTTTAAAGTTCTTGACAGCTCTTTTAAAACTTTTCTTCTGAGTCCTTACAGCATGATATGGATAGGTAGCATCCTTCTCATTTCTTGAAAGCAAACCAAAAACACAAACTTTTCCAGGGTTGCTTGGTTTTGGAGATATATCTTCTAAATGTTCTGTGATTTTAGCATTTGTTTCTCGCATACGCTGCACTTCATCATCTATCTCCATTAATTTCACTTCAATTTCTTTGAGGTTATCCTTGTATTTTTGATTAAATTCACTTACGAAAAAATCAAAAATAATTTGGTTGCACTTTTCATAGAAACTATTGGATATCCAACAAGCCAAATTTAATATTAAATCTTTACAGACATATGTACCAGATATCAAGTTGTTTTCAGCTTGTCTTCCACCAAAGTCCACCAAGTATGTAGCGGTTGTAGGTGTTAGTTGAGATGTTGCTTCCGACACTTCTAGGGAGCCAGTATTCCGGCTCCCTGGAGATGAGTCTAAGTGGGCTCCTTTGGTTGAAATATTTAGGATATCGGTATTCCGGCTACCTAACTGTTTCTTTAGCTGACCGTTGTAATAGACAATCAACTCTTTAGTTTTCTTATTTTCCAGCCAATGTCTGAATCTTTTCTCACCATTTTTACACAGCTTAGTCGCATTAAAATAACCAGTGTTCTTATCGATAATTAGTTGAAAGTCTCCAAAGAAACCATACCAGAAGTTATCTTTGATTTGCTGGTAACACACATCACTTAATGTAGCCATTTTAAACACACTACTGGGCACTTGGATACGTTAGAGTTAACTGAAGCACGTCTTACCTCTACGATAACTAAATTTTGAATGAGTTTAACAGTGTGTAGTGAACAATTTATAGATGTTGATACCACTATCGTTTGAAGCTGTATTTATTAATATTTATTTCCAACCACATTAGCTGTTCCAACATCCATCCGCTTTCAGCTTCTGCAAACTCCAAAGCTTTTGTGTAAATTTCGTCGACGAATTCTTGATATATACTTTCAAAATTAGTTGACACTGTAACATTTTTATTTTTAGTATTAAATGACTTCATTTCTTTTTTATTTCGACTTTGGAGTACATACAAACCAAACAATTCTAAATTCATTTTAATTTCATTATGCTTAGCTAAAGCAGCTTCCATCAGATGAAACACTTTATGTCTTATTGTTTCCATAAACTGTTTAATATCAATACCTTTTTCGTATATACGATAGGTAGCCATTCTGTTTTTAAAAGCTTGAGTTAACATCTGCACTTGTTCAACTTGCCATGGTTCACATACTTTTGATTTATGAATTTCACTACGTAAATGCCCAGAGAAAGCACTCTTTTTCACTTGTAACGAGCACGATTCACAGTATCTCATCTTAACTATAGGTGCTTAACTAATGAATAAAAACACAAATCTTCAGCTTATATATCTTTATTAACAAAAATGTTTACGATAGATACCTTTAAGTATAGTGTTATATTTAAAACAAAAGTACATCAGCATAAATATAGCAAGACATATAAGAAAACCAGTTGACATAAACATAGAAATATAATTTGAAGTGAACAGATAAGAATCGGTTAATATGAGAGTTCTCCAATCAGATGTCTCATCACGGGTACCATTATCAAACAAGAACATAAGTTTATAGCGCACCATATCACTCCTAATTTTGGACATGTTATATGTTGAAACTTCAATCACCTCATCGTTGTGTAGATGTGTTCTTGAAAGTCCAGACCATTTCATGCAGCCGTCGCTGTCGAAACAGATTCGTACTTCTTTCACATTTGGTGGTTTGTAGATATAAAATACATTTTGACATAGTGCTGTCAGGATGATAAAACTTGCTTTAAAATGGCCCATTGTATATCGTGTGTATTTCTTTAAAACGATTAAGTATTTGTTTCTCTGCAAAGTGTAAACACTCTAACATGCAAACTCGGAATGATGGTTCCTGATCTTTCAACATAATATTTATAAGCTTTACCATTTCATTGTCACACGGTAGCTCCTTCTTATTAACACATTTGAGAACATCAGCGACACAATAGAGGAAGTCGCTAAGTCGAATATCAAAGTTAAAATTAGTTAGAAACTTCACCTTTTCGTTGATGATTTCAACCAGATCTAGTAGTTGTTGAACCGCATCTTCGGTTAAATAAAAAGTAGTAGAATCATCTGAGATTGATATACCTTTACTGTCTAAAATTTTAATAGGTTTGACAGTACATACTCCAATATTTTCAGGTTCAATCGTATTACCTTTGGTAAAGTATTCTTTAGCTGCTTTTGTTAGTGTTGAAATAAAATAGTCCCACTCCCAGGAGCCAGATGAGATTGTTATATTTGGATTTGGCGGATACGGGCTATTATTTACAATCTTAATTATTGGAATCAATCCAGCAGCGTTTGATATACCAATTGCAACACTTAGAGAGGGGTTAACAGTATACCTTGTTTCCAACAGCATTCTACTTTCTTGCTTAATCTCAATAATATTCTGGCGCATAGCTGCATCAACTTGACCCCAATAACAATTTTCACAAACACTGTTATTAGCAGGTCTGAAGGACTCAGGTCCATCGTTAACATCGATACCATACATATTGAACAGAACAAGTACACTACTATAACTACTAAGAATAACTACTGTGAGCAAATTGCAGACTGATGTGTTTGCATGCCACTCGGCGGTTTTATAATTATATCCCCACCTTTGTTTAAAATTCTGGAGTTTTTTCTATTTCATATGACTTTAAGGTCATTCAACGGAAATAAAACCACAAACAGGAAATATGAATTGCTCACAAGGTTATTTCAACAGCTGCGAGGAAAATATGTTGGCTAACAAGGTTAATTTTGGGAAATGCTTAATATAGCCATAGTTGGAAGCGATATCGCGGTTACCACTAGATGTATACCTTGTTGCCAGCTCTACTTTCAACAGATTCTTTAAATCAAACCGATTCCAATAAGACTTAAGAATATAAATTTTTTATTGTACACATGTACATATGTTAAATTTGGATTCTGCTTACCTAGACGAGTGATATGACACCAAACACGTAGGACTTTAATGCATAAATAACAAATTACGTGTACGCATGCGCTAGCCGCCATGTTTAACTGGTGACTCCTCGTTTGCTTAATACAGGTTAGTTGGCTTTTGATTACGTCATCTCAGGTTAGTTCGCTACTTGTTCGGGTTAAATACGAAGTCAGGTGGTGGAGGTGCTCGGGTCTGGTCGGGGGACCGTCGGGTCCACCACCTTGTGCTCGGGGTAGGTCGGAGGTCGTCGGGTCTGGGCAGTTCCGCCACTCCGCCCGGTGGCGGTGGCGGGTGGTGGAGTTAGAATTCCCCATCTATACCTACTTGTGTTCCAATTCACAAATTATTTGTACCTGTCTTCCTAGACACAGAATAACTGAAAATATGCTTAAGATGTTTTTTGAGACACTCGGACAAGGTTTATTGCTGGTGGTAACTATACTGCAAAACACACTAATTTTGGGTGCAGACTAACTACTCCCAAAGGCAGAGAGTTTATTAATTTGATTTCAAACAACCACTATAGCTGCCTCTCCACTTTGGAACCAACATACTGGTTAGCAGATCCAAACAAAATACCAGATCTGCTGGATTATTTTATAGCAAACGGTGTGGCAGCTAACTACCTTGACACAGAGTCATGTTTTGAGTTATCGTCAGATCATACACCTGTCTTATTGACTGTGAGTAAAACCATAATTAAGAAGACTCCAAAGCCCTCATTATTTAACAAGCACACCAACTGGGACATTTCAAGGACGTCATAAATGAAAAACTGAACTTGCAAACTAGTATAAAAACAAGTGAGGAGCTTGACAATTTTACAAACAATTTAGTAACTACAAGACAAGCAGCCTCGTGGCAAGTAACACCAAACGTATAGCAGAAATCTCGCTCCACTCAAAACATTCCAAAAGAAATCATGGAAATTGTGACAGAAAAGGGAAGACTTAGAGGAATATGGCACTGTATCAGGCTGCCTCCTGATAAGACTGTTTTTAATAGCCTCGCCAATAAATTAAAGAAAATGTTAAACGAGAACAAAAATGAACCGTTTAAGTTTTATTTGGATAATTTGTCCTACAAAGACTACACTTTATGAAAAACTGCGAAACGTTTCAAACAAACACATAATTTATCCGTTCCACCACTTAAAAACCCGACGGAGCCTGGTCAGATAGAGAAAAGACAGAGTTATTTTCTCAACACGTTGAGTCCGTCTTTATTCGACATCTTGCAAATACTCCAAAGCAAGTACCACAAGACTTTCTAGAAGTTCCATGCCAGATGTCACCACCAATTAAAGAATTTAGAGTGGGTAAAGTAACACAATAAATACTTGGCCTTGAGTTCAGGAAATCTCCTGCATATGACATGATAACGACAAAAATACTCCATCAGCTTCCTGAGAAAGACATAAAGCATCTAACAGTACTCTTTAACTCAATATTAAGGTTGACACATTGGCCAGACCAACTAAACTCTGCTCAAATAATTATGGTTTTAAAGCAAGGAAAAGCAGTCAGCGATGTCAAGTCATATAAGCCAATAAGTTTGCTTTTAACCATATCTAGGATATTAGAAAAATTAATTTTAAAATGGATGCTTGCTGATAAGATACTTGATACATGGTTACTCGATCACCAATATGGGTTCAGATCTAATCACTCAACAATCCACCAGTGTCACAGACTGGTTTACAGAATTCAAGAGGAAATGGAAAGGGGTCAATACTTCAGCAGCATTTCTTGATATAAGACAAGCTTTCGATAAGGTATGGCATGAAAGCCTGCTATATAAAATTAGAAAACTTCTGCCTCACCACTACTATCTGCTTTTCAAATCCTACCTAAAAAATCGTAGGTTCCAAGTTAAGCATGGAGAAAAACTGTCGAGAAATCATCGCATTAAATCTGGAGTTTAAATCTGTATACTTCAGATTTACCGCCAAGAATTGAGTCAACGACTGGAACTTTTGCAGGCGACACTGTATTAATTGGAGCCCACGAAAACCCGCAAATGGCATTAGAAATCTTGCAGAGGCATTCTAACCTGGTAGAAGATAATCTTGAAAAACAGAGAATCCAAGTAAATGAGTCCAAATGTGTACAAGTCAATACGAAGTGAGTATCCTCCAGTAAATAATAATAGTAAAAAAATACCTCAAGCTGATGAACCTAAATACTTGGGCCTACATCTTGATAAAAAACTAACTTGAAAAGCACATATATTGAAGAAGAAAGCAGAGCTAAAAATAAAAGTTATAAAACTGTATTGGTTAATAGGTAGAAAGTCACCCTTACATCTACAAAATAAATTATTTATATACAAATCAGTAATTAAATCTGTTTGGATGTACGGAATGCAAGTGTGGGGATACTCCAGTAAGTCGAACATAGAAATTACACAATGATTCCAATCGAAAACTTTAAGAATCATATCAGATGCTCCATGGTATATTACCAACCACACTTTAGATTCAGATTTGAAGATACCATGGGTGTACGATAGAATCCCTAAGCCAGCTACAAAACACTGAGCGAAGCTAAATGTTCGTCAAAATTGCACAGCTAGGGACCTCACAGAAGATCCCGTCCAAAGAAGACTAAAGAAAAAATGGCCAAAAGATCTAGTGAAGTTATAACAGGTCCACTACCTACCTGCACATCGCTTAGGATAGCAGCACTGGGTGTGATTCCACCCTGACAACCGTCATCAGATTAGCTCATACAACATTATAATACATTGCCATTCTATTCACCTACGCAAAATGTTTTCTCTTAAAAATCACTAAAAATAATTCCAAAAGATCTACTGAAGGTTTAAAAGTTTTGGTCCAGCATTTATTTTCGGTGAAAATCGACGAAAGGTTTTAATGGCAACAGTCACTACTTGCAAATGTGATGTGAATTACGCTGTAAAAGATTTGTACATACAAAGACTTAGATTCATATGGTTATGTATAAATTTCACAGCATACACAGCAACAAGGGCAAACTGTCACCATTATTGAAGCAGTCGATATTGCGGGCTAGTCACGTCACGCCTTGGAGCGTAATGAAAACGCGGCCAACTTTAATATAAAGCAGACGGTTAGGTGTAACATTGGCCCGTGCCTGAAACAAACAGCTACTTCACAATAACGTCATCCATCCTCGGTGACAAGCTTTCCTGTATTCGCCTCGCAAATTGAATAAGATGATAGGGTTTATAGTCGATATGTCTTCATTTACCCAAAGTCCATTAAATTAGATTGCTTTATTTTTCATAGTTTTTTATTGCGATGCTCTGTATTGTAAAGAGACCCAAATGGACGCAAAGGGAAGTCATAAAGTTCCAGAGAACAAGGGAGATTCTGCGGGAAAACGTTTTGTATGTATAAAACTTTAAGATACCACCATCTTGTACATTCTTTACAATGAATTATGATATCTACTTTATAATTTTCAGGGAAATACAGAATATCACTCCTCTGGAATTTAAACGATTATGTATCTCAGAGAAAAGAGATCAAAATATGCAGATGGGTGGGTATTTTATTCAACATTAAACTAATTTCGTGCAGTTCTGTATTTTCTTTATTTATTAAGTTGCTTTCCGCAGAGAATAAAACTGGAAATTCTTGGAATGTTTTACTGTTAATACCCTATCTTTTAATATGTATATCGTTTAATGAATATCTCTGGTTGTACGCTGCATCTAGTTAGCCCGAGCGCAATAGCAATGTTTGTCTAAATTTATAACGAAATAAATAGTTACATAAACTGAATCAAATCCATTTAAATTTAATACACTACCAGAAGCAAAGGCTTTTTTGTATGGCACCAGGTTCTATTGAGATTCTCAGATAAATACTAATCCTGGAAACTGTTTACAGGTGTCCCACGTAGTGGTATTTTTTCGAAGGAAATCCTAACGTTTTTCCGAAAAATCTGTTGGGATTTTCCTGACTGACGACTTATCCAAGCCACATGCAGTAGACGGCTGCCAAGTTCCATCAACGTGACTTGATTATCTTTGTAGTTATTGGTGATATATATATATATATATATATATATATATATATATATATATATATATATATATATATATATATATATATATATATATATATTAGGTAAATGTCTTGTGCTTACTTTTTACATAGATTTTTTTATTTTTCAGGTGAGTGTCTGGTGCCTTTATTTTCCCAAAGCAAATGCTAGCAGTTGAAGTTTATACGGTAAGAGATTAATTTTCTCTTTTTTTTTGTTTATCGCTGCGCATTCCCTTATATTTTTGTATTTCTATATCCGCCATTACTATAAAGTGTTCTCATTAGATTGTAACTTTTAGACTACAATTAAAGCAACGATGCTCTATTATATGAACGTTTTCAGATTTCTAACATGAATACTTAAATCAGACACTTAAAGCAACGCTTCTCTATTATATGAAAGTTTTCAGATTTGTAAGATGAATACATCAGACATTTCCTGGAAGATGAATCAGGAGAGGGTTATTGAGTGACCAGATTCGTCTCCAGATCTAACGCCATTATACTTTTCGTGGGTAGGGGGGGGGGGGGTAGGTGGCTCACCTCAGAACCAAAGTTTATGCAACAAAACAACTATTTAAATAAAAAGATCTACGAAATAGAATTATTCAAGAATGGCGGCTGATGGGATTTTAAATGTTACAGGCAGTGCGTAAAAAATTCGAACATGTTATTTATCGTTGCATTTCAGTTAGTGGTGGTCACTTCAAGAGTCTCTGTAAATAATCAGTTAATACAACAAATTCAAAAACACTGTGTGTGAATAATCAGTTGTTCAAATACCTACATTTCCAACACTGTTAGACAATAACAAAATTATCTCGGAAACTATCAGATAGAATTCACCAAACTAGGTAATTTTAGAGACTTCAACACCCTTCCAAAAGAAACATTACTTGACCCTACATTTTATTTGAGATTTCAGGAATCCAATGTCCCTTTATTTTCTTAATTTGCATATTTAGCGATCAAAGCGTAAGTAACAATAATATTACAGATTCTAAGTTGTTCCCGAGGTAAAAATTATTGTCACAATTTTGGTGGTTTCGTCCTTGTAAGTCACATATTGGATCTAGCTACTACCTGGCAGAACAACTTCAAATCTGCTGTCAAAATTCCTAGGTGCATGATTTGAATACTCGCGTGTAACTGGTCCCCATCGAGTATACCCATGATGCCGAAGCCGGCGCAGCCGAGCAACGCGCCGTCTTGCCGGTGTGAGACGATGTTACCTGGTGCTGGTACTCCTGCAATCAAGATAATAAACACCGTGTCCTATACATGTTGTGTATTGGGGCATAATCCAGTATTACAAATTTTTGTTAATTTGGATATCGACTCACAACCTTTATGAGAATCGTACCCACAGGCTGTGCGATTGCCTCTTATCGGGTTTATAATCTCCTGTTTTGGACTATAAGGATTGGGTTTATGGAAACCAGACAATGACCAAATAATTTACTGGCCAGTTTCAGCTATACCTGGAAAACCTCTGATGTTCCTCTTAATAGTTTTGTTACATTTGTGCTATGCACGATATCTACATCGCAGAATATATATATAATTTTTCTTTATATGTAAACCAGGCTATTCCTTATCTGAACATACAGATTTATCATATACCTATGAGTAGAGTTTAATTTTTTTTATCTGTTCTTAATTTTTTTTTTAATATTTAATGATCTGTCCGAGTAAACAGTTTTTTAGTCCAGAATCCATCAGAATATTTTTATTGTATCGAATAGTCTAAAGCCGGCTGCAGCCATGCTAGGCAATCTTATATGAAATATTTAGTACCTTTTCAAATACTTACACGTTTAGTTCACACTTCTTAAGTTAATTCACCCTCAGATGTACTATATCGATCACAGACAAGGCAACGTTACTTAATAATTCATTTTTGTTTAATTGTCGTTTTTCTTATTATGCAGCAAGTAGGTATTTAATGTTTTTCTTCCGGGTTCCTATATTTTTGTTTACTCGTCAAGCTGAGTTGCAGTACTAAGTAGGTATCCCTAGATACATTAGTCTATAACGCCTAGTTGTTTTTCCAGTTCCTGTCTATTAACATCGTTTTTCTTAGATTCGCTAAAAATCCAGATGGCATCCCTGACAAAATTAATTTACCGTTTGTTTTGTTGGGTGAAATTTCTATTTCATTCGAATTTAAATAAAGCAGCATGTTCATTACTCTCAGACTGAACAAATATTCACAGTGAGAGGGTGAAAGACGGCAAAATGACACTGCCCGTTGTGGGACGAACAATATTAGGTCTTTATATATAAATAAAATTGTTTTTAGACGACCTTTGGAATTAGAACATTTTTATGGTAAAATATCGAGACACAAATTACCAGTATTCTTGGAATAATTGAAAACAAGTACACAACACTATTTCGTCGTTTTTCTGTTTATACCTGCGGGTGTAAACAAGTATGCATGCATAAACTGGGTTTATATTATACGGTATATTATGAGTTATCAGTTTATCAGTGAGGTGTCCATGGCATGTTTTTTTTTCAGATTAAATAACTTGCGGTGTGTATGTACCCGTCCACCAGAGAAACAAATTTTAAAAACAAAAATAAACCAGCCTATATGCCTACATATATTTGAGTTAAATCGTCAATTTTTTACTTCTCACTTGTGTGTTTCATTATTCTAAAAATCTAATTGCTGTTATATACTACCTGTTCGTTGTTTGGTACAACCATCACTATAGACGAGTAGCTTTCCCCCTTTTTAGTGAATTTTCTTAGAAAAAATTCACTAATGAGGAGATCTCGACTTTTGAATTTTGAAAAAATTTCTTCAAATGAGCGTGATCTAGGACCCCTAGGACCCATATCCGGGGTCAGTTTCAATTTTTATATGTTTATATATATATATATATATATATATATATATATATATATATATATATATATATATATATATATATATATATATATATATATATATATATGTATCACACCGATAACTCAAAAAATAATGGGCCGATTTTGATAAAATTTGGCATGTGCTTTTCTTTTGTAAATAGCTTGGATAAGTTCGTTAGTCAGGAAAATCGCACGAGGTTTTCCGGGAAAATTTTGAGTTTTCATTCGAAAAAAATTATTATCTCAAAAAGTAATTAGTCGATTTTAATAAAATTTGGCACGTACCTTTCTTTTGTAAATAGCTTTGACAAGTTTGTTAGTCAAGAAAATCGGAGGAGGTTTTCCGGGAAAATTTTGAGTTTTCATTCGAAAAAATTTTTTATCTCAAAGAATAATACCCCGATTTTGATAAAATTTGGCACGTACCTTCCTTTTGTAAAAGGCTTTGACAGGTTCGTTAATCAAAAAAATCGGACGAGGTTTTCCGGGAAAATTTTGAGTTTTCATTTGAAAAAAATTTTTATCTTAAAAATCAAAAATCTATGATAACCAAATTTGGTGAGTAGGTTTACGATATAAAAATCAAACTATATACCAAAATTTAGATTTCCATGTTGCAAGAAAAAAAAGTTATAAAATATTTTTTTTAAAATACATTTCCTTTCTGTGAACATTCATGTCACAATGAGGTCAATATAACTCGAACGCAAATTTAGCGTCGCACGCAGCCAACTAGGAAATTATCATTCGAAGTGGAGAACCTTAGCTCAGCGTTTTGATTAAGTTGAACCGTCTTCAAACACTGTTATCTTTGAACAAGAGTCTAATATATTTTTCCACCGTAGCTTTTTCTAAAGATTTTGCTGATTGTGTAGCAAGTCTTATTGACATATAAGAGGTTCTCCGAGAAAATAGTTTTGCAGAAGTGTTTCAACAATGTCAAACACATTTTTACTCCCGCATTAATCGTTTGAATTGTACATCTGAGGAACAAGTTAATCGAAAAAATGACCTTTTAAGAGAATATGAAAATATTCAGCTGTGGTTTACAAGCTCAACTACCTGTCCATCATTAGGTAGTACATATTGCACGACGGATTACGTTTCATGTTCCGAGCAAGTAATGCGAGGTAAAGTTTTTAACGTTATTCTTCCAAAAGCAACAATTTGTTGTGACAATACTAATCCCTTTTTAAGTAATAATAGCATCCTTTTTCGGAGCATGCAAACCCTTTTCTAGATGACAACGTTTTACCGAAAGATAGTATTACCACGAAGAATCCACAAATAAATTGTGAACCATCAGTTAATATTTACAGTCCAACCCCCCAAGTTAATCCACTTCACAGAAACGATCATCCTTTCCTCAACTAAGTATTTCGTTCCTGTATTGAAGTGGGCAATTCATTTTTCTGGCCGTCAAAAAGGCGTGGAAGTCATCCAGTTTTTGGAGAGAGTTCAAGCACTTAAACATGCCCGAGGAGTTACTGACAAAGGTTTGTTTGATAGTGCCGTAGATCTTTTCCGAGAACCCGCTTTATCTGGGTTTCTAAGTATCAGACATACCGTTTATAATTTGCCCCACTTAAAACAGAAAATTAGTGACACTCATCCCACCGAATTACGATGAGCATTTACTAAAGGGGATAAAGAACCGCACACAACGCCCAAACGAGGGCGTAGTAATCTTTGTCGCAGAACTTAGAATAAAATTCCGACACATGTTAAAACCGATCAGGCTAGATGAACAAATTCATATTGTGAGGTGAAATTTGACCACTTTCTTGTGTGACACATTTTATTTGCAAAAGATAGATTCATATCAATGTTTGCAAATACTATGTAATGAGATTACTAAGAATTCAGATGAACGCGTTAACGAAACTATCAGACAGGCCCGTGTTCCACAATCTCGCGTAACCGCAGTAGAAAATAATCTATTTTCCACAGACTTGGTTGTGCGAAGAGAAACCGAAGCTTTGATGTTCTTAGACCTATATCTTGTTGGAATTGCCCTAAAAATGAACGTGGTTATAGTTTTTGTGACCAACCTGGACGCAAATTTTGTTTCTGTGGCATTCTTAATGTTTTTCGGTATGATTGTCCGAAATGCAATCCATATCGAGCAAACCGACAAGTTCTCATGTCTATGGGGTTGGTCTGTTTCAATTTGCTGTAAAACCTTTTGGATTATGTAATGCTGCCAAACACAACAAAGGCTGATGGACTACCTTTTCAAAGACACAAAGTTTGACAATAAAGTTTTTTGTTATATCCATGACCTTATTTGGGTATCTGAAGAACAAATATCTCTCTTGTCGGAAATTTTAACACGTTTACATAAGGCTGGGCTCAATATTAATTCTCCAAAGTGTCATTTTTGCCGAAATTCACTATCTTTTCTTGGATATATCGTCGACAGATCATGTTTACGTACCAACCCGGATAAAATTCAAGCTATTCTAGATACTCAATCTGCCAGGGCCACGACCAAAGTACGCCGTGTCGTAGGCATTCTTTAATGGTACCGAGGCTTCCTAAAAAAATTCTGCTATTTTAGAACCAATTACCTCACTCATTAAGGGCCGAAAGAAAGGAGTCCTTATAGTTTGGACCGAAAAGGCCAAAATTGCTTTTCAAAATATAAAACACCAGTTAGCTTCTGCACCAATTCTCGCTAGTCCTGATCCAAAATTGACGTGTTTTATTCAAACGGACGCAAGTGATCTTACTCTAGGAGCAGTCTTATTTCAGGCCAAGGACAATTTTGAACACCTGTAGCTTACGCTTCTCGCAAATTAACCAAAACCGAAACAACATATTCAGTCACGGAAAAGGAGTGTCAAACTGTTATCTTTGGTATTGAAAAATATCGGTGTTATGTTGAAGGTACCGAATTTACCGTTATCACAGATCATTCCAGTCTTCAGTGGCTGTATAAAATTAAAGGCCCTGTAGGTGGCATTGAACTTTGGTCAGTCAGACTAAGCGGGTACAACTTTAAGATTATTCATCGCCCGGGCAAAGATAATGTTATGGCCGATTCTGATCCTTGGTACGTTGAAATGACCAATAAAGTTCAAGGTAATCCCGCGAAATACCCTGATTTCTCCGTACACAATGGCGCTTTATATAACCACGTCAGACCTAAAGTCAACATAGACACCAATCAGAATGACTGAAAATTATTTGTAGCAACCCCTAACAGATGAGATGTCTTACTTGAATGCCATGATCACCCACCTCAGCACACTTAGGTGGATATGAAACTGTCGCAAGAGTTGCCGAGAAATATTATTGGCCGAAGATACGCGGGTCAGTTCGCAAACATATTCGCTTGTGTTCTATTTGTTGTGCGTACAAGTCTACGAATCAGTCCCCAGCTGGACTGTTTGGTACTCAACGTTCCGTCAGTTGCCCCTTTCAGATGATATATGCCGATATTATTGGACCTTTTCCTCGTTCTCGTTCAGGCTGTGTCTAGCTTTTAGTAGTTACTAATGCTTTTCCCCGGTTTATATTAGTATATCTAATGCCCCTAGCCACGTCAACGAAAATAGTGAAATTTCTAGAAATTCAAGTTCTCCTAATTTTTGGGGTGCCTCAAATAGTAGTTTATGACAACGGTCCTCAATTCGTTTCGAATGTATTAAGGAACTTAATGAAAAAAGATAATGTCTCAAAAAGTTGGTTTAAGGCTCGCTATCATGCTCAAGTTAATCCCACTGAACGGGTAAATAAAGTCTTAGGATCTACTCTCGCTTCTTATGTTGGTGATAACCACCAAACATGGGATGAGCTCGTTTACGAAATATCTCAAGCGATTTGAACATCCGAGCACGAAACCACTGGTTTCCGTCCGTATTTTATTCTCTTTGGCCGCAACATTCCAGTTAACGGTATTTATTATGGTCACTCCGATCTCAGTTCTTTCGACCCAGTCGCTATTTCTGACAAACTGAGGTGGCATTCCGAATTATCTAAGGTTCCGAAATTATATTCTGACATACATGGCCGTACCCAAAAGTCGTACCTTAAAAACCCTTACTTACTTATAACTTAATTATAACCTACGACGAAGTTAGTTACCAAGTGGGTGATAAAATGAGGAAAAGAAACTTTATTCTGTATGACGCACTAAATAAATTTTCGAAGAAAAGTTTGTTCTGGGTACAGTGGCCCGAGTAAAACGAACTGGCTTGGTTGTGACCTTAACCGATTTTGGCGGAAACTCTCTAGGAGATTTTCATGTGAAAGATTTGAAACCGTTTTTAACTAATGACCATCGGTGTCCAGAATCGTAGAAAGGCACTCATGTGACATTGTTTGTGTCTACCGTACCTCTATGTTTTGTTTTTGTTTGTTTCCGTTATTTCTGTCAGAGTTCTATTTCATTTCTTGATTCCAGTATATACATAAGAACAGCTGGTTTTTCACAGTTATCTTAGTTACCGATGTTCCGTGTTTTGGCCTTATCACTGTATTTATATATATATATATATATATATATATATATATATATATATATATATATATATATATATATATATATATATATATATATTTATTTTTGACCCAGGGAAAGGTTGTTTGCGTAAATTCGGTAGTTGTGAAAATGTTTGTGTCTAAGTTTCATTTTTCTTTTGTGGAAGTGCTGGCTTGCACTGCCTTCGACGCTAGTTATAGTATATGATTTTTTTGGAAGCCTATTTGATGCCGTTAGGCGACTCTGTTCATTGGGTGTTCTTCTA
The DNA here is from genome assembly GCA_964006375.1 of Tillus elongatus. Taxonomy (NCBI): domain Eukaryota; kingdom Metazoa; phylum Arthropoda; class Insecta; order Coleoptera; family Cleridae; genus Tillus; species Tillus elongatus. Next base: position 72,609,045 of record OZ023267.1, read on the forward strand.
GTTATCGGGTATTATGTAGTAAAGTGAGAAGGTGCAAGGCCTCCCTGACACCATGAAAAGATGTGGTCAATGGGTGCATTTAGTTTATGAATGATTAACGTAGTAAGGTAAAGGTAAAGGTAAGATGCTTACTGGCAATTAGGCCATTGCTGACCCTTTTTGCTCATCTAAACTAACCTACCCTCCACCTTGAGCTCGATCTCAACGACGACAGTGATTTTGAAAAATCATCCGCCGCCGGTGAGGCTCGAACCGTCGACCCCCGAGTCCGTATTGGAAAGTCTGAATCGACTTTCCCGCACGGCCACGGAGGCGCTTAACGTAGTAAAGTTGTATTGTTCTAGAGTAGGCAGAATTATCGTTGTAGTATCGTTGAACCTTTTGGCATAAAATAGAAAATCTGGCTAATAAAAGTTCATTTCAGTATCGTTTTCATTTTCGATTTGTATAATGGTCGAAGCTTCTTGATGTCTTGGTATATCGTTACTACCGTCTGGTTATCTTCATGAGTGTATGTGTTTCTTCATTGATTTTTTTTACATGGGTGACTATTTAAAAAGAAGAAAAAATAGCTTGCTTTTTTATCGGCAATAGGGGGAATGCAGTGTGCCAATGCCCCTCTGCGATCTCTTATTTTCTTAATTTGCATATTCAAGCATATTTAACGATCAAAGCATGGGTAGCAATAATATTCCAGATGCTAAATTGTTTCCGACGTAAAAATTATTGTCACAATTTTGGTTGTTTCGTCCCTGTTAGTCACATATTGGATATAGCTTACTGTCTTTGTACTTTGTAGAATAACTTCGAATTTACTGTCAAAATGACCCAGGCCGATGATTTGGTTACTCGCGTGTAATTGGTGCCGACCGAGAGACCCATGATGCCGAAATGCCGAGGCCGCCGGAGCCGAGCGCTGTCTTGCCGGTGTGAAAAGACGTTAGCTGGTACTCCTGCAATGAAGGTGATAGACGCCGTGTCCTGTAACTGTACATGTTAACGTGGTGTATTTGTGCATAATCTGGTATTAAAATTTTTTGTTAATTTCCATATCTACTCTCAACCTTTATGTGAGTCCTACCCCCAGGCTGTGTGATTGCCTCTTATAAGGCATGGGGTTTATAATCTCCTGTTTTGGCTTATAAGGATTGGGTTCATGGAGACCAGACAATGACTCTTTAATTTACTGGTCAGTTTTAACCATATCTGCAAAACGTCTGATGTCCCTCTTCATAGTATTGTTACATTTGAGATTTGTGACTGCTTTTTGTTCCCGCTATGCACGATATCTACGTCAAAGAATAAGGGAGTTATATAGGTTTTTCTTTATATGTAAACCAGGTTATGTCTTACCTGACCATACAGAATTATCATATATCATATCTATGAATAGAGTTCAATTTTTTTAGTAGTTTTTTATTTTAAAAAATTCACTAATAGAGAGGTATCGATGGTGAGACTTTGCAAAAATGTTTTCAAATGAGCGCGAACCAGGACCCCTAGAACCCATATCTAGGGCCAGTTTCAATTTTTATATGTTTATATATAAATATATATATATATATATATATATATATATATATATATATATATATATATATATATATATATATATATATATATAATATATATATATATATATATATATATATATATATATATATATATATATATATATATATATATATATATATATATATATATATATATATATATATATATATATATATATATATGTATCCCATCGATAACTCAAAAAATAATTTACCGATTTCGATGAAACTAGGCAAGTGCCTTTTTTTTATTAATAGCTTGGATGAGTTCGTTAGCCAGGAAGATCGGACAAGGCTTTCCGGAAAAATTTTTAGGTTTTTTTCGAAAAAAATTTGTATTTGTGCTCCGAAAATTACAAAGCTATTTTAATGAAATTTGGTGGATACGTTGCATTTGGAAAGGCCTTACTACATACCAAAATTTAACTTTCTAAGTTTATAGAAAATTGAGTTTTTCAAATTTTGAGTTTTCTCCGAAAATTACAAAGATATTTTATTGACATTTGTACTACGTACTGAAATTCAACTTTCTAGGTTTACTGAAAATTGAGTTATCCAAGTTTTTATCGATCACAGACAATACAACGTAACTTAATAATCATTTTTGTTTAATTGTCTTCCTTATTCTGCAGCAAGTATTTAATTTTTTTCTTCCAGGTTCCTATATATATATATATATATATATATATATATATATATATATATATATATATATATATATATATATATATATATATATATATATATATATATATATATATTTGTTAACTTGTCAAGCTAAGTGGCAGTATTAAGTAGGTAACCCAAAATACATTATTGTATAACGGCTTAGAAACACATTGTTTCTCCAGTTCTCGTATATTAACAGCGTTTTTCTTGGATTCTCTAAATATCCAGATGGTACCCCTGAAAATTAGCTTTTCGTTTGTTTTGTTGAATAAAATTTCTATTTCATTTGAATTTAAATGAAGAACCATTACTCTCAGACTGTACAAATATTCACAGTGAGCGGGCGAAAGGCTGCAAAAATACACAGCCTAGTCAGAGGCCCCTTTGTGTAGGTTTCGGTATTTAGTTATCGTTTTTTCTACTCCAAGTCACAGGAATCTCAACCTCGTGGAGACTTTGTATTGACAGATAACATGAGGTGAGATTTTTCCTTCTTAGTTTTTGCTCAAAGTTGCCTTCTTTGGCAAATGTTATTGAGTCAAGGCGTTCTAAGAAAAGCTAATAAAGTGCAAGAAACACTGGCAGATATTATTAATGGAGACCTTATCCAATACAAAAAGTCACACTCCTAAAGGTCGGCTGCGGGATGTATGGGAAGAGTTTATAACGCTTTCTTCTGCAGTTCGTTACTTTCGTTAGACATAACCCTTACGAATAAGAGCTTGTCTCCGTAACTAGTCAGTCGCAGAGCTCAGGTCTGGTTTGAAGTTCTTTTGGAACACACAGTTGCGGTCTTAATTGAAATTGAAAGTTGTTACCTCAAGTATGCAAGGCGCCAACTGTCACTAATTTGTGAATATGTATTACTAGACAGTTCCACAATACGACAGGACACGTTTATAAACTGTAAAGATTGTTATAAAACAAACAAAAAAACACAAGCTTAAAGCTTAGAGATTGGATTTATTAAAATCTTCTCTAATGAAGCAAACAGAAAAATTTGAAGTTCTCTTATCAAAAAAAAAACAAGATGTTTATATTTTAATTATAGAATTGACATTTAGTGATCACCTTAGGTTTTCATTTGTGTTGCATGTCTGTTACGCATTAATTTAGTTGTATATATCAATAAACTGTTAGATTGACCCTATAGAGTCCAGACAGCATTGTATTAGTTATAGGTTAAATGTCACAAACTTGAGATTAAATGAATTATATATTATTGCAACTATATTATTATTAAATGAACTAAAATGTTAGATTTAAAGCAATGTTAACATTCAGTAATAAACATCCAAAATTTAGATTTCTATGTTACAAGAAAAAAGTTATAAAATATATTTGGTGCCAGATCGTTTCTATGAAAATTCACTACCATAACGCACTTGCTGCGTCCAGACTTTTTATATTGTTGGAAAGATTTATTTTATGGTTTGAGGACCGTGATGTTTTGTCGAAGTACCGACGGAGCTGCATCGACAACTCTGTGCTCCAGATGCATCTGCATTTGCGAAGTCGCACAGAGAAAGCCCATGGAAAAATATATTCCATTCAAAATCGTTCTGTAGTTTTTTTCTGTTTTCATGAAGACATCGGGTGCTATTTTCAAAAGCAAATGGATGTTTGGATGTTAATATTGATGATACTCATGATTTTTACATAAAAATTACAACATAGTAAAATTCACTTATTTGCAGATGACGCTACAAACGAAAGCTCCAAAATAAAATAAATGTAGATCTGCAAAAATTTGGAACCGACTCTTCACCAATGGTCTAAAGCTAAATGGTAATGAATCAAAGTTGATGATATTTGGTGAAAACAGTCATAAAGTTAAGAAACAAGGGTTTCAGTGACAGAAAAAGTTAACATTTTTTTGTATGAATTCTGTATAAGAAGCTGCTACTTAAATTTAATATATATATTTGTTTGTGCAAGGAAAATTATGCCATTTCCATCATTTATATACAAAATTTACCATAAATAAGTTGAAACAGGTCAGGTCATATCACGGAAACAAAATAGTTTTGAAGTATTTTTATGGGTCTTTGTAGTTATTTTAAGATTGATGCAAAACGTGGTCCTTTCTTGGTTTATTATTCACATACTTTACATTATTTGAGAGCGTAGTTTAAGTTAAGAGCTTAATAACTTTGTAAACTGCCACTTGACATTATTCAATCTAAACAATAAATTTTCACCAAGGCAGTATCTTTACTTGTTTCTTGTACAGCACAGTATCACGTTATTCATTTTTAAAAGGTCGGACAAAGGCGCAGTGGAACATTAAATTGCATTAGTCAAATCACTGAGAATTTTACGTTTCCTCTCTTCTTTCTTTAGGATTTTACTTACAAAATCTCATAAGCTGGGCCATATTTGCAAGGACTTTCGTATACCATAAACCACAGAATGTACATTTAACCAATTAGTATGAGTTGCAATAGTAGCAATTTCAATCATATTTATCAGCGCATATGATAACTGGTGTGTTAAATGAGCATTTTATTTGACTTTCAAGCTCTACTTTAATCGGTTTAAGGCTTGCGTCTGCAAATTACACATTTTATTATAGCATCTCCCCGTAATTTACCATGAGTTTTACAGGGCTATTATAATAAAAGTGTAGAAATCAGCTCATAAGCGTAGCAATTTTCGTTTAGGAGCAATTAAAAGTTATAGATTGTAATAATCATTTGTTGACTTAACAAAATTGCATAATGTAAAGACATTTTGCATCAAGCTGCACCTACAGGGGTTATTTAGTGATGTTTGCCCCCGATTTTTTTTCACACGCAGCAAAGAAAATCAGAAAAAAACATACCCGCCGAAGCAGCCTATTTACTACACAAATAATTTTACAACCTTAATAGTATTTCAATAATTTTAGATCTGTAGTAAGATATAATAAGTGTCTAATCAGAGTAAAAATGGCAAACAACATTTAAAAAATTGGTTGTTAACTAATTCAATCGCTAATGAGGGGATCCCAAATTTGTATTTTGAAATAATGTCTTAAAGTCAACGCGAAATAGCATTCCGCGAATACACATGCGGGGCAAGTTTCAATTACTTCCACGTCGTCTTCAACGTGTGGTTACTTTTACATAGTCTTAAACGTGTGGAAGTATGGCAACAGAAACGGAAAATCAAACATTTCTTAAAATCGGTGCAAAGTATTTCTCCGGGAACCCATATACAGCATCAGTTTAAATTACTTCCACAAAGTCTTCCACGTGTGGTTACGTCCACATCATTTAAAAAAAGTCTGAACGCATCAAGTGCGTTATGGTAGCGAATTTTTTTAAATATTTTTATAGCAAGTGTATTTCTTTGATGAAAGCAGGCATCAAACTTGGTTGCCTATATAGTAGAAACAATGTACCATATTTAATCTAAATAACTTTATTGTTTGAAAATATATAAACATTTTTCAAAAGTCTGGATGCAGCAAGTGTGTTATGGAAGTGAATTTCCATAAAAATGTTTTTAATAGCAAATGCGAGCAGGCATCAATATGACTACCGGTATAGACTATGTAGTAGAAACAATGTACTATATTTTATCAAAATTACTTATGGTTTGAAAATATACAAAAATTTTCCGAAAATAAACTTAAATGTTGGTTTGAATTAAATTTGAAGGATTTAATGAAAATTCTGTAAATTTGCAGATTAGCTCCCAAACGCTTTTCAAAAAACTGTTTTCAGAAACATTACTAGGACGCCACCTGGATGCACAAACCACAAGAAAAATTTCTTGTTCACGCCTCCCAAGCAAGTTACGGGACTGAGAGTGAATAGGGGTGCTGGGCGGGGTAGGTAGCAAAAAGGAAATATGAGCAGAAAATGCGAAGAAAACTGCTTGAATTTTCTGTAAATATTTTAGTAAAATGAAGGGCAATGACGGTTGAATCTGAAACTTGAGGGTTTGCAGAACACTCTTCTTGCAACATTTTCTTTTGAAAATCCGGATTTGTTTCACGTTCTTTGCCTAAACATTGCCAATTTTGACGTTTAAAATTGCGAGTTTGACGTTTTGAGGAAAACTCCAAAATTTGTTTCTTTAACTGTCCATAACTTCTTTGTCTTTAAAGCTAGATACCTATATTTTGGTACAGAGTTCACGTTCACTCTTTATAATACAAACACGCGCACCAAATTTGGTTGCCCTTATTTTGTTATTTCCGGAGATATGAATTTTTTTAGGAAGAAAACACAAAATTTTCTGGGAAAACCTAGTCAGATTTTTCTGGCTAACGAACTTATCTAAGCCACTTGCAAAAGGAAGGTACTCGCCAAATTTGATCAAGATTGGTCCATCATTTTTTGAGTTATCGGTCGGATATATAATTATATATATATATATATATATATATATATATATATATATATATATATATATATATATATATATATATATATATAGAAAGATCTCCTCATTTGAGAATTTTTTTAATTCGCTAAAAATGGAAAATTAATAATGTTTTAAGGTGAGCGCGGGAACCCATATCATTTTAATTACTTTCACATCGCCTTGAATGTATGGTTACTTTCACGTCATCTTCAAAGTGTGGTTACTTCCAGATCGTGTTAAACGTCTAGAAATATCTCCACAGGAACAGCAAATTAAAAATTTCTTTAAGTCAGCGCGAAATAGGACTCCGGAAACCCATATTAAACGCGGTCAGTTTTAATTATTTCCACATCGTCTTGAACACGCCGTTACTTCCGCATCGTCTTAGCTTTGTGAAAGTATGACGACAGGAACGAAAAATTACAAATTTCTTTAAGTCAGCCCGAAATAGGACTTCCGGAATCCATATATATATATATATATATATATATATATATATATATATATATATATATATATATATATATATATATATATATATATATATATATATATATATATATATATATATATATATATATATATATATATATATATATATATATATATATATATATATATATATATATTTATTGAGGGTCAGTTTCAATTACTTCCACATCGTCTCAAACGTGTAGAAATATGGCATCATGGCACTCGGGGTTCAAAGGCAATGAAGAAGCTGACAGTCTCGCGAAGAGAGGGTCAGCAGTACCATTTGTGGGAACAGAACCGGCTCTGGGCGTGACAAGGAGCACTGTCAGGGGAGCCATTAAGTCCTGGGTCAGAAATGAACACAAGGTGTACTGGGCAGCCTGTCCAGGGCTCAGACATGGGATCTCAGTAATTGAGGAACCCAGTTCAAAAGAGCTGTGGAGATGCTAAATCTTAGCAGAGGACAACTCAGAAACATAACAGGACTCTTGACGGGACACATGTCCCTCAAGAAACACCCGCATAAAATGGGGCGGTTTGAGGGAGGCCTGGCATGCAGACTCTACGGCGAGAGGGAGCAATCAGCCCAGCACATCTTGTGCGAATGTAAAACTCTGGACCGCAAAGGACAACTGATCTACGTTCAACCTAGACCGGAGACAGAGCAATAAAAAACTTCACCCTTCCAATTGCTGTACAGCCTAGTTCAAGGCACACATTTTGGAACGGGTGTAGTAGAAAAGACAAAGGGCATGCACAATATTCCAAAGGCTGCGGTTCTATCGGGGAGGCAAAGACTCAGACGAGCCCTGAGAGAGAAAAAATGGCAACATGAACGGAAAATTAAACGTTTCCTAAAGTTAGCACACAAAGGACTCCAGGAACGCATATGTATGGTCAGTTTATATTACTTCCACAATGTATTTAACGCGTGGTTACTTCCACGTCGTCCTAAATGTGTGGAAGTATAGCAACAAGAACGGAAGATTAGAAATTTTGTTTCAGCTTAAGCGTTGTAAACAGTCTCAAAAATGTAAAAAAAACTCATTTACGAAGGAAACAAATTTGTGTTGGTGTGTATGTGTAAGCATTAAGCTATTGACGTCAAATTTTGTACACATTTACCAGTCTAGTAACGAACGTTTTGTATTGTTTTTTAGCGTAATCGCTTATGGAGAAGGGTCAGATATAGATACAGATTGGTTGATTGAATTGCACGTTAACCTTGAAAATCGACTAATATTTCGTTCAATGAGTTTCTTTGAGAACATACATTAAAATATTAAGACAGACCAGACACTTTCTCATGAATTTTAAGTAGGTGTGGATCACGCAGGAGAGAAAGTGAAATATTTTTGTAATTGAAAAATCGGAAATAAATTTATTACAAAGGTAGATATTCATAAGCGGATAGTCTGGATTGTTTGTGAGTAAGATTGCTTTGAAACAGTGGGAAGAAATGGGGGGGGGGTGACTGGGGACATTTGACATTTCAATTAAAAATCGAGTATTATATTGTCTAAGAAGTTTATGGGTACCGAAATATGACTATTGCTAAAGGTCTGACATCTTCTTATGAGATTTAAATCTGGGTTGTTTATGCAGGGGTTATTACCAATTTTCTTATTAATCAAGTCATCAACCACAATTTAATTTCATGAAAAGGGTATTTCTGAGGAGAGTAGATTATTACAGCAACGTGGAAGTTATTATTCAATCTACAGCACTATTTTTATATGTGGTCAATTATTCTTATTTGAAGGAAACCAATCAAATGAGTAAAGTTTTGGACATAGGATGTGGCTTTCTCTATTAACGGATGGAGAGTTTTGGCTAGACGTTTTACGAGTTTTTGTGTGAGTGAACGGCGGGCACTTGAGATACGGGAGAATATTAAGTCTATGAATCATCGTATAACCATATTTTCTAAAGTTGCTAATTATATTTCTCGTTTTCCTTTTAATGTAATGTGTAAGATCGTTAAGAATTTGTTTATAGCATATTCTGTTGAGTAAATTGTTCACCTTTTGTATATACCTAGTCTGTTTTGTCAAGTATGACTCTAGCGTTGCATTTATCTACTATTAAGGTTATAATTTCTGTATTCTGGTTTAGGTCTCTGAGTGTTTGCCGTTTCAGTCTACAACTATAAAACCAGAAATATCTTCGAAGCGGTCGAGGTTGACAAACGTCTTCCACTTGTGGTTTTCTGAAAACCTATCATTTCCATGTTACATACACACAAGGTGACCAATAATTCAATAGAAGAACTTAATACCTAATTAGCTGACTCAAGAAGGTATTTATCCGCTTAATACCCTTATTACGATACCTGATGAAATAAACTATTATTACCTACCGAAATAATCACATTAATATTGGTCTAGGTAAACGTCTCAATATAAATAACACAACTCTTTCAAGCAGCAGTCAGGTCCCGCTATATTTAAAGGGTTAAACACAGGCCTTAGTAACAATTTCCAGTAAGGTCTGGGAAATGGGCAGATAGAGACCCCAGAATCAAACTACATAACCCAATATACCTTCATCCACCGGTCTTAGGGGTAGGCACATGTATATAATACAATTTTGTGTTTATGTTGCAAATTTGATGTGGATCCCTTGGAATCTACAGTCAGAAACTGCTGTTGACCAACTTATTAAGAGTGCTAACTTTTTTTCTTGAACCTTTGTCACAAATCTAATAATACACGATTGAAAAGCATAATAAAATCTTAAAAAAGGTCATCTTGTTGCATCACAATAAAACTAACTGTTTTCGAGAAAAACGTTCTTAAAGATTTGTTGGTATTGATTGACAACGAATCACCTAATTTCATTTACAATATTAATGTGTGTTTTGGAATTAATCTCGGTAAACAAGATCATGTTGCGTCAGTTTTGACAGCTAATTGTTATGATTTTACTTGCGCAATGGTCCAAGTTATTTATAAAATAGGATGAAAAATAATAATAATTTTTGAGACCATGTACATTTTCTGCAAATGCTGATACAGGTATTGTATTTTTTTAAACTTTGGGCTTAAATACTACTTTTCACGTCTCTAACATTGAAAACGTAGGACTCTTATACAACTTTCCAAGCCCTATTTCACCGACTGTGTTACCTCAGGTATATCTCTTTGCCAAATTTTTTCCAAATACGTTCTAACGTTTATGCGTGAATGAGTAACGACTATACAAACTTTCATCCCTTATTTTACTCACTTGAATGCTAGTTTCCTGAAAATGCTGATACGTGTATCATATTATTCAGAACTATTGGGTGAAATATGGTTACCCCCTTAACACAAGTCCTGGCCCATCTGTTTATCAAGCCTTATACAAATCCGTTCAGCTGTTTATGCGTAATTAGGTAACAAACATACAAACATCCAAACTTTTACATTAATGATGTTAGTAAGATATTTATAATATATATGGGATAGCGTTGATGCTCTACCGGGAAAGACAGCTCGTATAAATAGCTTCGCTACTTAGATGACGCCAGTTGTGTTCAGCAGTCGCTATATATATATATATATATATATATATATATATATATATATATATATATATATATATATATATATACAAACGTGATAAGCTAATATAACCAAGGAATGGGTTCAAAAGAAAGTCGTAGTTTCCCAAACAGCGATTTTTTATATGAAAATTCACTAATGGTAAAAAGAAATAGTGTGTGATTTAAGTAATGGGCTGCCTTATAAACACATAATTTATTTTATTTCTTAATTTCAATGCACATTGAAAATTTTGTTCATCTTTGCGCTCTATTGAACCGCCAGGAAACTCACCTATTTCATTATTTCGTAGCACATCGATGTGAACGGAAGTTCTATAAATTTGCCAGTAGCTGTCAGTTTATACATTGTTCAAAATATTTTATACCAATGATGTTAAATGGAACATGCCATATATTTGTGAGCTGCAGTTTCATTTAGTATAGTGCTCTATTGACTTCTTCCATAATAAATAGAATGTGTTGTAACAAAAAAGTTATGTGGATTCGTATAGGTACTGAAATTGACGTCCTAAGGTTATATGTGTACAACCGTAAAGATTAATTAAACACCTTAAAAGTAACAACTAGAAACCGTGCAAAGTAACAATTTAAGGATGCGAAACATTTAATGTTAGAAAGAAAGGCTAAGTCCAATACCGACTAGAGTGCTTAGAAACCCATCAAAATAAGACTTAAAGGATATTAAACATTTTGGGTTAGAAATATGGGATAGCGTTGATGCTCTACAGGGAAAGACAGCTCGTATAAATAGCTTCGCTACTGAGCGATAGATGACGCCAGTTGTGTTCAGCAGTCGCTGATCTATCCTATCTCGTTGTGAGTCGCTCAGTTATTAATTCATAAACCCTGATTTGGTCCTGTTAGATCCATAAGTTTGTTTAGAAAAAAACATCACAATATTTATCAAGAAGTTCTGTCTGTACGCGTGCATCGAGTGGAAGTAAATTACCTTTGTTTCTAGCGATACAGTATTTGTAGGCACGTTCTGGGTTGCGCTAAGCACTGATGCTTTTGATTCAAGGTTTGAATTTGATTTTTGGCTGGGCATCTACACCAGACTAAAAAGATACCTTGGCAGCAACATATAAGATGGGAGATGCCCTCTAATAAAAAAAAAAAAATTTCAATTTAAAGCGCACGCACCTCGTATAAAGGTAAATAGACTGAAAGACCATTAAATGATGCACTAAAATTAGTTTCCAATAGATTATGGAATTATTTAGCGAATTTTGGTACAAAAACATAAGAAATAATTATTTTGATAAGATTATCTATATTTACATTTTAGTGAATTTTCGTAGAAAAAATTCACTAATGGGGAGATCCCGACTTTTGAATTTTGAAAAAATTTTTGTAAATGAGCGCGAACTAGGGCCCCTAGAACCCATATCCGTGGTCAGTTTCAATTTCTATATGTTTATATATATATATATATATATATATATATATATATATATATATATATATATATATATATATATATATATATATATATATATATATATATATATATATATATATATATATATATATGTATCACACCGATAACTCAAAAAATAATGGGCCGATTTTGATAAAATTTGGCATGTACCTTTCTTTTGTAAATGGCTTGGATAAGTTCGTTAGTGAGGAAAATCGGACAAGGTTTTCCGGAAAAATTTTGAGTTTTTATTCGAAAAAAATTCCTATCTCAAAAAATAATGGGTGGATTTTAATAAAATTTGGCATGTACCTTCCTTTTGTAAATGGCTTTGAAAGGTTTGTTAGTCAAGAAAATCGGACGACGTTTTCCAGGAAAATTTTGAGTTTTCATTCTAAAAGAAATTTTATCTCAGAGAATAATAGGCCGATTTTGATAAAATTTGGCATGTACCTTCCTTTTGTAAATGGCTTGGACAAGTTCGTTAATTAGAAAAATCTGACGAGGTTTTCCGGAAAAAATTTCAGTTTTCATTTGAAAAAAATTTTTTTCTTAAAAAATAAAAAATCTATGATAACCAAATTTGGTAGGTAGGTTTATGATATAAAAAGTAAACTATACACCAAAATTTGGATTTCTATGTTACAAGGAAAAAAAGTTTTAATAAAATATCTTGTGCCAGATCATTTCTATGAAAATTCACTATCATAACGCACTTGCTGCGTCCAGAGTTTTTTATAATAAATATGTAGGTAAAGGTAAAGGTAAGATGCTTACTGGCAATTAGGCCATTGCTGACCCTTTTTGCTCATCTAAACTAACCTACCCTTCACCTTGAGCTCGATCTCAACGACGACAGTGATTTGAAAAATCATCCGCCGCCGGTGAGTCTCGAACCGTCGTCCCCCGAGTCCGTATTGGAAAGTCTGTATCGACTTTTCCGCACGGCCCCGGAGGCGCTCTAATATATAGGTAAGTTGTTGATAAATTGTTTTCACAAATGTCAAATGAAACTTCAAAGTGACAAACTTAAATAACGTTCGTGTTTCTGACAGCTTGTGACATGAAAATATAAATATTTTCCGCTTTTATTTTCTTTACTTCTACTAGTTGAAATTTCGCAAAAAAGTTAAGGAAAACTTTATTACATTTTCTTTTTTTGAAATTTCAGTTACAGATTAGGTATATATAATTGAATTTTATATATTTTTTCAGCTAATTTTCCTATAGGAAATATTTTGTCAGTTTTTCCCAAAAAAATTTTTCAGTGTTCCGCAATGTTTTCTCAAATTTTTGCGAAACGCTATTAATTAATAATTTAATAAGTTATTGTAAAAAATGTTTAAAAATTCACGTGCAAAAACTGCTTTTCAATTTTCGTGAAAATTAGTTTTGTAAAAGAATGGGAAATTTTTGTGAAACAAATTGTGTTTTTATTTTTGTCAAAAAGCTTTCTGTGAATAATTATATGTTGGTTTTGTAAATTTCTTGGATACTAGTTCAAATTTCGCTAGAAACTTTTTTACATTTTCTTTTTTTGAAATTCCAGTTACAGATTAGGTATATTTAATTTGAATTTTATATATTTTTTCATATAATTTTCCTATAGGAACTATTTTGTCAGTTTTTCCCAAAAATGTTTTCAGTGTTCCGCAATGTTTTCTCAAATTTTTGCGAAACGCTAGTAGTTAATAGTTTAATGAGTTATTGTAAAAATTTTTTTAAAAATTCACCTGCAAAAACTGCTTTTCAATTTTTGTGAAAATTAGTTTTGCAAACTTTTGCGCAATTTTTATTTTTTATTTTTGTATGAAGCTTTTTACATAATTTTTGTTTAAAATTACTTAGCCAATCTTTGTAAAAGAATGAGAAATTTTTGTGAAACAAATTGTTTGCAAATTTTTATGTAAACATTTTTTTTATTTTTGTCAAAAAGCTTTCTGTAAATAATTATATGTTGGTAGGTGTAGTTTTGTAAATTTCTTGGATACTAGTTCAAATTTCGCTAAAAAGTTAAGGAAAACTTTTTTACATTTTCTTTTTTTGAAATTTCAGTTACAGATTAGGTGTATATAATTTGAATTTTATATATTTTTTCAGCTAATTTTCCTATAGGAAATATTTTGTCAGTTTTTCCCAAAAAATGTTTTCAGTGTTCCGCAATGTTTTCTCAGATTTTTGCGAAATGCTATTAGTTAATAATTTAATAAGTTATTGTAAAAAATATTTCAAAATTCACGTGCAAAAACTGCTTTTCAATTTTCGTGAAAATTAGTTTTGCAAATTTTTGCGCAAATTTTTTGTATGAAACTTTTTACATAATTTTTGTTTAAGATTACTTAGCCAACCTTTGTAAAAGAATGGGAATTTTTTGTGAAATAAATTGTTTGCAAATTTTTATGTAAACAATTTTTTATTTTTGTCAAAAAGCTTTCTGTGAATAATTATATGTTGGCAGGTGTAGTTTTGTAACTTTCTTGGATAGGTTCGTTAGCCAGGAAAGTCAGACCGGTTTGTTTCATTAAAAGAAGCATATTTAACATTAAAAGCAATTCTATGAAAATTCGCCACCATAACACACTTACTGCGCTTTATGGCTGTTACAAACCTCTGAAGTATGTCTGTTGTGTATATGTAGTAATTTTGCTGAAGAGTAAAATTGTTGTTTTTGTTTGTCTGTATGTTTGAGCCAATAAATATATATATATATATATATATATATATATATATATATATATATATATATATATATATATATATATATATATATATACATGTGTGTGTGTGTGTATTGGTTTTTTTCCGGAAAATATTAGTGAATTTTCTTAAAAAAAATTCACTAATGAGGAGATCTCGACTTTCGAATTTTGAAAAAATTTCTTCAAATGAGCGCTATATAGGACCCCCGGAACCCAAATCCAAGGTCAGTTTCAGACTTTATATGTTTATATATATATATATATATATATATATATATATATATATATATATATATATATATATATATATATATATATATATATATATATATATATATTATGTGTCACACCTGTAACTTAAAAAATAATGAGCCGATTTTGATAAAATTTGGCACATACCTTCCTTTCGCAAGTCGCTTGGATAAGTTCGTTAGCCAGGAAAATCCGCCGAGGTTTTCCCGGAAAATTTTGTGTTTTCTTTCGAAAAAAATCGAAAAAAATTTATATTTCCAAAATTAACAAAGTAAGGGCAACCAAATTTCATACGCGGGTTTATATCATTAAAGGAAAGTCACCTACCAAAATTTAACTCCGTAGGTTAAATGACAAAAAAGTTACAGGCATTCAAAGAAAAATAAATTTGGGTTCTCCTCAAAACGTCAAAATCGCGATTTTAAACGTCAAAATTGGTGAGTACCTTCCTTTTGCAAGTGGCTTGGATATGTTCGTTATTTAGGAAAATCCAACGTGGTTTTCCCGGAAAATTTTGTGTTTTCTTTCGAAAAAAATTTATATCTCCAAAATTAACAAAGTAAGGGCAACCAAATTTTATACGCGGGTTTATATCATTATAAGGAAGTTACTTACCAAAATTTAGCTCTATAGGTCAAAAGACAAAAAAGTTATAGGCATTTAAACAAAAATAAATTGGGGTTTTTCACAAAACGTCAAAGTTGCGATTTAAACGTCAAAATTGGCAACATTTAGGAAAAGAACTTGAATCTAATACCGGCTATGGAAATAAAATGTCTCAAGAAGAATGTTTTACAAACCCTGAAGTCTTAGCTTCAACCGTCATTGTCCTTCATTTTAATAAAATGTTTCCAGAAAATTTATTTCAAATAGACCCTTTCTCTGACACTTGGCAGTAGTCTTAGCTATAGAGTTTATCGTTAAGAGGGGGGTTCAATAAAATGCTTAAAATACACTATATTTGTAGCTTGTTGAACTGTCCCAATTAAAGCCTTAGACTGAAACTATAGTATATAATAGCTAGATTGAGGTTTGAGGAAGGCAATAAAGATTTTTGTAAGCAAATATCCCGTTTATAACGAAAATACAACGTTTTTGCCAAACCATGATTTGACAATTTTTTGTCACAGAATTAGCTCAAAATCACTCTTTGCCTAGATTAGGTATCCAAGAATAAGTTTCTTAAATTTCAGGTCTTTTGGATTCCAAATAAAAACGTAATGCAAAGTGAAATGTAAAATATGACATACCTTAATTATTTAGTCAATATGTGTTGTCAAACTAGCGCGTTTCGGCACCATCCGTAGACCAGCTATTTTCTAAAAGATGGCGCACTAAAATTGTGATTCCACGAACGCATTTCATTTTCATTCATAATATGTCAAATCATCTTTAAGGTTACATGCCATTAGTAACATTTGAATGTTATTTAAGACCGAAACAGTCTACACTCGAATATGTTTCAGCGATCGGCGAAATAAATCAATCAATTCTGCAATTTGCTATTTCGCTAGCCACTTACATTTAATTTCCGATACCAAATTCCTGACGGTAAGGTGCTGTATGTGTAAATACAATGTAAAGAATTCGTTTATTACGAAGCGTCGGTAGCTCATTGGAAGAGTACTTTGTATGTCAAGCGGACGATGCTGGTTCGAGTCCGGCCCGGTCCGTTTCTCCTTTTAGTGAATTTTTATTGGGAAAAATTAACTAAATTCAAATGGAGAGGTATCTATGGTGAGATTTGACAAACATTTTTTTCAAATGACTGCGAAATAGGACCCATAGGACAAATATCCTGGGTCAGTTTCAATTTTTATATGTTTATATAAATATAATATAAATAAAAATTTTAAGTTTTCTTTCGAAAAAAATGTTTATCTCCGAAAATTACAAAGCTATTTTGATGAAATTTATGTGAATATGTTGTCTTGGTAAAGGCCTTACCACGTGCCAAAATTCAACCTTCTAGGTTTATAGAAAATTGAGTTATTCAAATTTGAAGCATTTAATGTAAATTGATTACCATAACGCACTTGCTGCGTTCAGACTTTTTTTTGCTTCCGCGACTTAAGCGGTTTGACCTTTGCTTTTTTTATATTTAAAAAATGGTTTATCTTGCTGGTGCGTATGGATGCAGTAATGAATATAATTCATAAAAACTAATTTTTTTCTTTTGTGCAAGTAAAAGATATTTAACGGTAATTATGCAGATGATCGGCATACGTGAGTTGTGAAAAATATTTCAGTAAACATGCTTAAAAGACTCAATGTGTGCATAAGCAACAAGATATATGTTGTGGAATCAACCCCTCCAAAAGTTACGAGACCCGGAGTGAATAGGGATGCTCGGCGGAGAAGGAAATATAAAGGAAAAATCAGTAAAAACAACTTAGTTCGACCTCTATAAGCAGCCTTTTCACTTTTTGTATCAACACTTTCTCCTAAACATGTTTTCCCCTGCACCACGTATATTTGCTCCTAGTCCCCCGCAGCTTTTTGGGGGTTGAAGGGACACCATTTTTCATGTTTATGCACTAAACACTCTACGAAGCAGACCTAAACGACCTAACCTGACCTGACCTGATCCGGACCTGACCCGGATCCTTTTACCTAACCCATACCTAACCCTGGACTGACAAAAAAACGTAGAAGAAAACCGAAAAGCAGAATAACATGCATTTAAAAAAAAATCTTATGATTTAAAATATTTTTGATACCGCTAGCTATTCCTCGAGACACAGTATCAATGGGCTCTATCCTGAATCTATATAAGCTACACAAACAAATTTTGTTAAAAAATAAAAAACTATAGTGAAAAAGCAAAAGCGACTACTTAAAAACTCAAAGACGCAGCAAGTGCGTTATGGTAGTGAATTTTCATAGAAATGATCTGGCACCAAATATTTTATTATAACTTTTTTTTCTTGCAACATAGAAATCTAAATTTTTGTGTATAGTTTACTTTTTAGTGAATTTTCTTTAAAAAAATTTACTAATGAGGAGATCCCGACTTTTAAATTTTGAAAAAATTTCTTCAAATGAGCGCTAATTAGGCCCCCCAGAACACATATCCAGGGTCGGTTTAAATTTTTATATGTATATATATATATATATATATATATATATATATATATATATATATATATATATATATATATATATATATATATATATATATATATATATATATATATATATATATATATATATATATATATATATATATATATATATATATATATATATATATATATATATATGTATCACACCGATAACTCAAAAAATAATGGGCCGATTTTGATTAAATTTGGTGAATAAATTTCTTTTGCAAATGGCTTGGATAAGTTCGTTAGCCAGGAAAATCGGTCCAGGTTTTCCCGGAAAATTTTGTGTTTTCTTTCTAAAAAATATATATCTCCGGAATTAACAAAGTAAGGGCAACCAAATTTCATATGCGGATTTATATCATTATAGGCAAGTTACCTACCAAAATTTAGCTCCGTAGGTTAAAGGATAAAAAAAGTTACAGGCATTCAAAGAAAAATAAATTTGGATTTTCCTCAAAACGTCAAAATTGCGATTTTAAGCGTCAAAATTGGTGAGTACATTCCTTTCGCAAGTCGCTTGGATAATTTTGTTAGCCAGGAAAATCCTCCGAGGTTTTCCCGGAAAAATTTGTGTTTTCTTTCGCAAAATATTTATATCTCCAAAATTAACAAAGTAAGGGCAACCAAATTTGGTAAGCTGGTTTATCTCGTTATAGGTGTGCCACCTACCAAAATTTAGCTCTGTAGGTCAAAAGACAAAAAAGTTATGGGCATTTAAAGAAAAATAAATTGGGGGTTTCCTCAAAACGTCAAAGTGACAATTGAAAACGTCAAAATTCGCAACATTTAGGCAAATAACTTGAATCTAATACGGGCTATGGAAAGAAAATGTCTCAAGAAGAATGTTTTACATACACCGAACTCTTAGTTTCAACCGTCATTGTCCTTCATTTTACTAAAATGTTTCCAGAAAATTCATTTCTAATAGACCCTTTCTCTGATGCTTGGCAGTAGCCTTAGCTATAGAGTTTATTGTTTAATGGTATATAATTTTTGTCGAATTTTCGTAAAAAATCAATAAAGCTCAATATATTCGTTATTATACAAGATATGAAAAAATATTGTATACATTAATTATACGGTGTTCTGAGCTACATCTTAAAAAATTATTGCGACAATCACAGGGTGGCCCATAAGTCGTTGGTGATACAAATAAATTTTTTTTGTCGAAAACGCCTAATTTTTTTGCATTTTCCATCGAAATATAATGCATGTTTGTAAGTTAAGAAATTCTGGAGGCAGCAAGTGAGTTGTGGTAGCGAATTTTGATTAAATGCTTCATATTTGAAAAGCTCAATTTGCTATTAACCTATATGGTTGACCAAGAAACGGATTTTTTCAGTAACACTTTTGGTTTACTTTTGGAAATTTCTGTACCTTTTCAAACAATCAAGTTATTTTGATGAAACATGGCACATTGTTTTTACTATATATGTTATACTGGTAATCAAATTTGATGCCTGCTTTTTCTATATAGGTTATACTGGTAACCAAAATTGATGTCTGCTTTCTTAAAAAGAAAACACACATATTTGCAATAAAAACATTTTTATGAAAATTCACTACCATAACGCACTTGCTGCGTCCCGAGATTTTTATATTCAAAAATAGCAAAATAATTTTGATGAAAAGATTAAAACTGGTGTGTAAGTAGCCTTTATAGACACCAAATTTCAATTTTCTTTCTGCTTTACGGAAGATTAAGTTATGAACACTTGAAATATGTGTATGAGACCAAATACAGACGTGGAAACTATTTCTCCGGCTTTGCAAATGTTGTTTTTATTTTCTGTGACCGGTTTCGCTGCTTAAATTTGTGAAGCCAGAGAAATAGTCTCCAAGTCTGTATTCGGTAGGGGACGATTTCACCAAGTAAGGGCAACAACAATTAATGAAGTGTATAATATTCTTTAAAACCTAACTCTCTTAAGCTGCTAGAATGCAGGGTTGAAGGCTTAACTTTGTGCTTAATTGATTGTTTTCTCATGGTGGGTTCGAATCTTCGTAGAAAATTATTTGGTTCCCTTTTTTACTCTATTTTTTACAACAGATTATATTACACCATGTTTCATTTATTTGTCAGCGAGATTTTCAAACAATAAGTTATTTTGATAAAATATGGTACATTCCTTCTAATATACCGGTAACCAAATTGATGCCTACTTGCCTTAATTTGCCGGTAAAAACATTTTTATGAAAATTCACTGCTATAACGCACGTGCTGCATCCAGACTTCTACGTATTATGTTGCCATTATAGAATAAACAAATAAAAGAATAATTTCAAAATAATAAAATATTAGATATATAATATTAGATTTAAGTTATAAAAAAAGAAAAGGGCCTTGAATTCGGAAAAAATTATGGTAGCGCGTTCCACTAGAAACAGATTTTCACAATAGTATTATATTACCTTGGCGTGCGCGTATGGTGTGAAAAAATAATGTAAATAATAATAAATTTATTTATTTATGTCCCCACATCCAGTATTCCTGGTCATTATGCCAAAAATTATGCCTTGTGAAAGTATATCTTTTTGTACCTACAAATGGCTTTTTCATTTAAATTTTGAAGTGCCATAAGAACGCGTGAGCTTGAAAATTTAAAAAAAAATTCGGCTGCGGCGCCAAGGGGGGCTACGGCCCCCTTCGTTCGCCCTCCTTTGGAGTCTCGGGGATTCTGCTTAACCCACTCTCAAAATCACGAGCCGCAACTGATGTGGTTTACCTTTTATAACGCGAATATAAGTATCAAATTCGGTTATCATAGCTTCATTATTTCTGGAGAGAAAATTTTCTTCCAAAAGAAAACTCCAAACTTTTCCGAAAAACCTGCTTGGATTTTGCTGGCTAACAAAACTATACAAGCAACTTAAAAAAGAAAGGTGTTCTCCAAATTTCATAAAAATCAGCTTATTACTTTTTGAGTTATCGGTGGAAGTGAATTTTCATAAAAATATTTTTAATAGCAAATATGTCTCTCAAATGCAAGCAGGCATCAATCTGGGTATAGCCTATATAGTAGAAACAATGTACCATACTTTATCAAAATTACTTATTGTTTGAAAATGTACACAAATTTTCCGAAAATAAACTTAAAATGTTGGTTTCCTAGCCAACAGACCTTTGATTAATAGCAACTTGGGTTATTGAAATTTTCAGGATTTAATGAAAATTGTCTACCAAACGCACTTACTGCCTCTCGATTTTTTTCTTACAAACATGCAACATATTATGACAAAAAATGCAAAAATGCCATAATATAAGGCTGTCGAAAATAAAAACAATTGTAGGGATCACCAACGACTTATGTACCACCCTGTGATTGTCAAAATATTTTTATGAGATGCAGCTTAAGACACCCTATAATTAACGTATAAAATTTTTTCTCGTACCTTGTGTAATAACAATTATATTGAGTTTTGCCGTAGAAATACGTCACCCTGTATATATGTAAACAGATAAAAATTTAAAAGTCGCGGTGTCCTGATTAACGAATTTTTTCTACAAAAATTAGCTAAAAAGTATAGACTGTCAAACCATAAACTTACAGCCAAAGCATCAAAAAAGGGTTTCTTTAAAATGAATTTTCTGTAAATATTTTAGTAAAATGAAGGACAATGACGGTTAAACCTGAAACTTAGGGTTTGCAGCACACTCTTATTTCGACATTTTCTTTACATAATCCGTATTTATTTCAGGCTCTTTGCCTATGTGTTGCGAATTTTGACGTTTCAAAGGGCGACTTTGACGTTTCAAATGGCGTCTTTGACGTTTTGAGGTAAACTCCAAATATTTTTTAACTGCCCATAACTTTTATGTACTAAACCTACAGACCTAAATTTTGGTACGTGGTTCACACTCTATAATACAAATACGCCTACCAAATTTGGTTGCCTTTACTTTGTTATGTTCGGAAATATAAGTTTTTTCATTTTTTCCGAAAGAAAATACAAAATTTTCCGGGAAAATCTGGGCCGATTTTTCTGGCTAACGAACTTATCCAAGCCACTTGCAAAAGGAGGGTAGCCTCCAAATTTGATCATCAAAATCGGCCCATTATTTTTCGAGTTATCGATGTGACATATATATATATATATATATATATATATATATATATATATATATATATATATATATATATATATATATATAGGCTGTCCCACGTAGGGCGTGCATTTGAAGTTTTCGAACCAGTACTGGGATTTCGAATCTGAAAATTTGCAGCTGGATATATTACCATCCGCTCATTATAACTAATGTATCACTTCCGGTTATACTGGAAGTTGCCAACAACATTCTGAATTTTAATGGAACAGCTTATATATTATTGCATATAAGGAAGGAGCATGCAATTCCAAGGAAAATAATATGCCACTTGCCCATACTGTTCTCAAGATATTCGATTTTATATAGTTTTTCCGTCATAAAGTTGCAAATCTTTGAAGTAGCAATTTTCAGGCATCAAGTATGTCATGGTTCTGAAACTTAACGCAGCTATAGCCCTGGTGGTCAGAATTCTTCTCATTGCGAAAAAGATTACAAAAATGATGCAAAGTGTTGTTTAACGAAATTCAAACATCGATGATTTGAAATACGAAAAAGTATTTTTCCAAATGAAACACCCTGTATATTTTTATCGCATATTTTTCGGAATGATTTTCTGCTTTGATCTGTATCAGCATTCCCTATACCTATCTTGAATTGTTTCTGAGTTATAAGAAGAAATCTGAATAAAACAGGAATATAATACTAAGTTGGGAATCTACCTAGTCGGAGAGTAGGCTTTGGAGATAATATAAAAACTTATGTCAAAGAGATATATTATTAGTCTCGTAAGTTGTTATCGCAATAGAGTGATCTATTTCACTGAAAGTATTCTGAGGTACACAATTAAAAATATTGCTGAAGAATATTCTGACAATATTCTAAATTTATTTTACATTCACGGAGAATGCAGGAGACTCGTGTGTAGAACGTGTCGCTTGTTCAATGAGAGATATCGATATTTACCACCTATAAACAAGGCAAAATTTACCAAAACCGAGTCAAATTTTCGGAATAACCGGAATGGTAATTTAAATAGAAATCGTTGAAGTATCACAACCGGCAATGAAATAAATAAAATCAATGTGTTGGGTTATTTCAGGGCCTACCCACATGCTTGCATCAGGCAGGCAGTAGAAGATTTAAGACTAACTTGAACATCAATTGAAAGAATTCTTTTGAAGTATGGATGGCATGCATATGCCCAAAGAACAGTGAATTGCATGGATTATGGGAGGGTGACCACATTAGAAGGGTTGCATTTTGTGAATGGTTGATGGTACGGATCCAGAACGAGCCAGGTATGTTAGATAAGATTTTATGGACGGATGAATCAAAAGGTATCATCAATCGGAAGCGATGTCATTTCTAGGTAGATGAAGAACATCACTTTATGCTTGAAGCGCATTTAGAATATGAATACAGTTTCAATGTTTTCGCTGTTATTGGAACCGGAAGAGTTTTTTCCATATCTACGAGAACATGTTGACTTCAGAAAGTTATATTAGAATACCTCTTGAAGTTGTTGCTGGTATCTTGACTGGTTTGCGTGATGCAGAATTCTGGTACCAGTTATATGGCGCTCCAGCACATTGCACCGCAGCTCTACACAAGTAGTTAACAAGAATGTTGAGGATCGTTGGATTGACCCCGGCGGTCCATGGCTTTGGCCTGCAAGGTCACAAAACCTGACTCCCCCTGACTTCTTCTTATGAGGTCACATTAAAAATAGAGTTTATTCCAGCCAAATAAACTCGCGAGAAGAACTGGAGGCTAAAATGAGACAAGCTTTTAATGATCTCACTACTGAAATAATCCAAAAGGCCACTAATTCTGGATTGCAAAGAAGATTATTGAAGTGTCTTGAAGCCAATGGTGGACATATAGAGCACATTTTGTATTAAAACTCGTACGCATTTTTTAAAATTAATTCATTCACTGTTACGTTGATTATTTTCTGTATTTAGACTCACTGATATATTTTCGTATTGATAGATCTTCTATAACTTGTTTTCATTTTGAGTAATTCAGTTTGAGGGCGATTCGTAAAGATCCCTCACTATGTTGGATTGAGTAGAAGATGTAATAATTTCTCAAACAGTGCACATCCAATCGAATTGTCTTCTTTTTAAATGGTATGAGGTGAAAACGTATTCGAACACTCAGAAATGAAAAAGTGAAATGGAAAAACGACTTCCTGAGAGTTATTCAATTCATCTAAAGAGCGATATTAATGCCCTACAGTTAAAAAAAATACACATAAACACACACACACACAATCACACACACCAACACGCACAAACACACGACATTATAGCTCACATACAATAAAACCTAATATAAATTTTCATTCTTCTCGTCCAGGATATGAATGGAATACCTACATGAAAAATTTTGGATTCTCTTTGCCCTATACTCAAAGCTTATAAGGGGTATCTATTATCATACCCCGATACCGTTGTATAGTTACGAGTTATTATTATCATTATTATATGTTTACTTCGTTAAACACCCTGTATCATTTTTGTAATTTATGTCGCAACGAGAAGAATTCTGACCACTAGGACTATAGCTGCGCTAAGTTTCAGAACCATGACATACTTGATGCCTGAGAATTGCAATTTCAAAACTTGCAACTTTATGACGGAAAAACAATAGAAAATCAAATATCTTGAGAACGGCTTACCCCAGTATGGACAAGTGGCATATTATTTTCCGCAGAATTGCATGATAATTCTAAATATGCAATAATATATAGGCTGTTTCATTAAAATTAAAAAAGTTATTTGCAACTTCCGGTATAACCGGAACGGTCACTAAAATATTTCAGTAATAATGAGCGGATGGTGATACATTCAATTGCAAATTTTCAGATTCCAAATCTTCTAATGCACGCCTTACGTGGGACAGCGTGTAACATATAATAATTGAAACTGACAGATGTCTTCTAGGGGGCCTAATTAACGCTCATTTGAGGAAATGTTTTCAAAATTCAAATATATATATATATATATAT
Source organism: Tillus elongatus (assembly GCA_964006375.1). NCBI lineage: Eukaryota > Metazoa > Arthropoda > Insecta > Coleoptera > Cleridae > Tillus > Tillus elongatus. The sequence continues at coordinate 72,634,186 of OZ023267.1, forward strand.
ATATATATATATATATATATATATATATATATATATATATATATATACAGGGTACCATAGAACACACAACAATACATAACACTACGTGAAAAAAATAATAAAAAAATTTCGTAATCCACTAATGTCCGATAATTTTTTGTTTTCAAGTTACAGGCTGTTGAATTTTTTTTAATTTTCTTTTTGAGTTCTTTAATTTTTTGTGATTGTAAAGAGATAACTGAACCAAAACTGGTGCACAATAATATACTGTCCCACCTGTCTCTATGAGAATTAATTTTATTAACTCGGTTACTTCTATGGTCACAGGCATCTTGCTGGTGTGTTGGTAACAGCGAACACTCTGGAATTATATTTCTAGAAGTGACCATAAGTGACAGGTGTAGAACAATGTGGTAGGTCTAGAATCTCTAAGGACAGTATAAATAGGCGAGCCGCAGATAGAGTAAGTCAGTGAGTGGTGACTTAGGGTTGGTGTATAATAAGCGATCATAGAAGGCATATAGTGAAATATAGTTCTATGGACACATTTAGTAATAGAGATAAATATTTTAGTTGATGGTGGTGTTGGAAAATAGGGGGTGGTAGTAAATTAGTAGTTTTAAAAACTGTGTTTTGTTAGTTAACAAATCCAGAACAACTTGGCAACTGGTGTCAGAAGTGGGATATTCAAGCTACTAAAGAAGATATTTTCCAGAATATTCGTTGACCAATTTCATTTCTTAAATAGCTGCAAGTAGGTCTATGCCTAAGACACGTAGCGTAACAGCAAACATGGACACCTAGCTATTCGAATTGATTAAAGAAATGAAAGAAGAAGCTAAAAAATAGATAAAGAAGCTAAAAAAACAAGAGATAAAGAAGCCAGAAAAAAAGATGAAGAAGCGAAAGGGGAGCTGAGAAAAAGAGGTGAAGAAGCGAAATAAGACCTGAGAAAAAGGGACAAAGAGACCAGAGAAGAACTGAGAAAAAAAACGAAGAAACCAAAAAAATTCTGCAAGGACTAGCCAGCAGAGAGTTGAGAATATTACTTCATGTGTAGACGAGCGAATGTAGCAGCTAAAAAGACGACAGCTTTCAGCAAGTAGAGAGCCGAGTAGGAAGTGTCAGTGACGACGCACATGAGAAGCTGACGACCATGCAAGAGGTACAAGCAGAAGTACAGCAAAAAATTCAGTCATTGGAAAAGAAATGTAATACCGTTGTCAAAGGAAACATCAGACTCGAAGATAGCACCGTCGTAAGAATTAACGTTCCCACATTTGATGGCTCAGTACCATGGGGTATTTATCTACGCCAATTTTAAGCAGCTACTACAGAAAATTGTTGAGGAGAGAGAGGGAGAAAGTGACCTTCTTAATTATAGCTCTCAGTGGAGATGCCATAGATGTGCTCCAAGGTATTCCCAGGAAGAACAAGACAGTTTCGACAGCATTAGATATTACCTAGAAATGAAATTTGGCGAGCAGCATATACAACAGCTATATTAAACTCAGCTGAAAAGTCGCCGTCAGAAATCTGGCAACAATTTGAAGCCGACGTTTCCAGGTAACACGATCAGCTTACGCCACAGCCCCGGTGGAATTTTTTAACCAGCTGTCGCTCCAAACATTCAGTGACGGCATTAGAGATACCGACACCCAACAGACGCTGAGGTTGCGAGACACAAAAACCTGAAATACTTTGGCACATTCCCTGGAGTTTGAAGCAGCAAAGCAAGCATTATAAAGCCATGTTAGAGTTCTCAGTCTACAAGTGCGGGAAGCAAATAAAACATAATTATCCGAGGCCGCGCAGCTACTCAAGAAAATAGTACAGCAGATGAAGCATACGTCTCATTGGGACCCAATAAGAGCTCACCGTACAAATACCTTGAGTTGCTGGAACTGCGACAAGGTGGGACATATAAGGAGCGAATGTTGGGCTCTAAGAACACGCGCATAGGAGAAAGTGAAGCTAAGGCCGGTAACGGTTCCTCAGGTTAGCGATTCTGGCAGTGCTCTCGAGTAGATAGGGAGACACCTGGGCTCACCCCCTCCACTTTTTTTCTGCGCATGCGCGATGACGTCACGCGCGTGCGCATGACGTTGACAGTTGACAGCTGACCTGTCATGTTTGACAGGTGTCAACGTCATCTGACCTGTGACAGGTGACAGCTGTCAACGTCAGCTGTCATCTGACCTGTCAGTTTTGTCAGGTGTCAAATGTCATCTGACCTGTGACGTTTGACAGCTGTCAATGTCATATGTCACATCTGTCAAACGTTTCAAGATGGCTGACCTGTCATGTTTGTGTCCATAGACAGCCGCAACCCCCAGGTTAGGTCTCTATGTGTGTCAGCTGTCTTATGTCTGACCTGTGATGACGTCAAACGATCCAAGAATGCAACCCCTGTCATGTTCCATAGATAGCTGCAACTCGGGTTAGGTCTATATGTCATTAACTGTCTTATGTCTGACCTGATGACGTCAGACGTTCCATAGATAGCCACAATTCCAGGTCTCCATGTGTGTTTGTCGAATACCAGCTGTCTGATTGTTTGTTGAGGTTAGGTGTTCGTATACATGCTGATTCCCCCGCTATCTGATTGTTTATTAAGGTTATGTTCGTACACATGTTGATTACCAATCATCTGATTGTTTATTGAGGTTATGTTCGCACACGTGTTGATTACCAATCATCTGATTGTTTATTAAGGTTATGTTTGTATTTGTTATGTCGTCAACGTGTTATCTGAATGTTTGTTAAGGTTATGTTCGTACACACACAGCTGTCATATAAGCTCACTCCTTTGGTGTTTATTGTGTTGGTAAGATGTGTTGTATTGAAGTTGTTGGTTATGTTCGTATACATGTTGATTACCAACCATCTGATTGTTTATTAAGGTTATGTATGTGTTGTATGACATAAGCATGCTGATTGTTTGTTAAGGTTATGTCGTATACATGCTGATTACCAATCATCTGATTGTTTATTGAGGTTATGTTTGTATTTGTTATTTGAATGCAAACAGACATAATACAAGAGTATACTTAATTACAGCAAGAGACGTCATCCTTGTTTCACAGCTTAACACATACTGAACAAGTGTCTCTTGTATTGAGGAAACATACAGATGTACGAGAGGGGCCTTACAAAAAGGATAAACAACGTTTTACAGTTGTTAACCTTGATCCTGTTTGAGCTTGTCTGTGTATCTGTTTAATATACGCAAGAGAGGCCCGCTTAGAGGTAAACAACGTGTCAGTTGATGACCTTGGTGAATGTTATCTTGTGTTATATCTGTTGGATGACATCACCCCTTGCAGTCGTGTTTGAGCTTGTCTAGAATACAGACATAACCGAAAGGATGACATCATCACAGTATTTGTGTTTGCAGAAAAGGCCCCCGCTCACACCTTAAATCGTTCCTATTTCCCATAAGATTCCATGTATTTTAGCCTAATATATAGCTTTTGACAGGTTTTCCCATAAGAAACAACGTATTTGCAGACACACACACAATTAGTAAGGTTTATGTAAAAACAAATATAGTTTTAAAAACGGTTATTGTGGCAGCATATATAAAGTGGCTACACACACTCTTAAGCTCATTCACAATTCAGTTGTCGTTGATGAAAGACGTGCTTCAGTTTGCTCTACCCCAAATCTGTTTCAAAATGGCTACATTAAGTGATGTGTGTTACCAGCAAATTAAAGATAACTTCTGGTATGGTCTATTTGGAGACTTTCAACTTATTATCGATAAAAACACTGGTTATTTTAATGCCACAAAATTGTGCAACAGTGGTGAGAAAAAATTATATCATTGGTTGGAAAATAAGAAAACTAAAGAGTTGATTGCCTATTACAACAGTCGACTGAAGGAACAGTTGGGGTATCAGCAAGCCGACATGTCGAATGTTTCAACCGAGGGAGCCCACTTTGAGTTATCGCCAGGGAGCCGGACTACTGGCCCCCTAAAACCGGAAGCAACAACTCAAGTAATACCAACAACAGCTACATATGTGGTGGACTTTGGTGAGAGACAGGCTGAAAACAACTTGATATCTGGTACATATGTGTGCAAAGATTTGATAGTAAATTTGGCTTGCTGGATATCCAATCAGTTCTATGACAAATGCAACCAAATTATTTTTGATTTTTTCCTAAACGAATTTGATCAGAAATACAGGGACAGCCTAGATGCGATTGAAGTAAAATTAATGGAGATAAATGATGAGGTGCAGCGTATGCGAGAAACAAATGCTAAAGTCACAGAATATCTTGAAGATATATCCCCAAAGCCAAGTAACCTGGGAAAAATAAGTGTGTTTGGTTTACTTGCAAGAAACGAGAAAGGTGCTCCCTATCCATATCATGCCGTAAGAACACAAAAGAAAAGTTTCCCCCAGGGCCCGATCTAGGGGGGGGCCGGCCGGGCAAATGCCCAGGGCGGCAAAAATGAGGGGCGGCAAAATTGGGGGCGGTTGTATGGAGAAAAATCTTGTAAAAAATACACTGCTCAACACTGTAGATAAATGAAGAGCGAAAGTCGAATGTAGTGAATTTTATACGGCAAAAATAGCAAAATTAAAATTCTTACTAAAAAATTTAGAGCAAAAAATATATTTTTTTTAAAACACAATTCACAAAATATTGTAAAACAGCACAGTAAAAAGTTCCATTCTCGACAAAAAAAATGTTTTTAGCCCCTGTAAATTCGTAGAGGGACCAATATGTATTACTGTGCTGAGTATAAATTTCTTAACGCTGTCTTAAATAATACACTGGGAATGAAGGAAACAGGGAACAAGGGAAGGTCAGTAGCACCACAAATATTCAATAATAAGCTAGGCAGACAAGTTTAACCCATTTTTTATTACTTCTTGGAATTACTTTTGCTTTCTTTATATTTGGACATGCCTATGAAGGCAAGTGTTAATAAGATGAATGATGAATGGAATGAGAAGATAGTATGTCATAATAAGTTTACAGTACAATTCAATATTACAGAAACTCAAATAGCGCCAATAGTGCACCATAAAGAATAAAGAAGTGTTAAAGTGTTTTTCTATTTTATATTTCATAAGGTTCATATAATAGTTATATGCCAAGTGTGTAAGTTGTGTTCTGAAGTAGAATAGCGGTTGCTGGTGAGTTGGTGATAAATAAATCGTACATATATTAAAGTGCCTGTGTGAATTGTGAATTTACTAAGTAAGTATCTACCTACCTATTTATTAATTAATTATTGGTTCTTAGTTTGATCTAGAAACAAAAATTTATATATATATATATATATATATATATATATATATATATATATATATATATATATATATATATATATATATATATATATATATATATATATATATATATAGATATATATATATATATATATATATATATATAAATTGAAACTGACCCCGGATATGGGTTCTAGGGGTCCTAGTTCGCGCTCATTTTCAAAAAATTTTTCAAAATTCAAAAGTCGGGATCTCCTCATTAGTGAATTTTTTCTACGAAAATTCACTAATACGAAACAGGGTAATCTTGTTGATTACTACCTATAGATGTAGACCACGTTAATTTCACCTGCGAAACGTTACCGGGTTGCCGCAGGGGAGCGCAACTTTAGGTCTCAAACAAGTTACCCGAAATAATAGAGAATATAAAAGTAAGGTACCTACTCATTTTTTTGAATAATAAATAATGTTGTGGTTCAAATGATGATCAGGAAGACAGCTATCAGTTATTACAATACAACCTAAGCAAAAATCCTGTTTGATTTATATAGCCGATTATTCATAATTCAATTCAATTTTATCAAAGCTCAAGTAGATGAGTAGGTGCCTAACCAATGTGGTATTTATAGGCTTATATTACATCTATTTGAATTTAATATATAGTTTTAATTTTATAGTACAAAATGGCTGACGGTAGATCACGCTTGTCGGGATACCAATATAAAAAACGAAGGCTCGAAAAAGATGCAGAGCGACAAAAGCAAGCAGGGTCATTAGAATCCTTCTTGAAGAAAGGTGAGCTTAACAAACCATCGTCACCCATACACCTATTACGAGAAACCGATCTAGCAGCTGCGGCCCCGAGTAATCCACATGACGAAGGTACACCAAAAATTATCTGCTGTGAACCTGCTCCTGCTGCTTCTGGGTCAAGCGCTATTACAGGTGAAGGTGCTATTGCAACTACAAGTGTTTCAATAGGTCCAACGTTCTCTTTGGATGCCGATCCAGCAATGTGGCCCGATAGAATGACAGATGCAGAAAGAATATATTTAGTAAATAGAGGTTGTCCTAACCCATTTTATGAATATGAATTTCCACGAGATAACAATGGTCGAAGGTTTACTTCGAGATATTATAAGACAAAGCTTAATAACGGTGAAGAAATTTTGAGAGATTGGCTTGTGTATTCTGTGGCACGAAATTCACTGTATTGTTTTTGCTGCAAAATATTTAATACAACTACAACTTCCGGTCTATCTGAAGGTGGCTACAAAAATTGGAAGCATGTAGGTGATACGCTTAAATGTCATGAGACATCAAAAAATCACCTAGAAGCTGTGAAATCTTGGTTCGAACTTTCACGTAGGCTCAAATCGTCGCATACGATAGATGCCGAATCACAGAGAATAATTAGATCAGAAATAGAACACTGGAATGGAGTTTTGTTGCGTATTGCCTCAATCATTAAAATGTTGGCAAAAGGTGGCTTGGCTTTTCAAGGTACTACTGATAATCTGTATCAATCTAACAATGGTAACTTCTTAAAACTAGTAGAGCTGTTAGCCGAATTTGATCCTGTTATGCAGGAACATGTACGCAGAGTTTTGCAGAAAGAGGAAAAACAAGCAATCTACTTAAGTAAAACCATTCAGAATGAGTTCATTAATACAATGGAAGACAGTATAAAAAGCCATATTTTGAAAGCTATTTTATAAAATCAAAATACTATTCTATAATTTTAGATTGTACCCCGGACGCTAGTAAAACAGAGCAGATGACCCTGATAATTAGGTATATTTCTATTAATGAAACCGAATGCCACCCAAGAACATCAGAAATTGTGATAAACGAAAGTTTTTTTAGGATTTATACCAATCGAAAAAGCTACAGGTTTCGAACTAACAGAAGTTATCTTACAACAATTATCAGCACTTGGATTGCCTTTAGAAAACATAAGAGGGCAAGGGTACGATAATGGATCCAATATGAAAGGTATTCGAAGTGGGGTCCAAGCCAGGATAAAAAACATCAATCCACGGGCATTTTATGTCCCTTGCAGTAGCCATTCTTTGAACTTAGTAGTAAACGATATGGCAAAGTCTTCACTGGAAGCTACAAACTTTTTTAATATTGTGCAAAAGATATACGTTTTCTTTGCCTCTTCAACGTCGAGATGGTCAATTCTTTTGATGAATGTAAAAGGTATTACTCTGAAACCACTTAGTGACACGAGATGGGAAAGTCGAATCGAGGCAATAAAACCACTAAGGCATCAAATAGGGCAAGTTTACGATGCACTGTTCAGTGTTTACCAAAACACAGATATGGATACCTCTACACGAGACGAAGCTTCAGGTTTGTTAAATCAAATTAAACAGTTTAAATTTTTGTGCCCTGTAATAATTTGGTATGAAACTTTGAATCGGATAAATCCGGTGAGTAAGTTAATGCAAAGTAAAGATTTTGAGTTAGTTTCCGTCATTAAATTACTAAAAAACACCAAAGTTTTCTTTGGAAACTCACGTTCAGATGAGTATTTTATTCAAGTTATTGAAGACGCCAAAACCTTGGCTACTAAATTGGACAGTGAGGTGTTAGATTTTGAAAATGTGCCTAAACATCGTGTTCGATCTAAAAAGAAGCAATTTGGTTACGAGTGTAATGATGAACCAATCACTGATCCTCGTCAAAAATATAAAATCGAAGTATTTTTTCACATTATAGATACAGCTATAAACTCCTTGGAGTTAAGGTTTTCCCAGATTTCTGGGCATAGTAAACATTTTGCTTTTTTATATAACATATATGCCTTAAGAGAACTACCAAAAGATGAATTGTTAGAACAATGTAAGAACCTCGAAACTATTTTAACCCACGAGGCCTCATCTGACATAAATGGATTAGAACTTTCAGAGGAGTTATCAGTTCTTTCTATGATTTTAGATACTAATTTGTCTCCCCAAGATGTTTTAAAATTTATAACAGATTTAAGATTTGGTCCAAATATCAGTATCGCTCTCAGAATTCTTTTGACTTTACCAGTAACAGTTGCAAGTGGTGAAAGAAGTTTTTCTAAATTAAAAATAATAAAAAATTATCTGCGGTCCACCATGACACAAAAAAGATTATCTGGATTGGCTATGATTTCAATAGAACATAAGATTTGTGACAGTATAAACTTATCACAAATTATTAAAGATTTTGCAGAACAAAAAGTGCAAAGAAAATTATTTTAGTTACTTGACAGAGTTTAATATTCTCCGAAACAAAGTGCTTTAATTTAATTTGTTTATCTTTTAAGAATGACGAATTCGTTTTGTGGCTCTACATAACTGAGTTTTTTACTTGTATTAAATTTTAAAAAATCATTTTTTTTTTTGTTTTTTTCCATTCATCCAAACTGCATAGTCGATGTAACAAAAGTTACATAAACATAAACCGACTTCATATAACATTTGGTCCACATCTTTGAACTTCTAAACCGATTTTGATGAAAAATATTCACTGTTATCTAAGTTAAAAGATACATAAATCGATAAAAAATAATTGTTTTAGTCCAGTCCGGACTTTCTTAAAAAACAGCTACATACATACATATACTCATGAAATTTAGTATACTCTTCAAAAACATATGTGAATATTATTCAATTCCAACAACATTGGATACATACGGGTCAAAATAATAACCTCTTTTTTTAAGTCGCAATTTGCACCATCCCACCTCTGGAATAAAATGTTTATGACTTATAAAGTATCATTGTAAAGGGCGGCAAATATTATTTTTGCCCGGGGCGGCGAAAAAGCTAGATCGGGCCCTGGTTTCCCCAGGGCTGTGAGGAACTTTAAAAATAAACACCCCAACGCCCAAGTGATCCTAAACAAGCTGTATGATCCAAATTCAGTAAGTCTCTTTAACAGAATAAAGACTGAAGTGAAATACCTTACAGCACATAGAAACAACCTACGTATAGCAGATGTACCACAAGATAAGTTTGTTCAGGATATTATTGCTTTACGACATACTTTTTAATTGTATTACAAAATAAAAACACATTAATTTTAACAAAGAATTTTATTTGATTCTAAGTACAAGTATGTAAACTCTTGCCCGTTTATTGGAATACATTTATAGAATTATTAACATTAGATGGTTCAGTGTTGCGTTGGTGCTGTTGTTGTTGTCGTTGGTGCCTCTTCATGGCTGTGGGTTTACTAGGTGATAACACTAGCTTCTTTTAGTTCTTCCAAGATTGACTGAATTTCGTTGTTATGAGCATTACTACCTGCAACTTGGGAAGCCACTAAAAGTCTAAGTCTGTCAACCAACTCGTTTATGTCATTCCAATACACATAGGCTATTTGTTTGTTATTTTGTATCATATAGTTGTTGGTGCTGATGTTGTTAGGGCTAATACCGTTGCTATCGCTGCTCTTATCACTCTGAGATTTAAGTTCAGTCTTTTGTTTTTTGTTAAGATGTTTGCCGTTGCTGTCGTCATCGTCTTCCTCATATGTGTAACCAAAACCTTGAGGAGTTGAGGATCTACGACCTCGTGGATTTATCACTGGTTTTATTAGAGTCAGATACTTTTCAGAGGAACAACCCTTGGTTTGTGCGTTAGGATCATAGTTCATTTTATGAACACTAGTTGCTTCTAGAATATCTCTATAGTGTTGAAGATCGTCATAAGTATACCCCCGGGGTCTTTTCATAAATAACAATTCTAGCAAACCTTGTGTTTGCGGGTATCTCCTTTGGCCCAGTTGAATCTCAGCATCAGTAAAGTCTAAGTGTTTGTTACCAAGACTCCAGCTACCGGTATCTTTAGCGTAGCGAGCACCATACGTTTGATCAATGGTAGCGAGCCTTGGTGGTTCAGTAAAATACTTGTCTACATAATATCGAACTCGTTCAGGATATTGCTCCAAAAATTCTTGATATGCACGGTTGGATGTGACAGTTTGTAGGTCTGCCTCAAGCTCTTCAAATGTTGGGATATCCTCATCGGAACTTGTCTCCTCAGCCTCTTCCCTTGGTTCAGCTTCAAAAATTTCATGGTCTTTCAGGAACTCTACTTGGGGTTTCGTTTCTGGTATATCGACTTCGTCTTTGATTTGTTCAGCCTTTGGTGGTTGCGGCGGCTGCTGCTGCTGCTGCTGCAGTGCTGCTGTGTTTTTAGATATTTCACTTGGCGGCTCAACAATTGGTTTATATAAACGTTGCAGAGCATCATCATTCTCAGCTCTGTTAAGTTTAAGCATTAAATGTTTTTTTTTCGAATATTGTCAGCAAGTTGTAAAATCCTTTTCTTAACTTTTCGCTCTTCCTTACCCAGCACTTCCATTGTGCTACAACTGGTCGGTGTTACCAGCCGGTCTAATCATTTGTTTGAGCGATACAGGTTGTGTGGTGGTTTAACATATACTGACTCCGTCATGGTACATGTCTTCTTATCTATCACGATGTCCGGCTGTCTTGTTAGACAGCTGTGTTAGACAGCTGTGTTAGACAGCTGTGTTAGACAGCTGTGTTAGACAGCTGTGTTAAACAGCTGTGTTAGACAGCTGTGTTAGACAGCTGTGTTAGACAGCTGTGTTAGACAGCTGTGTTAGACAGCTGTGTTAGACAGATGTGGTAGACAGCTGTGTTAGACAGCTGTGTTAGACAGCTGTGTTAGACAGCTGTGTTAGACAGCTGTGTTAGACAGATGTGTTAGACAGCTGTATGACAGCTGTGTTAGACAGCTGACTGTCCTGTCTATCATTGTTTGTTAGAATAATATATATCTATCGAATCCTTTTCTATATCGACCTTTGTGTACATCGTTTTCCTTCACAATCACCAACACACCATACTTATTATCTTTCCAGCATTGGTGGCAGATAGTTTTAAATTGTTTAAAGTCCATATCGGTGGTCACATGATCGTCGTACACATGTTTTAAATTGGTTTCATCTTGCTTGAATAACACAATAACATTGGTGTTGTCACGTACCAGATGTTTGGGTATTCGTGTATATGTTTGACAGAGATAGAATGAATCAATATTCTTATGTCTGCCCATACTGAAGTATGCTCTTATTTTATCTTGTTTGTCACAAGCTACATCATCAAATATAAACACAGAGTTGTCCTTGGCATCTTCCGGATCTAATATTTCATCGTTTTCTCTATAAGGATAGTAACCAACACCTTTTGTTGCATTCAACACCTCCTTTAACATCTTGTATTTCGGTTGATACAGAGACTTTGAATACACATACACGTTATCAAATTTTAAACCGTTTGCTTCAAACAACAAACTCAGCATGACATTAGTTTTACCACACCCACTAGGACCACATATGATACAGCGAACGGTGTTTGGAAAGAGAGGACCATGCCTCAGTTGTTGTTGAGCTGTGTCCGTAACAACATCGTCTATATTTGTAATGGGTAAGGCAGAAGCGTGTTTGCTAGTACGCATCTTAACTTAAGCTAAACTTTTTTTTTGGGTGTGTATATATATATGAATGCAAGTGAGACACCCAGTCAGTATGCATGTTGGTGTCACAGAGTGAGGGTTGTTATTAACAAAGACGGATACAGGTTTTGCTGAAACGTTGCGGGCGTTACAAACACCATGAAAGTTAACAGAAAACTTGATGAGGGGCTTTATGTAATCAACTCGAAGCCAAAGAAGAAGGTTCCCTTTAAAAACATAATAAGTCTGATTGAGGAAGTTATAAAAGATAGAAACCTTATTCCAACAGAGAACGCCGTATTTGATATAGCTCATACAATCGTTAGAAACATTGGTGGGCGTAAGAATGTGCAGAAACCTCGAGTTATTCCAATACCTAAAAGCGGAGGCTTCCTTCCGCTGTTGCCTCTGATATTTGGTGGGCTGTCAGCACTAGGAGCTCTGGGTGGTGGTGCTGCAGGTATTGCCAAAGCCGTGAACGATGCCAAGTCTGCGAAACAGAAACTGGAGGGGGAAGAACGGCACAACAAAACAATGGAAGCCATCGCGTTGGGTAGGAGAGGGAGTGGCTTGAAATTTAAGCCAAAATGCAAGAGACTCGGCAAAGGCATGTATCTCAAGAAACAGCGCTCCGGTTATGGGTTGTATCTGCAAAAACCATTGCAATAAAAGACTCAAACAGTAGCCTGTGTGTATCAGTCATGGTGCACACCTTTGTGTTGAAAGACCGCAGCTCCCATCTGTCGTCAGACTACCATCCACCAATTGCTTTGGATGGTAGTTATGCTGTTGCTTTGATCGGCTTTCACACCTACAACAACATACCCAACATCTATGAAGGTAATAACAAATTTCATGTAAAAGAAGGAACCGGTTGGCGAACCATCACGATACCCACCGGTGCTTATGAAATAACACACTTGGAAGAGTTACTTCAAAATAATGAACTTGTTGGTGCTACAGCAACACACGAACAAAAGCAACAGGCTCTGATTCTGAGACCTAATCCGAACACCATCAAATGTAGACTAAAGTGTTATACAAATGTCAGTTTTGAATTTGATGGTTCTATTAGGCGAATGTTGGGCTTTTCAAAACAAGTTCTTCAACCGGACACCTTTTATGAATCTGATTTACTTGTTGAAATAGTGGATGTTAGACAGATTCGCATAGAAACCAATATTGTGTCTGGTTCCTATTATAACGGACAACCCTCACATACGCTGTATGAGTTTGCTCCGATGGTTGATCCTGGCTACGCAATCGACATAGAACCTAAAAATTTAATTTACTTACCGGTGAACAAGCAAGAGATTTCCAATATAAGCATCGACATCGTCGACCAAGATTCAGTTCCTGTCAACTTTCAAGGTGAAGAGGTGTCTGTTCGCTTGAAACTTATAAAAGTTGCTTAGTATGTTGGTCTTTAAGGATATAAAAGCAAGTGCATCTACCAAAACAAATTTAGTTGAGTCAGACACGTCAAAGGGTACGCTTCGTCCCGATAATATTGAGTTCCTGAAAAGCCCGGGTTATCATGTCGTCAAAACTAGAAATATTCAAAGACCCCGTGTTTGATGATGCCATCGATCGAGAAGAGCTGCGCTCTTACTATTCACCAACTAAATCGTTTGGTAACAGCGATGAAATTGAAATAGCCATCAACCAACAAGATGCGTTCGTATGTCTGGCCGAGTCAGCTCTAATAATCGAAGGTGCTCTGGAACCTGTAGCAATCCAAAATGCCACTGGTGCTTGTTATCTGTCAAATAATGGAGGAGCAGCTCTGTTTGAATCAATGACCTATGAGTTAAATAACAAGGAAGTGGAACGAGTGCGAGACCCATACACCACAACAATCATCAAAAGTCTGCTATCGTTCAGTAAGAATGAAGCCCAATCTCTTAGCAATGCCGGACTGAATGTGTCGTCGGAGCACATCACCTTAAATGATAACAAGTTTCACATGCTCATACCTGTTTGGTTCCTCTTCAGTTTCTTTCATCATTTCAAAGGAGTTCTCTGTGGCAAACATACTCTCCGCTTTACAAGAGTTCGAAACGATTCCAACGGCTATTACAGCACAGGTACGGCACGAGCAAAAATTACCGTAACCAATATGTTTTTAAAGGTAAAACATGTCTTTCCCAATGATAAAATGAAATTGGAACTGATGGATAAAATAGCAAAAGACACATCTATATTTCTCGCATACCGCAAATGGGACATATATGAGTTACCAGCACTCAGAGATATCAACAGAGATGTGTGGGCTGTTAAAACTGCAACCAACTTGGAAAGACCTCGATATGTGATTATAGCATTTCAAACAGATCGTAAGGACAACGTGAAGAAGAGGCCAGACTATTTCGATAACATTGGTATGTTGGATCTCCGAGTGTTTCTAAATTCAGAATGCTACCCTTATGAATCTATGAATATGGATTTTGAGAAATCGAAATATGCAGAAGTCTATCACATGTATACAGATTTTCAAAAAAGCTTCTGTTATAAAAACATGTCGGAGCCTATCTTGAATTATGACGAGTTTAAAGACCGAGCTCTATTTGTGATTGACTGTCAGCACCAGAACGAGTCAATCAAGTCTTCAACGGTGGACATTAAGGTGGAGTTTATGAGTCACGCCAACTTCCCTAAGAATACGCGTGTTTATTGTTTGGTTATTCATGACAGTGTAATGGAATATAAACCTCTAACGGGCATCGTTAGAGCCATTATGTAATAATAGTATGTTATTTATGTATCAATATGTACAACTTAATTAATCCTAATAAATTTTTATTGTATGTAAATCAGTTGTTTTATTTTTATTTTGTTGCATTTTGATTAACCCCTTTATATATATATATATATATATATATATATATATATATATATATATATATATATATATATATATATATATATATATATATATATATATATTCATATATCAACAGTCTGTTTACATTCATTTCAAACCACTCTATATCAGTCAACCCTCGTACATCAAAGTTAGTTTGTTGTTTTAAATCGAGTTTTGTTACTTGTGTTTTTGATCGCTCCTTATATATATAATATTGATTGGATTCACTCTAATAGGAAACACTCACATAAACAAACACATACGTCAAAACTGATATCAGTTTTATTACAGCTCCAGAAACAGGTTAATTAGCATATATATGTAAATACATTTTGTTATTGATTTAATAGTTTTACTTAAACGTTTTTTGTTTTTAGAATTTGATATTAGATATTAGATATGTTAATTGGAACGTGTTTAAATCTATTTTACTATAGATATATTTACGAATGTTTTTAAAATTAACGTTCCTATTATGTTAAAATTGGAATGTAATAGAGATACCGCCCACACACTCATCAGCCTGATAAACACGTTTTAAATTATCATATGTAAACAACAACTGGTTTTGTTTTATATATATACAACGGCGAACAAACTTTTATCGTATGCGTCTGTGGAGCTATTGGTATAGCGGTAGTAGATATCTGAGAAAGCTGTATATGGTCGATTCGAGGTTCGTGGGTTCAAATCTAATTTCAGGCGAATGCTTTTCTTTCAAAAAATCATATTTCAAATTACCAATATATCTTTCTCATATATGTATGTGTGGCTATACCGAATGATTGTGTTCATAACCTAACTCGCCTTATAAGGGAACATTCTCCCCACTTTACCAATTTACACCAGAATGTTCCCTTCTGAGGCGAGCTAAACTATGAACATAACAGACGGTAATTTTCGATAAAATTCAAATTTCCCGCCAAAAACGAAATACCCTAACAACTTCAATACAACACACCTTACCAACACAATAAACAACAGACAGCTGTGTGTGTACGAACATAACCTTAACAAACATTCAGATAGCACGTTGACGACATAACAAATACAAACATAACCTTAATAAACAATCAGATGATTGGTAATCAACCCGTGTGCGAACATAACCTTAATAAACAATCGGATGGTTGGTAATCAGCATGTGTACGAACATAACCTTAATAAACAATCAGATAGCGGGGGAATCAGCATGTATACGAACACCTAACCTTAACAAACAATCAGACAGCTGGTATTCGACAAACACATGGAGACCTGGAGTTGTGGCTATCTATGGAACGTCTGACGTCATCAGGTCAGACATAAGACAGTTAAAGACATAGAGACCTAACCCGGGTTGCAACTATCTATGAAACATGACAGGGGTTGCCATCTTGGATCGTTTGACGTCATCACAGGTCAGACATAAGACAGCTGACACACATAGAGACCTAACCTGGGGGTTGCGGCTGTCTATGGACACAAACATGACAGGTCAGCCATCTTGGAACGTTTGACAGATGTGACATATGACATTGACAGCTGTCAAACGTCACAGGTCAGATGACATTTGACACCTGTCAAAACTGACGGGTCAGATGACAGCTGACGTTGACAGCTGTCACCTGTCACAGGTCAGATGACGTTGACACCTGTCAAACATGACAGGTCAGCTGTCAACTGTCAACGTCATGCGCATGCGCGTGACGTCATCGCGCATGCGCAGAAAAAAGTGGAGGGGGTGTGCCCAGCTGTCTCCCTATCTACTCTCTCGTCGTAGATGGATACGTAAGCGGAAATAAGGCCCAGATGGTCGTCCACAGCGGCGCACCGAGGACGATTATTCGCCAAGACATGGCAAGTAAGAGAGCCAGATAGGGTTTACAGAGTAAATACAGCCGGTGTTGATCGGATCCAGGTATTTGGAGAAACTGACGTCGAGCTCCAAATTGGGACATGTAATGCAAAGCAGAGAGCCATAGTCGCAGCCATATCAAACCCGATTATAATTGACTTGGATATTCTGCAAGGTCAGTGCGTTAAACTTGATCTTGGTACTAACACCCTGATTATCGGTGGTGAATAAATAGCAATTTCGTCTGGCAGTAATATGTGGAAGAAAATAGCAACATGGGCGTTTGCAACGAAAGTGTCATTCCAGTAAAGAGAGCCGAGAAAGGAATATACGATCCAGTTATTCAGTCAGAAGCAACTGGAAAAGGAATTATGACAAAAGTACAAGGCGAAGCCTGTATAGGCTATGCAGGTGCGACGCAAACCCAGAAAAAGGTGAACAAACACAATTCTTGGTACAGAGCTGAAGTAGACGGGAATATTTCTCCAAGTAGAAATACCATGACAAGAGTAATTATGCGGAAGACTCAGTGCAACGTAAGAATTTTGCTTGAAGAGAGCTTCGACATAGTGACGAAAAGAGAAGCCACCCATACTGCTGTCAGAATACATATACGAGTAGAAAGCGACCGTTTGAAGGCCCGTTCGACGTACGAGCTAAATCGGTTGACTTTAGAGACTAAGATTGGGTGTGGTTTGACCATCCAGTATTACGCAAGGGACGGTCAGCGAAACTACGAAAATTATGGGAAGGTTCGTATTCGATAGCCAAAGGGATCAATGACGTTTTCTATCGCATTCCCAAAGAGTAAGATGAAGGTGGTCCATATGCACAGGCTTACGCCATGCCAAGAAATATCACAATTCGACCTGGACTCTCGAATGTAAGAAGCGGGCAGTATCACACCCGTCTCTAGGAGAAGTAAGTTTACGAACTCGGTTTTTTCCATGATCACAGGCATCTTGTAAAGTGTGTTGGTAACAGCGAACACTCTGGAATTATATTTCTAGAAGGGACCGGAAGTAACAGGTGTAGAACAATGTAGAAGGTCTAGAATCGCTATGGACAGTATAAATAGGCGAGCCGCAGATAAATTGAGTCAGTCAGTAGTGAGTAAGTGTTAGTGTTAATAATAAAGCGAAATATTTTAGCTGATGGTGGATGATGGGAAATAGCTGGTTGTAATAAATTATTACTTTCAACAGCTGTGTTTTGTTAGTCAACAAATCCAGAACCCCTTAACCTATCTATTGAGATAAGTTCTTAATGTTAGAACATTTATTGATGTGCATAGGCGTTTGGGACAAGATGACTGCTTTAAAAAGCAAAAGTTGATACCGGGGCTCCCAGAACTCGCCATACTGTTGCAAACGAAGAAGCTATGTTGCAAGTAATAGAAAATAATCCGAGAATAAGCACCGCAAGAATAAGTGTTGCTGTACCAAATGCTAACCCTGAGCCAGTAAGGCAAGTCCACAAATAACAACTTCCTGACCCATTTTATTCCCAAAAAATTTATGACCTATTGGAACAGGGTTTTTTACCGCGTGTAGAATATTGCGAGTGGTTACAAAATCAAGGGTAAAATTTTCCGTCATTAATTTTGTTTATCGATGAAGCTAGTTTTAGTCGCCACGGTGTTTTCAACATACATAACATGCATTATTGGAGCGATGATAACCCTTATCATACCGTAATAGAAAATCACCAGTGTGGGTTTTTTATTCATGTGTGGGTATGTATAACCAACAATTATCTAATTGGTCCATTTCAATTGCCCAGTCAATTGACAGGCGAACTGTCTCGAATCGATTTTTTTTGAAAAATAGACTAAACGCTTTATTAGATGCTCCATTGGATATTATTATAAGAATGTACTACATGCATGACGGCGCGCTAGCTCACTTTTCTCAAAGGGCTAGGGCATTTTTGCAAAGAAGACTTGGAGATAGGTGGATTGGTCGTGGTGGACCTATATATACCCCCTCGTAGTCCCGATTTTAATTCTCTCGATTTTTCATTTTGGGGTTTATGAAAAGGGCAATTGTGGAACAGACTTGTTGATTCTGCTGATAGATTTCGTAATATCCGAACATATGTCAAAGATGGTCAATCATTAACACAAGGATCGGGAATGTGTATTCAAGAACAAGGTCATCAAATTGAACACTAAGTAACTTACACTTTTTTAAATGTTCTTCAATTAAATATGTAATACATACTTTTTTCAATTTATAAAAAAATTTAACTGGGAAACAAAAAATGATCGGACACTAGTGTAAAGGAACTTTTTTGGTCCTCTAGCGCGTGGTGCCTTGCATTGTAGTTTGTTGTATGGCACCCTCTATAAAATATATAAAAATATAACGCGCTCATTTGAAAAAAAATTCCCGAATGAAACCGTTCCTACTCTCCATTGCATATATAAATGTACATATATATATATATATATATATATATATATATATATATATATATATATATATATATATATATATATATATCTATATATATATATATATATATATATATATATATATATATATATATATATATATATATATATATATATATGAATTAAAAAGTCGGGATCTCTCCATTAGTAAATTTTTTCTGCAAAAACAAACCTTTATAGAATTTAAAAAACATTAAGAAAAGTTTTCGTACACTTTTTTCGTGTTTTTCGTGCAAAAAAGTTTTTATGAACTTTGTTTAAACATTTTATGGACTTTTTGTTAAAAATTATTTTTTTTAGCGAATTTTGATAGAAATGTTTTACAACTGTAACGAAAAAATCTATTCAATTTTTGTGGAAAAAACTTTCTTACCTGATTTTGGAAAGAAAGATAAATTAGCCGTACTAACCGGTTTTTTTTTTCTATCAAAGTTAAGTAAGAAATATTCATTCAACGCGAGCCATATTCTCTTATCATGTACTTAATTGCAAGTCAAATAATTACTTCAACATGTGAAGATATAAAAACACATGCTAAGACAGGCATCTAAGGTTCTGCGGTAAATCCCGAGGTTGGAACCTAAAAGGTAACGGGCATAGAGAGAATAATTCTGGATTAGTTTGTTCTGTAGAAAGCCTCTAAGGGCAGAATGTTCACATATAATCCGAAACCTAATTATGGAAGCAGCAACAAGCGAATGAATAAAGAATTGGACCAAATGTTACTTCCTAGGTCTTTTTGTGGCTACTTAGTGTATTTTCATCAGGTTAATTAAACAGAGGAAACATTGGGGAAATACTAGAAAGTACTTGTTATACAAAGCAGTAGCTGTAGCTGAAAAACGGAGAACACTAGAGAGCTTTATCATTGAGAGAGAAACTCAGTCAATAAACTGTGATTAAGAAAGGGACTATAAATTGTATCTTAATTAAATAGCCTACGCTTAGTTTGTGAAACAAGGAGCCATATTAGCGATTTCAGTATCAAGGTGGGTCGAATAATGCCTAAGTGTGTAAAGAGTCCCGAGTTTGCATTACAACGGTAGCTCCCATTTTTAGTGAATTTTCGTAGAAAAAAATTACTAATAGGCACCCTAGAATACTATTAGGCTGGGGCGGAGTCGATGCTATGTATTTGAGAAGGCTAAGTCTTGTTTGGAAATGGATTCTCAAGGTTTTGTATGGTAAGATAGATTGTTTCCCGGTGATCAACTTTTTGCTGGGTGGGGGATGGTAGATTTGCGACAACTGTATGCTAGGTTTGTGTTGTTGTGGTTTTTTGGTAACAAACACACTTATCTGCTAATTAAACACGGATATAACATGACAGTGCAAATGCATGAAATTGATAGAATACATAAAGCCATAGGCAAAAGATATTATAGATACTATGGACCAAAACTATATCACCTGCTACCTGTCTCGGTCAAAAGTAGTAGTGGTATAAGATCTTACAAAAAAGCCATAAATAAATGGCCTAAAAATGCTCCCAGGTATAAAATTGAGAGAATTATTACATAGTTGAAGGAGAAGGGTATACCACTTACAGAAAAGATAAAGATGTAAAAGGTAAATTTGCTTGTGTATTTAGTGCATTTAGGCTGAAAGTTTCTGCAATAAATTTTTAGTTTATTCGTGGTAAATTTATATCTTGAGAAGATGTGAAGATGTGCTTATTCTTAAAATAAACATATAAAATTTGAAACTGACCCCAGATATGGCTTCTAGCGGTCCTAGTTCGCGCTCATTTGAATTTTTTTTCAAAACTCAAAAGTAGGGATCTCACCGAGAGCGAATTTTTTCTACGAAAATTCACAAATAATTCTCTATTTGTATATCAAATTATCCATTTATAATTTTAAAGGAACAAATTTTGGTATTATTAGTAATATATATATATATATATATATATATATATATATATATATATATATATATATATATATATATATATATATATATATATATATATGTATATATGTATATATGTGTATGTATGTATGTATCACATCGATCACTTAAAAAATAATGGGCGATTTTGTAAAACTTGCCGAGTGTATTCCTTTTGCAAGTGGCTTTGATAACTTCGTTATCCAGGAACATAGGGCCAGTTTTTCAGGGAAAATGTCGGGTTTGATTTGGCAAAATTTTTGTATTTCTGGAACTGACCAAGCTATGGCAAGAAAATTTGGTACGCGGGTTTATACAATAAAAGGTATACAATCTACCAAAATTCAAATCTCTAAAGAAAAAAGTTGGGTCTTAAAAACATTTTTGGGTGCCACGAGTGCCACTGTCGACCAGAGAAACACACAAAACCAAAATATTTTGTGTAGATGACAAAACCTATTGTATATTACAGACAAAGAGTACGTTCTTTGGCGCAAAAAGGTCAAGAAATACCAGAAAAATTACTTTGAAAATCCTATTTATAGTTTGTCTTCTTAAAGTCACGATTTCAAACGTCAAAATTGGCAACATTTAGACAAAGAACCTGAAACGAATACGAGTTATGTAGAGAAAATGTCGCAAGAACTGTGTATTGCAAACCTTAAGTATCATTGTCCTTCATTTTACTAAAATATTTGCGGAAAATTCATTTCAAACAGATCCTTTAGCTGATGCTTCGGCAATAGTTTTAGTTATAGACCTTATATTTAAATAAATTTTAGCAAATTTCGTGGAATTTTCGGCGATATAGCAATAGATAGCGGAGCCCCATAAAAGTGACGCATTCAGAGAGGTTTTCGTTTTCATTACTTTTCGAAGAAATCGAGATGCTCTCAAATAGTGAATAAATATGAAAAAATTCAAACTGCCGTCAATCAATTTTTGAAATGAAACAGCCTATATTTTGTGAAGCAAATGGCATGCACACCGCTTCAAGTTTTTTATAATTCAGTTTTGTGTATTCTTTTACCAATGTTTGGTGTAAAAAATATTCAGTTTGCGCAGAAGTTTTGTTGTGTTTCCAGAGAAATCATTTTTTGTATGATGATTGTGACATTTTCGTAATTAGTGATACATATTTAAAAAATTATTGTAATAATTTCGGATTTTCGTGAAAAAAATTGTTTGCACATTTTCATGCTGAATTTGTTTGTGGAAGTTTGTCGAAAAGGTTTTTGTGCGTAATTATCTCTTGGCAGGTGGGTAAATAAATAGCTTGAAGAGGTTCGTTGCCCAAGAACACCAGACCAGTTTTTTCGAGAACACTTTAACTTCATTTACGGAACATTCTTGTACTTTTTGAAAGGATAAACTTATTTTGATAAAATATGGTACATTCTTTCTATTATATATGTTATATTGGGAACCAAATTTGATGCCTGCTTTCATTAAGGAAAAAAGACATATTTGCTATCAAAAATATTTTTATGAGTATTCACTACCATAACGCATAACTCGTCCAGATTTTTCTTAACTATTTATAATAATAAGTGAATACTATAAGATAAAAACTTAAGCCACGGTATTTTGTTTGAGCATGTGGAATGCCTTCATGTCTAGCTTTTTAAATGGGGCTTAATGCCCGCGGTTTTGTGAGATGTTTCGCACGTAGAAGATTCTTACTATTTATAATAATAAGTTAAAACTATAAAATAAAAACTTAAGCCACGGTATTTTGTTTGAGCATGTGGAATGCCTTCATGTCTAGCTTTTTAAATGGGGCTTAATGCCCGCGGTTTTGTGAGATGTTTCGCACGTAGAAGATTCTTACTATCATGTCAAAATGAATTAGACTTTATGGCTTATAATACTAATTTGCTTCTGGTCGTTGGTAATTGATGTTAAAACAAAACTAGAAAGGAAAGTTTTAAAAGGTCGACAATTTAGAGCAGTTTAAAATTAATTTAACTAAACATCTTGTACGATTTTACTTTTACGCTAACTGAATTTATTATAGAATAATAAAATGCAGTTTTTGCAGCGAGAGTTAGGGGTGGCTTTACAATTTGGCAGTTTAGGAAAATTGCACTGCATTCAAAAACACCCAGTATGATAAAATTGAGCTTGGACCACCATTATTAAAATAATTAGATATTAAATAAGTCTCGTTGTATCGTAAGTTGCTGAGATAATATGTACTGAATTAAGTCGTACACTTTATCAACGATCGGCTACCCACTAAAGATCGTTACTGGGTAAATCCTAATCACGTAATGTCATCGAAGCCTAGAACAAAAATAATCGCAGAAGAAAAAGTCGCCCTTGTCTCGTAGGTTATATACACACTATTCCACATGTCTTAGTTAGCCCAACCTATAAAGAAGCGTTATCCAATTAATATAATTTTCTTGGCACATTATGAGCGCTCTATAAGTAACCACATAATCAGAATTATTTTGACGAGGTAAGTTAAAAAATGTGCCAAGTTGTCACCACACAGGCTACCTATCTTCAGCGTGTTCTATTCAAGATACATTAAAATTTCCATAAGGTAAACGACACATAATGATTAAATAAGCGGGGAATTGCATAATCTAGTAAAGAAAATATTGGCGAGAAATTTTATGTAGTTTTTACGCTTCCTGGAATATTCTGAAAATATATTTTTCGAATTTCTTGTTTTTGTAACAACCTCTTCATTTTTGAAAACATGCAAATTCGGTGTTCACTTTTTAAAAGCAGTTTTACCAGTAGTAGTTAAAAATATTATTAAAACCGAGTTCCGCGTTTCGTTTTTCCAGAATCCGCATCAACTTTGATTTTTCAAATGGGGGCCATATTGAATATGTTGAACTTGTCAAAATAATTTAATTGATAAAATTTGCAGAGCCCAATTTATCACAATACATTGTTCAACCTGACGAACGTTTCACTAACAAAGTAAGCGTCATCAGATGGATGAATAAACTAGTTGGTGAAACGATCTTCGGGTCTGAAAAATGTATTGTGATAAATTGCGTTCTCGAAATTGTACTTAACAGTGCTCATCACAGTTTTCAATTGCCACTCAGTAATTTCATTGATGTATCAGATGATGGATCTGTAGTAAAAGATTACCAACATTACCTTGATTAAATTCATCCCTTTTATCACCCTTTAATATTATAAAAGAGTCGTAACTCAGACAAAAAATATTGAACAGGACTAGAGGTTGCAGAAAAAGTAAAAATGAGATAGTATTGTAATAGGAATATTTTCACATAACAGGATTCAAAAAGTTTAACCCAGAAATGAGCCGTCTGGTGTGAAGAATAAATAAAACAGAAATTCTTGAGTTATACTTTAAAAGACCTTTCGAATGGTTTTTCTTCGAAGTTCTAAATGTCATAATCACTAAGATATAAATGTCGCTCACCTAATGAATCATCCTTTATATCTCATCTCCGCAAACACCTTTCAAACCCTTTTTACTACTATGTTGTATGAGGTAGTATCAAAGCATGCGAGTTTTATTTATGGCCGCTAAAAAAGTGGTCATCCTGAAATGACCATGTTAATGACCATGACAAATGTTAAAAACAGCTTAACTCAGAAACAGCTGTAAACTCATTTGCATTTTAGGACTCCCAAGGAGGTGTCACCTGTATAACACTGCATATTAAAGTTTGAAATTAGGCCTGCTAATAGATTATTTTGTCTCTGATTGAACAAATAATAAGTGTTCAGATTTTGTTACCACCGCAGTGCTGATAACTTGGAAATTCTATCAATTTCCCCAGTCGAGCAGCGGTTGCCGAGATTATCCTAGCGTGTAAACCACTCAGGGCTGGCTTAGATTAAGGAAAACTCAATTCTCAGTTTTGTTGAAGCCCTGAAGATCTCTAAGTGCGCCAAAAACTTTAAGAAACCGTAAGCCAACTGTGAGATCCAATGTGGTATTAGTGTTCAACTACGATAATTAAGATGACCGGTTAAATTTACTGACTAGACGCATGGTGGTCAAAATATATGTGAGAACTAATTGAAATTAACTGAATTAAGAATTACATGTGCAAAGCAATATTAAACCTGAAGCGCTGTTACTAATGTTATCTCCGTCTGGCAGAAATTAATTCCATAATAAATACAGTTGGAGAATCCAAACTACCAAAACACATCCTTTAAAGACCTGACGATCGTTTCACTAACAAACTAAGCTTGTTATAACCGTACCTGCCGAGTTAGGATTAGAACATTAAAGAGGCCTTGTGAACAACGAGCTTTTAATCAGCGAGGGAGCACGGTTTAGGAAAATTTTATATCTTTCGATTTAGCATTGAGATTTTTGAACAAAAAACCCAAGGCACGGCAATGGGCAACTCTCTCCATTCATTTCTGACCTTTTCAGGAATATATTTCAACGGATTTAGAAAATAAAAGTATAGTTTCGCTCTGTGGACGATATTTTCGCAGTGTCTAACACAAACATATGCACACTGATTTTATTAAAAAACTGAACAGTCAATTTGATTCAATGAAATTCACTCACGAATTTTAAGTCAATAATAAACTACCTTTTCTAGATGTATTAGTTATTAAAAATAATGACTCTCTTGAATTCAATGTCTACGGGAAGGAAACCGCCACTCTAGATTTCATTCCGAATTACTCACATCATACTATGGCACAAAAAAGACTAGTTTAATTTTTTTAGTAAATAGATTAATACAATTTCCCTTAAGCCAAACTAGATATAGCAGATATTTAGAGTACATTAAGAACGTGGCTAAATATAACGGACACTCGGTTTGCTTAGTGGAAACTATAATTAATAGACACAGAGCAAAGAAAATGTTAGCAGAATCCACGACATTCAGAAAATATAAAGTATAAAAAAAGTTTGTCCGCTTACCATTTGAACCGCAAATTACACGCGGTCTCGGGAGCATTTTTAAAAAAGTTAATCTGCTGCTAACTTTTTTAGACAAAAAAGTTGTTAGATAATAAGCATCAAACCACTGAAATGTCAGGTATCTATAAGATAAGTTGTAAATATTGTAATTTTAAATTCGTTGTGCAGACTCTAAGAACCATCAAAACCAGATTTAAGGAACATCTGGCAGCGGAAATACGGTAGTATAGACAAATCATGCGTGGCTGAACATGTTTGGTATAATAATCACCACGTAGATTAAAAACCTGAAGCTTATTAAAAATGTTATACAACCGCGGAAGTTAGACGCCTATGAGAGTTGTATATCTCTTAAGCCATAAACAGCAATTTTTTTCTAAACCGTGCTCCGTTTAATAAATAGGTCATTGTTTGCAATGCCTCTTTGATGTAAAAATTATTCCGATACTCGACAGGTACAGTTATAACGGGATTTTAAAAAGGTCATCCGGTTATTAGAATAGAGACTCAGAAAGTTTGCCTGTGCTTTTTCTCTCTCGATCGGTCCTTTGCCTAACAAGTAGTATAAATATAAGGTGTAGTAGTTAAGTAGTTTAGAATTTTTCATCCTCTGATGAGGCTAACTTTCTTAGTGAAACGATCGTCAGGTCTATAAAAGATGTGTTATGGCGGTTTCGGAAGTGTACATATTTAAAAATTAATTATTTCGAGACACCAAAAAAGAATCAAAATGATTTACACTATCTTCTTAAACATATAACTGCAGTTTCGCTGAAGTTCTCAGCTTTGTCAAATACAAGATGAAAGTGAGATTTGAAATTTTAATATCTACTCCTTGTTGAATATATATATATATATATATATATATATATATATATATATATATATATATATATATATATGTATGTATATATATATATATATATATATATATATATATATATATATATATATATATATATATATATATATATATATATATATATATATATATATATATATATATTAACAGGAACCACATGAGAGTTTATATGCTCGTGACTTATCCTATTTTTCAACAGTAGACTTATTGTTTTTTATGTATTTGCTCAAACTGTTGTCGGTTTTATATGCTGCTCTGATGCTTTGATACGAAATTTAGAAAAAAGATGTTCTAATTTTTCGCTGGTCTTATTTACGTAAGTCAAAGATGTGAATTTATTCTCTTTATTCTAGTGGACAAGAATACTTGTTAAAGCCAAAGTGTATTTCTTTTTCTTTATAATATTATCAATTAAATTTGGATGGCAGCCATTAATTAACCGCTATTTGTTTTATTAAATTAAGTTCTTTTTGAAGGTTTTATTCGGATAAAGGTACATGTACCTGAGGAGACAGAAAGATTGAAATTGAAAATCCCACTTTGATTCTGTATTTTACAAAGTTGAGAACTTCAGCGAAACTGCAGTTATACGTTCATAAGTACACTTGGAGAACCCAAATCACCACAATACATATTTAGAGACCTTACTATCGTTTCGTTGACCATATCAACATCTTCAGAGGAAGAAAAAATATTTTTCTTCCTCTGAAGATGTTAACATGGTCAACGAAACGATCGTAAGGTCTCTAAATATATGTTGTGGTGATTTGGGTTCTCCATGTCAACATCTTCAGAGGAAAAAAAATTATTTTTCTTCCTCTGAAGATGTTGACATGGTCAACGAAACGATCGTAAGGTCTATAAATATATGTTGTGGTGATTTGGGTTCTCCAAGTGTATTTATTGCTGCTCATCACAGGTTCCAGTTTTCACATAGTAAGTTATACGGTCAATAAAATACTGTAAATCAATTTGTTTATTTATCTGAGTTCACAGTGGATTTACTTCCACAATATCATAACGAAAAAAAATAAGCAAGAGTACTTATCACTGCTCATCACAGGTTCCAATCTTCACATAATTAATTATATAATGTTTTCTTTGTCAATGGTATACTGTACATGCTAAAATTGGTAGGTAATCAAATAATAATAACAAAGCGACCAATCATGTTAATGCTCAACATGTAACAAGATAAAAACAGTTATATACGTTGAATAATCTGCATTAGAAGTGAAGCAAGTCATCCTGCAGTAATGACAGGTGGGACAGTTACTCATTACCTAAAACAGTGTTTCAGTTTACTTTATGTGACAGCACATTCAGTTCACAGGAATGTTATAAACCTAATTATCGATCATCTAGTACAGGAATGTTATAAACCTAATTACTTATCATCCGGTATAAATTCAAATACGATCGTTGAAATAGAAGAGTACGGGGTAGGATAAAATTATTCATAAGTTTGACAATAGAATTTTTTTTATAAAAATAAGCTACGATAACGCACTTGCTGCGTCCAGACTTTTAACCGACTTAAAAATGGGGAGGTTTTATGTTTGTCTGTATGCATTATTTGTATGTTATGCATTATTTGTATGTATGTTCACCGATATTTTGTCAATTGTGGACCAATTTTAAAAAATATTTTTTTAAAGGGTAAGTGGTCCCATTTTCACCAAGGCATGTATATGTATATTTACCAATATTATCGTCAATTGTACACCAATTTTTTAAAAACTTTTTTTGAAAGAATATACTCCTAAGGTGATCCCATTTCAAGTCAGGATCTGATTATGGGATCTGCGGGAAATCCTCTTATAATCTATGTAACTTAAATTCCTACTGTAACACGGCACTTTTGTCATAATATAGCAGTTTTCTAATACCGTGCTCACTACTTACCTACGTATTTGCACACTAAAATGGAAGATTAAACAAACTTAAAAAAATTAACCGACTCCAAAATATCACAAAGATTCCCGACACTTTTGTGGTTTCATCTTTATCCTTTGGGTTACCTTACCTAGCAAATTTTTATGTTTAAACAAAAATGCCAAATTAAACAGTAAATTTGACTCCATTAAATTCACCCATGAAATAG
Organism: Tillus elongatus; assembly: GCA_964006375.1. Taxonomy (NCBI): domain Eukaryota; kingdom Metazoa; phylum Arthropoda; class Insecta; order Coleoptera; family Cleridae; genus Tillus; species Tillus elongatus. The sequence goes on from OZ023267.1 coordinate 72,662,786, forward strand.
AAATTAATAACAAATTGCCGTTTCTTGATGTATTAGTCATCAAAATTTAGACACTTTTGAATTGGACATCCACAGAAATGAAACCACTACTGCGAGGTACATTTGGATCACACCATACATTTCCACCAAAAAAAAACCAGCTAGTTTGAATTTTCTGTTTCATAGGTTAATACAGTTTCCCATTAGTGAAGAAAGATACAACAGAAAATTTGAATATGTTAAAATGGAGCTAAGTATAATGGCTACTGCCTCTGTTTAGTGAAGAAAAGTCAATAAACAGAAAACAGAGATAATGTTAGCGGAATCTACGACTTTCAGAAAAGATAAAACATACATACATACCGCGACTTACGAGAGGTTCTAATAGCATTTTTTAGAAAGATTAAATTTTCTACAACAAAAAATACATTAAAAAAAATTTGCTAGGTGACCCAAAGGATAAAGGCAAAACCAGAGAATTGTCGGGAATCTATGAATTAAATAAATTGAAATAATTGTGAACTTACATATGTTGGGGAAACTAAAAGAACTATTGAAACTATATTAAAAGGACAGTAAGCGCAACTGAGATATGGCATTATTGATAAATTATGTATTGCTCAGCATATTTGGGATAATAGTCATTAGGCAGACAAAGAAAATCTCGAGTTAATAAAAAAATTCCAGGCAGTCGAGACATCTAGATGCTTAGAAAAGTATATACATATATCGTTAGAAATTTGAACAAAAATGTTTTGATGAATAAAGTAGGTCCGATTCTGTACATTGTTCGAACTGTTATCTTAATAATTATTGTGTCCTTCTTAGAAGGAGTACTTGATAATGATATACAGTTTTGTAAAAGCAGGTATTCAATTTTAATTACAGGGATTTAGAACTCAACAGTGGGGGTATGTCTCTATACCTTTCTAGAGGATGCTGTTCGCAAAAGCTTGACAACTAACAAATAAGCAGTAGTTCTAGTTTTTATTGGCTTAGTTTATTTATCCCTCTGATGACGCTAACTTTGTTAGCAAAGCGATCGTCAGGTCTAAAAACTTTATTGAGATGAAGTGGGTTCTCCAAATTATACTTACCACTACTCGTCACAGGTTCCCGTCTCCAATTAATTGATTTACAGACAAGAATTGGTTTTGTACAATGCTACTACGTTTGTGGTAGAATTACAAGACTAGGTACGAAAATGGGTTTGAGAACAGGGCCCTATCAAATCAACACGTACCGTAATTTGATTAGCAAATTTGATAGAACAGGATATGTTACTGACCTGCCGAGATCAGGATAACCAAGGATTAATGATGTCCAAGTTACAGAAGTTCTTCTGGAAATTCCAAACATTGCCAACACTAATCCGCCAACAATCAATTGTTTAAATTCGATATCAAAACGTTTGCAAGTACCATACACAATGGTTTGGAACATTTTACAAAAAATGTATCGGTATAGACGGAAACTGCTGTTTGAATTGACAGATGTAAATTTTCCTATCGCGTATGATTCTTCTTTACGCATATTGGCTCAGACATAAATTGAATCCGAATGGTTATCCCGTATTTTATAAACAGATGAGGCCCATTTCTCTCTAAATGTTGGAGTCAATACTCAAAACTGTCGAATATTGTCGACAGATAATCCACATGAAATGGTTAAGGAGGGTCTTTATGACGAGAAGGTGACCGTTTGGTGCAGTTTCAAAACTAATTTTATACTTAGACCATACTTTTTGAGAAGACATAGAATGGAGCATCTGTAAGTGTTACTGGTGAACGATATCTGCAAATGTTACGACGTTATGACATTCCGCAAATGCCAAATGAGCACAAAGGAATGGAAAACATGATTTATATGCAAGATGAAACACCCCCGCATATTTACCGACCAGTTAAAGAACTGTTAACTACTACTTTCCAAGATCGTGTTTTTGGTGTTTAGAACACGAACAGTGGAAGAATTAAAAGGCTCTATTAGGAAGCGAATTTCTGTGTACATTTTTGAAGAATACTTGGTGATTGTCCAGCAGAAAAATGGACGACATATTCAACATTTGCGTTAACCTCTGTTGGACATAATAAATTTCATTATTTAAGTAATAGAATTTCTTCCATATCCTGTTGTTAACTTAATTTGTTAAAAATACATAATATGCTTAAATATAGCCCTTACTTTATGATAACTTTTTATTTGCGTATGTTGTGTTTATTACGTACGTTATGACGTTCATTGGCACGACGATGTTATCTAGATGATATTGAGCAGGTCTCATTGTTATTTCGTTACATTTATCAAAAATGCTTCCCGCGAACACTCTATATATGATGTTTTGCATACAACATGGAGTTTTTATGAAGTTTTGTTTCTGATAAATACTCTCTGACGTGTTTTGAAGGGTACATATATTATCGGATTACTTTACTGATGCTGTTAGCACTTACACAATACAAATTCACATTGAAGTGACTAGAATACCCGTGGGTAAAAAACATAAAGACGAAACTTTTTTAGAATCTCATAAAATCGTCATGGGAAAGGAAAAAGTAGGCACATGACGTGCTACGTTATTTCATTCTGAAACTGATATATGTAGCGGCAACCCATACTTATGTCTTATGTGGAACACTTTCTTGGCGTAAATTATGTGAAAAAACAGAAAATGAAATAATTTTACGTAGAAAAAAACGGAAGGGATTTTCAGGTGGATTTAGGAAACTTTTTAATATAAAAGAAAAGTAAGAGCCTTAATGAACGGCAGACAGAGATTGAGAACATAAGCAAAATTCACGCTTTTACCGCATAAAAGTAAAAAGCCGTGTAAATATTTTAGGCTAATTCAGATTTTCAGAACAGTTACCCAGAAAAAACTGATTTTTGATGGAAGCTAACGTTATCAAATGAGGAAAATTAATAAATAATGTGTTTAAATAATGTATTCGCCTAGCAGAAATCATTTTTCATTTGAAAGTGAATGTTTTTGTTTACTTTACAGGTTTTTTTTTCATATTACTGAATATAATCACTGAAACAACATCTGGAACCAGGTCAGTTGATCGATAAGCCATTAGTGTTGCAGCCTCACCAAAAAAATAGCTATTGGTTCAGTCAGTGCGATATGGTGGCGAATATTCATTTATAAAAATTGTTTAAATTTCAAAAAAGTTTGGACACAGCAAGTGCGTTATGGTAGTGAATATTCATAAAAATGTTTCTAATTCCAAACACGACTATGTCGTTTGTTTAATATGACATAAAATTTGGTAAACGTATAACATTTATAGTAGAAGCCGTGTACCATATTTCATCAAAATGACTGTATTGTGTAAAAAAAATTAAAAAATCCCAAAAAGTCTGAACGCAGCAAGTGCGTTATGGTAGTAAATTGCTCTTCAACATTTCTTTATAATATAAAAATAGCTGTGACAGTGGAATGTCGCTTCTTTGATCCGTCGGTGTATATTGCTGTAAGCTCTGAGTGTTTTTTTAGAAGACCTAATTGGGTACTCTTGTTGACTGCTGTAATTTCTGTATATTGAGGAATTTCAACTTTTTTTTTCGTATTATGCAATTATAATTAATACTGTATATAGGGTACTTTTCTAAAGATCTAACAATCGAGTCTTTCGTTGCAGTTTCTATAAAGGCATTGACAAGTGATGGGAGGTTTTTTTTCAATAACAAAGTTTTTATTGACAGGTATTCCTGTTTGATGCTCAATGGTGACTCCTGTTCGTCCACTAAAATAGCGGCACATAGCGGAGACTTCATTGCACCTATACACAAACGAATTGACTTGTATTGGATTTTATCTACCTTCTTAAGGTTTGTGTTTGATGCACTTCTCGATACGGTAGCGCCATAATCTAAAATTGAATGGATGTAGGCTCTATAGAATAGGAGAGCCACATTGACGTCAGCTCCCCACTAACAAAAGTTAACAGCTTTTAAAATGTTAATTTTCCTTTCACATTTTTAAGCAAGTAGTTCATGTGTTTTGTCCATAGAAGTTGTTTATTTAATATTACACCTAGATATAGAGCCTCGGTGGTTCAGAGGTAAGAATGTGCGCCTCTGAACCGAACGGTACTAGGTTCGATCCCAAGGTTCTCCTTTCACTTTTTCAGTACAAACTGTAACATTAACACCAACCGAGGTTGTGGCATTGTATCTGAGCAAGTTGAATGTCTGCACGTTCCACCCTTCGGAAGGGGCGTAAATCCGTCGATCCCGTGTTCATGCGATGTTGGGCACGTTAAATAGCCCTACCCTCCTTACAGAAAGGAAGGGGTTCGGCAAAATTTCCTGGATAGTTAGTTCACCTAAGTATCCAGGAAATTTTGCAGTTTCACACTGCTCCCTGGCGTCGGTGATTGGCCATAGTGGCGGCAATAGGCCGACGTTAAAGAAACAAAACACACACACATACACCTAGATATTTGTATTCGTCTACCACTTTAAATGAATAACCACGTATCTGAATTTCAGCTGGTAATGGTTTACGGTGTCTAGTAAATATCATGATTGTCGTTTTTTCTGCACTCAATGTAAAACCATGTTCGTCGCACCATTATGTAAGTTTATAAATAATGCCATAAATATATTAATATGAAGCCGTTTTGAGTGTAAGTGAAAAGAATTGAATGGAATTATTGATGTTATGCATAGCTTATTTTAACAATATAAAAACATCATTTATAAACGTATTGTCTGTCCTTAACGAATAATATCTGCAGGTCCTTGTTTAATGTTGAAAATAAATGGGGCTCTAATAATATATTTGCCATTAATTGCCGACAATACTTGCATGACGTGTTACAAGTTTTTCTTCATAGCCAACCTAATTGTATATAAAGACTAATACAAATGACAACCAGAAAAATATATCGTTTTATCCACCTACATAACGCCTACAAAGGCCGACTGCGTGTCAATATATCCTGCCCTTTGTAGCGTCGAGTTGACATGAAATCAAAATGGATTAGCAAAAAATTTCAGATCATAAAGTTATCAAAACATTGGTTTTAGCTGTAACGAGTATTTGGCATTTGGCAATGAACGTCAATAATAAATAAGAGAAGTAGGTAGAATGAAAGCATGTAATCGATTACTGCACCCTGTTTCATATTATGTTATTACAATCGTGGATGTTATTTTCTGTTATCTTTCTGGTAATCTGTCATGTTATACTTCAAAACCCCATGCATATGAGACTACGCAGAAAATGTTATTAGATTGTATCATTTATCATTCAGGTTAATTAATTTTACTTTGATGCCTTATATAAATTACGTGCATGACGTAGTTGTCTGTTAAGCATCAAAATATTATCATTATTTTATCCTACTGTTTTGTTCGTTTATTTGTTAGTTTGAGTCAACAGAAAATATACGAGAAAGAAAAAAATAACCAGAAGGAAAAAATAGAAAATAAATATCGATTAAATATTTAAAGCTCAAAACTTGGGCAGTAATTTTGGAAATTTTTAAACTTACTTGAATATTTTAATTCTTAAATCTTCAAAAGTTATAAAGAAATAATGTGTAGACGCAGCAAATACGTTACTCTAGACAATCCTTAAAAATCTCGGGACGCAACAAGTGTGTTATAATAGTCAATTTTTATAAAAAATTTACACTATAAGTAGGGCATATTACTAAAAGTAATACTTTTAATTTAAACAAACTTCGAAGATCTGGTTTAAAGGTCCTAATACAAGCTCATTTTAAGAATTTCTCTCTTTCCCTTATCATAAAAAATTTTCAAATCTTCTGTTCTAGCTTCTATTAAGAAAAACATTTTGAATGTCCAAACACTAGAAAATTAAAATTTGGTGAATCCAGGTAGTGTGTAGGTCTCTTTAGAAGAACTTGAACTTGAAATACAAATTTCATTAAAGTTACAAAAGCTTATCAGAAGGAAACTTAGTTCGTACCCAAAATGTTGATTAATTCTTCAAATAACTTACCTACTTGAACAATTAATCAACGAATATTAACGTTAATATTCTTGTTCTTTGATTTCCGATTTTAGAAATATATTATTATACAATCATTTACTATTTAACCTCAACACAGAACTGTCAGTCATGATAAATAAACAAAACACGTTATTATTCTTTAGTTTCCAATTTTAAAAGCATTATATAGGTACAAGTTGTTATATCTATTTCAATGACAATCATTTACTACTAAGCCTCAAAACAGAACTATCAAAGCATAATAAATAAACAAAACACGTTACTATTCCTTAGGTTCCAATTTCAAAAGCAGTGTACAAGCATTTACTAAACTCAAAACCGAACTGTCAGACCTTAATAAATTAACACAACACACTACCCATCTAGTTTTTGCTTCACGTAGCTGATATTCTTCTTTTTCTCTACAAATCCGCGCATCCTAATATACCCGAAGGCGGTCACTAGGGTGGGATCGCCACAGTTCGGGTATGAACATTATCGTTGCATTATGATGTATGCCTGTGGTATATGTATAAATCTACACGTGGCAGGTGACTACGCTGTCTTCGTCTGGTATCAACTTTAACCACTTAAGTTGTTTCAATTCATGTCTTTCAGATTTTATTTTTAATCTGGGAAGAACTCAAAATTGTGTACACCAAATTACTTAAAATTCACAACAGAGGTTTATCCACTTCATTTCTGGCTACATGCAAAGTCTGATTTTAGTTACTTTTTTGAGGAAAAATATGTCCGTTATAGTTGTTTGACGAACTCGTCATATATATATATATATATATATATATATATATATATATATATATATATATATATATATATATATATATATATATATATATATATATATATATATATATATATATATATATAAACACATACAAATTCAAACGGTCTTGAATGTGGGTTTTAGGGCCATAATTGGCACTCATTTCAAAAAAATTTCGTCAATATATATATATATATATATATATATATATATATATATATATATATATATATATATATATATATATATATATATATATACATAAACACATACAAATTCAAACGGGTCTTGAATGTGGGTTTTAGGGCCACAATTGGCACTCATTTCAAAAAAATTTCCTAAAATCTCACCATCTATTAGTGAATTTTCTTACAGAATGTATGACCTGCGATAAGACACAGTACCAGGTCACCTCTAGTGACAGAAATTTGAATGAAAAGCATTACATACGAAACGCAATGCAGCCTGTTGTACTGCCATACATACGAGGGTTATTTAAACTCCCTTTCCAACAAGACAACGCACGTTCTAATGCAGCAAGGAAGACTACAAGATTTTTACAAGAAAATAACGTGACTCTGCTTCCATGGCCTCCTCTCTCTCCAGACTTGTCAAACACTGAATATGCGTGGGATATGATTGGAAATCCGGCGGGTGACTAACCGTCATAGAATTCAACAAGCCTTGGGTGATATTCTAAGCGCCTCCGTGGCCGTGCGGGAAAGTCGATTCAGACTTTCCAATACGGATTCGGAGGACGACGGTTGCAGACTCACCGGCGGCGGATGACTTTTCAAATCACTGTCTTCGTTGAGATCGAGTTCAAGGTGGAGGGTAGGTTAGTTTAGATGAGCAAAAAGGGTCAGCAATGGCCTAATTGCCAGTAAGCATCTTACCTTTACCTTACCTGGATGATATTCTTCAAGATACAATAAATCATTTAATTCCAAGCATGCCTCGAATAGTTATCGATTGCATAAGAATCTGCGACAGACCCGCTCAATCTTAAATAACTTCGTTGTTTTTTAATATTTTAGTTCCAAAATTTAATCAGTTTTTAGGCTTGATTAAGCTCACATTCTATATAAATTTTATTAAAATTGATCAAGCTCTAATGGGTTTTCGGATTCTTTTATAGTATATATATATATATATATATATATATATATATATATATATATATATATATATATATATATATATATATATATATATGTATATATATGTGTGTGTGTGTGTACGTTTGTATATACCAAAATTTCATGTCAACAAAACGGTAATTCACATGCAGTACAGGCATGTTCAAAAATCAAAAAAAATTCACACAGCGGTAAAGTGATATGACTCAAACCTTATCCATAGAAATTCAAGGGATGCTCTTTAGAATGCCCTAACCGAAAATCCAATAAGAAAATTCGCTAACAGGTTGTTAAAAAAATCGACTTTTCAAAGCCCCCCAAAAACGTGTGCTACTGACATATTTCAAATGTTAGAACGTGTAAATTAGTAACCGTAGGTTCAAAGCTTCTCACAAGTCAGTTGAAAGTAGAAAGAGGGTGTTGCGATCTTCAGCGTTACATTGCGCTAATGGCTAGCTGCCTCCGCCAAAACATATAGACAGACAGACAGGCAGATGGACAGATCTTAAGTGGGTCACACTATATATATATATATATATATATATATATATATATATATATATATATATATATATATATATATATATATATATATATATATATATATGAGAGAGAGATAGAGACAGACTTGGTTCTCGGATTAAACCACGTCCAGAATTTATTGAAACTCTTAGACTCCTGTTTTGAAGATCTCTCTTAGGCCTAGGGTTGAACACACTAAAACCTTAGAGACGATCTCTGGCCAGATTTGAAGAGTAGGCAGATTGAGGCCCCGTAATCGAGCTACAACAACCCAACCCACATTTGTCCACCGCGCTAAGAAATAGGCAGATTGAGGCTTTATAGTTAATGTCCTTACACATATCCTTTACCTCTTGAAAATGGCTCCAATACAAGAGCCGAAACGTCGAGTTTCAATAAATTCTGGACGCGGTTCAACCCGTGAACCAAGTATGTCACACACACACACACACACACACACACACACACACACGCACGCACGTACACACACACACACACACACACACACACACACACACACACACACACACACACACACACACACACACACACACACACACACACACACACACACACACACACACACACACACACACACACACATATATATATATATATATATATATATATATATATATATATATATATATATATATATATATATATATATATACACTAGTTAATGACAGCAACCGATAGTCTAATAGTTTATAAAAGTCATGTGACCTCAGATTATATTATACTCGAGTTTTTATAGAAAAATATTGAATACTAAGGCAACAGTTCCAAAATGCCTAATTCACATTAATGCACTACACTGCACGAAAATATAACTAAAATGACTTCGTCGTTAAATAACTTTGTACACACAAAAATAACGATTTCGTTTCACGCCAACATATTTAGGTATATAATGTTTCACTTTAAACAGTTTTCTCAACTTTATGTGCTATAAAATTAACTACAAGGACCAAAAACATTTTAACTGCTTTACAATAAAGTGGTGAAATACATAAACAGATGTAAATATCTTTGGTAGTAAACATAAAACATATTGTTTCCAAAAATAAGGAAAATTTGTTATTATTTAATTAACTTCGTGTATCTAGCGATATACAGTGTATTCCAAAAGTAAGGAATGAATTTATTTTTTCTCTTATTAGTATTTTCTAAGAGAAATTCTAAAGGGGGACAACCTAGACTTTCTATGTCGGTTTTTTAAGTTGTTGTTTTCTTTCATTAACGTCGGTTTATTTCCACAACTATGGCAAATCACGGGCCCCAGTAGGGAGTTTCATATCACTATCTCTCAAATTTCGCCGAGCCCCTACTTTTCTGTAAGAGGAGCACGGATCTTTAACGTGGCCGACATCGCATGGTACACGGAACTTACGTCTTTGCGCACCATTCGAAGGGCGAAACATACAAAAACTCAACTTGCTCCGACATAATGCGACCGCCTCAGTTGATGTTATCCCTACAGTATGTACAGAAAAGGTGAAATGGATACCCTAATGGCAGTCGAACTTAAAACCCTTAGATTGAGAGTCCCACTTTCTAACCGATGGATCACCAAAGATACACTTTTTAAGTTAAAACCGTGTTCAAATCTCTTTGAACGAAACTACCCTTGCAAGATTTTTAAGTAGGAAGTGGGTTGGAGTAATATCACTTTTTAGGATAATTTTAATTTTGTATTCAGTACTTTCAAAAAGTTTTCTCGAAAAGTTTACGATTTTCAGAAAGCAAGGAGAAAAATTTGAAAAATTGTTTTATTCGTTAATATATTATTCAAGAAGAAAATGTATAAACAGATTAAGCTTACTTTGAAAGTGGGGTATTAAACCCAATTTTTGATTTTGAAAATGTCAAGTTATTAACTTAGATAAAAATGAAAATTATTCGGAATTTTGTTTTTCTATCGGTAAGTAATTTTTACACAAAATGTTTTAAGGAAATAAATGCGTTGCACGTTTAGGCTGCAGTGCACCCAGAGCATAAGTCTCAGACGGGGCCATAAGATTGAAAAAAAAATGACATCGGTATGAAGGGTATTCATAAAATTGAGAAATTCATTTTAATTCTATAGGGCTACATCGAAAAGATGCTAAAACATAATCTACATATGTGTACCAAAAAAAAAACAATATTATATGATACATCTGATCTTAAAATTTGGTTTTTTAAATTCTATCATTGAGTTTGAAATAGTTTTGTTTTATGCATTTTTTTAATAAAGGTATGGACGCAGCAAGTCGTTATGATAGTGAATTTTCATAAAAATGTTTTTAATTGCAAATATGGCTTTTTTAATGAAAGCAGGCATCAAATTTGGTTACCAGTATAACCTATATAGTGGAAATAATGTACCATATTTCATAAAAATAACTATTGTTTAAAAATGTACAAAAATTGTCTGAAAATAAATTTAAAATATTCCCAAAAAAACTGGTTCCCTAGCCAACGAACCTTCGGTTAATAGCAAACTAAGTTATTGAAATTGGAATAATTTAATGAAAATTCGCTACCAAAGCGCACTTGATGCATCCCGAATTCTTTTTCTCGCACACATGCATTATATTCTGATGGGAATCACAAAACAAAAAGAAAATTTGTATCTCCAACGACTCTGGGCCACGCTGTGATTGTAAAAATAATTTTATGAGATGCAGGTCCAGACACCCTCCAATTAACGTATTAACTTTTTTCTAGTATCTTGTATAATAACGGATATATTGAGTTTTACCGTAGAAATGCATCACCCTGTATATGTAAGCGGATAAATACCAGAACTAACCCCGGATATGGGTTCTACGCGTCCTAGTTCGCGTTTATTTAAAGAAACCTTTTCAAAATTCTAAAGTCGCGGTCTCCTCAAGACGAAAATTTTCTACGAAAAATCGCTACAAATTATAGACTATTAAACTATAAACTCTATAACTAAAACGACTGCCAACACATCAGATAATGGGTCTATTTTAAGTCAATTTTCTGCAAATAGTTTAGTAAAATGAAGAACAATTACGGTTGTAGCTGAAACTTACGGTTTTTTAAAACACACTTCTTCCCCCATTTTCTCTACATAACCCGCTTTCATTTCAGGTTCTTTGCCTAAAAGTTGCCAATTTTGTCGTTGCAAATCGCGGCTTTGATGTTTTAATAATAAGAACTATGAAGTTTTCAAAGTAATTTTTCTGGTACTTCTTGACCTATTTCAGCCAAAAAATTTAATCCTTGTCTGTAATATGCAATATATTTTATTATCGACATAAAATATTCTGGTTCTCTGCGTTTCTCTGGTCATCAGTGGCACCCAATTTTTTTTTTTTTTAAATGGCTATAACTTTTTTTCCTTTACCCTAGAGGTAAAACCTAGCTTTGTTGTTTCCAAAAATACAAACAGTTTTCGAAAGAAACCCCAAAATTTTTCCGGAAAAACTGGTTAAATTTTCCTGGCTAACGAACTTATCCAAGCCACTTGCAAAAGAAATGCACTCACCAAATTTGATGAAAAACTCATTATTTTTTGAGTGATTGGTGTGATACCTATTATTATATATATTATATATATATATATATATATATATATATATATATATATATATATATATATATATATATATATATATATATATATATATATATATATGTGGTAAATTTCGTAAACAATTCAATTTAAGGTTTTTGTTTACAATAATTGTGTTTCCTTCTCTCTCAGGTAAAAGGCTTAAAATTCTATTGAAATATTTCCGATTGCCTGTTCTAATCAGCCTTATCTTTATCAGCATATTTATTATATCCTTACTTGCAAATTTGATATCTTGACAAAAAAGAAAGTTTTAAAAATTAATTGTATTGGAAATTGAGAAGATGAATGTTAGGTCTTGAATAGATAGCTTGCATTACCTACAGCCTTTGTGCTGGATTTCGTCAAGTCCTTAAATAGATATTTGTACCGCAAGGTTCAATATAACACGTCAGTGGAATTAGAGCATCAATTTTCCTACTTCATGTAATTAAACCCACGCCCTTAGTGAGGACCAGAACGCTCGAATAAACCCGGTGTACAGGCAAGTGTCACCTTGGAGTCTGGCGCGTTAGACCGCTCGGCCATCCTGACCCCCCTTTGCGGAGGTCACGAGTACCGCAAGCGCAGCAGTAGAAACCGGCTCACTCTCTCCTCCCAGATCGATCGGGTCTGACCGAGCCTGAGACGCAAGGCTTAAATTCTGGCAGAGGTAAATTGGGTTCGTCCAAAAGGGACCTATTTACCGATGGCTGACATAACTCCGCAATCTTCTGTGCCTCTACCAAGGACTCAAATAAGTTCTAACACGTGAATTCTAAATTGTCTTTCCGGCCTTGCAAAAGTTTGGTGGTAGCGGAAATTCTTGACAGCCTACCATGGACGTGGTACACTCTGGACCGAATTCGTTGGTACTCATTCAGCGCGTTACTTGCATCAAACGCCTGAATGTGCCTCAGCAGTTCATCCAGCTTTAGTGAACAAACCAAAAGCTCCACCTCCGGATCCAGCTCTGTCTTCACCGCCGGCTTATCCCAAACTTTCCTCAAGTTCTGACGTTTTTCCGCCACCGTTCCCCCTATACCATAGCCTCTTATTTCAAGTTCATGTGTCAGTTCGGCCTCCAACAGTCTGTTAATCTCCATGGTATACTAACAAGACACAATACTTGGATAGTCAGTGAGAAACGGGCACAAAAGATATAGTAATAATAAAAAATTATAAAATTACTCTATTAGCTATAATTAAAAACGCCTGGATATATATATATATATATATATATATATATATATATATATATATATATATATATATATATATATATATATATAAGGGTTTTTAATTATATGAAGTAAGAAAATGGATGGTTTAATCCCACTGACGTGGTATACTGAACCTTGCGGTACAAATATCTATTTAAGGACTTGACTAAATCCAGCACAAACGCTGTAGGTAATGTAACCTATCTATTCAAGACCTTACATTTATTTTCTCAATTTCCAATAAAATTAATTTTTAAAACTATTTTTTCAAGATAACAAATTTGCAAGTAAGGATACAAGTAATATGGTGATAAAGATAAGACTGATAAGAACAGGCAACTGAAAATATTTCAATACAAAATTTTAAGCTCTTTACCTGAGAGAGAAGGAAACACTATTATTGTCAACAAAACCCTTAATGTAATTGTTTACTGAATTGGAATTAGATGAGTTGTTTATTTTTAGTAAACATTACTATACAATAACAATCTGTTTACAATTGTTAACAATAATATTGACAGTGTTCCCAAGTGAGTATTATGTGTATTTAGTTAACTTCGTTTTTCACATCTGAAGTTAACAAGCTGTTAAAAATACAAAGGGAGATTTAGAACCGTCTCACACACATAACTATAGAAAAAGTATAGATCGTTAAAATTGTTAAAAAATGGAAACTCTATAAAAGACGTGTAAAATCCGGATAGCAGTTTAAGACTGCAGTCAGCAATTAATTAAAAATAACATCTCAAAATACAATAGAACTAAACTCTGAATTTCTGAATTATATATATATTATATATATATATATATATATATATATATATATATATATATATATATATATATATATATATATATATATATATATATATATATATATATATATATATATATTATATATTATATATTATACAAACATACAATTATTGTATTATTAAGTGTAGAAAGTGGTCAAATAAATGCATCTATCTATCTATCTATAAAAGTTGAAACTGACCCCGGATATGTGTTATAGGAGGCCTAGTTCCCGCGCATTTGATTTTCTTTTAAATTCTAAAGTGGCGATATCCTCATTAGTGAATTTTTTTCTACAAAAATTCACCAAAATATTCATTATTTCTTGTTTTTTTACATGTATTTTATTAGTGACTTTTTTTTAATTCACTAATCAGGAGATACCGAATTTTCAATTTTTTTTCAAATGAGCGGTAATTAGGCCCCCTAGAACACATATCCGGGGTCAGTTTCAATATTTATACACGTGTGTGTGTATCACACCGATTACTTAAAAAATAATGGGCCGACTTTGATCAAATTCTGTGACTACCTTCCTTTGCAAGTGGCTTGGATAAGTTCGTTATCCAGGAAAATCGGCCCAGGTTTTCCTGGAAAATTTTGTGTTTTCTGTCGCAAAAAATTAAATGTTCGAAAATTACAAGGGAAGGACAATCATATTTGGTACGCGTGTTTGTATTATAAATAGTGAACAATGTACCAAGGTCTGTAAGTTTAAAGACAAAAAGGGTATGGGCAGTTAACGAAAAAAAATGCCGTTTTCCTCAAAACGTCAAAGTTGCGATGTGAAACGTCAAAATTCGCAACATTAAGGCCAAGGACCTGAAACCGATACGGATTATGTAAAGAAAATGTCACTAGAAGAGTGTTCTGTAAACCCTTAAGTTTCAGCTTGAACCGTCATTGTCCTTCATTTTACTAAACTGTTTACAGAAGATTCATTTCAAACAGACCCTCTCTCTGATGCTTTGACCGTATGTTTAGTTAAGTTGGTGCTTTAGCTTTGTTTAATTTATGGTTTAACGGTCTATAATTTTTAACTAATTTTCGTAGAAAAAAATCGTTAGTGAGGAGACCGCGACTTTTGAATTTTAAAAAGATTTCTTCAAATGAGCGCAAACAAGGCCCCCTAGAATCCATATCCACATATATACAAGGTCACGCATTTCTACGGTAAAGCTCAATATAATTGTTAATGTACAAGATACGCGAAAAAATGTATACGTTAATTACAGGGTGTCTTAAGCTGCATATTAAAAAATATTTGGGCAATCACAGGGTCGTCCATAAGTCGTTGGTGATCCCTACATTTGTTTTTTTTTAGAGCACAATTTTGCATTTCTTATTGAAATATGATGCATGTTTGTAAGAAAAAATCGAGACGCAAGTGCGTTTTGGTAGCGAATTGTCATTAAATACTTCTGATTTCAATAACTCAATTTGCTACTAACCTAAGGTTTGCTGGCTAGGAAACCAGTTTTCTCGGAAACATTTTAAGTTTATTTTCGGAAAATTTGTGTACATTTTGAAACAATAAGGAATTTTATAGAATATGGTACACTGTTTCCACTATATAGGCTATACCGGTAATCAGATTGATGCCTGCTTGCATTAGAGACATATTTGCTATTAAAAGCATTTTTATGAAAAGTCACTTCCATAACGAACTTGCTGCGTCCAGACTTTTTCGGTAAAAATTTTTGCAAGTTGTTCATTATCTAGTAGGTATTTTTAGAATGCGCCTAACAAACATCAAACGATACTAACCGACTATTTGGCGAAATAATTATAATTATGGCATTCAGATATTGTGTTAGTTAATTAACTCTTCATCAACTAAACATTTGGAATGTACTTGTATTTTATAATGGATGAAACTAATTCGCTAGTTATCTTATGATTCGTTTTATTAACATAACTAACCACTTCTCTAACGCGAATGATTGGTTTATGATGTTTTAGGTATCCATATATTTTTTGGTCGTTTCGATTTTCCATAAAAAAGATATTCCTGTTGTTGCTTACTAAACAGGGCTGTATTTATTTTTAAGCTTATTTTTAAGTTGGGTTTAAAAGGAAGCTGTGAGTTCTCTCTCCTAGTTTCTGTCAAAATTTCTGCGCTAATAAAATCTTTACTTTTTACATTGTTTGCCTCCTTGTTTCTAGTTTCAGTTGTGTTTCAGCTTTGAAAAAACTAACTGTCGCCTGAGATTTTATTTAGAATGAATTTGACCATATTATTTTTATTATTTTGAGGCTTGTCGTGTTTTAAATCAAATGTCCTTAAAAATTCATTTATTTTTAGTTTTTTGTGTTACCAAATCGATCTGAAAACCATTTTAGATTCAGAAGCTTGCATCGTTTCAAGTTTATCTGTTATGTTAAATTATGGACAGTATTGTGAGTCGTCAGATTGCATAGGGTGTGGTATAATTACCATTTGCACATTTTAAAAGTTTTGTTACAACTAGTATGTGACTTTAACAGTTCATATGCATTCTGTTATGGTGTATTGAATTTTGTCCCAGCATGCAGTATTAGATTTTTATTTTATTTATTTGTATATTAATATTACAAATTGTGCTTTTTGCTCTAATTTAGGCCTACTTAAGATCTAGATACTATTTACGTGATTTAGACAGGGACACATATGGACAATATTGATAACCTTTATTTAGCAAACAAATACATATCTTCAAGTGTAGCGCTAAGTTCTCAAAATTTTTGTAGGCCTTATGCGTCTGCGGAGAAGCTGATTCTCGATTACGTGAGTGTTGTGGCCTTTCTAAGTTTCTGACTTTACTTGTGTTACAGGTTAGTTTATACAGATTGTAACACAATCAACGTCGTTCAGACTTCCAATTGTTTTAACACCCAATACAAAGATCATATGTTCGTGCAACCACATTGACAAATCTAAATTTTAATGTTATCGATACTCAACATAGGCCTGCAGTAAATAGCGACATAGAGCCAGTGAATTTTTATAATAACAAGCACAAACCTGACTTGTTGCAAGCTTTAGTGACAAAAAAGCACATACACAACTGCCTTATTTTAAATGAACAATCTGATTTTATGAATTTATCTTTTCTCGTATACTTTTATTCTTAGTGAATTTTCGTAGAAAAAATTCACTAATGGAGAGATTCCGACTTTTGAATTTTGAAAATTTTTTTGCAAATGTTTCAATTTATATATATATATATATATATATATATATATATATATATATATATATA
Source organism: Tillus elongatus (assembly GCA_964006375.1). Lineage (NCBI taxonomy): Eukaryota > Metazoa > Arthropoda > Insecta > Coleoptera > Cleridae > Tillus > Tillus elongatus. The sequence goes on from OZ023267.1 coordinate 72,680,006, forward strand.
TATATATATATATATGTATGTATGTATCACACCGAAAAAATTTTGAGTTTTCATTCGAAAAAAATTTTTATCTCAAAAAATAGCAAAGCTATTAAACCAAATTTGGAAGGTAAGTTCACGATATAAAAAGTAAACTATACACCAAAATTTATATTCATAAGTTACAAGAAAAGAAAGTTATAATAAAATATTTTGTCAGATCATTTCTATGAAAATTCACTACCATAACGCACTTGCTGCGTCCAGGATTTTTAATTCCATATTTAGATCAAACATATCTATATCATTTTCATTTTTATTTTAAGGAATTTTTTGATCAAACCACTGTCGTCATGGGTGGGTGTAAAGAAAGTCACTTTTCTCCTGTCTGACGATGCTGTAAAGGGCGAAACCGGTTGAAGAGAAGAAAACAGGCATCGTAGAGCCAAATAAGACGTCTTTATATTTGTATTTAGTAAAATGTAAGAATTCAATTGATTCTTGAATTCATAGCCCACTTGGTATGTCCGCACTTTTTTACTTGTAGATTAAGTAATTTTTTTGTATATTACCGTAACAAATAAGTTTTTTATCTTGTACATACCATTCTTATGTTCATGCGCTATTAATAATTGAGTTATAATGCAACATTTTTGAGTTTAATTGCCACTTATTATTAATTAATTATATAAATGTCTCACGTATTCAAAGCCGGAATATTTTTTACAATTTCATTATATAGATATAAAAAGAATATTTCAATGACACTTAGGAGCCTGAAATCAAAGGTGCCCTTCAGATCCATCGTCGGCGTACTTTTGAAGACCCAATTTAAAAGAAATGAAAAGAACTGATAATTGGAAAAATCGACTCGACTAGGAAGGCGTTCGAAGGCCTTTTGGTTTCATTACATCGCACAGTATGCATATTAAAATCTGAAGGCGGATGCAACTGACAATTTTTCATTTAGATCGACTGAGAAGAGTGGATATTTATAACTGCCATGTCCATGAATTTTCGTTAGGCCCTTGAAAGTGAAATTTACGAGGAAGACAAGAGCGATATTTGTGTCTGCATTTTAAATGATTTATTATTGGAGTCCTGCTCAATGAGCCTGAAGTGTTTCATAGGTGAATGAGCGGGTCTTTTGGACGTGGCCACTTGTTGACGTAGCCAGGAAGCATCTATTCGTTGCCTATATTAGCCATTGAACAATTAACTGGGCTTTTTTAGAAATTCCCAGCGCAACTACTCGTATTATTCGCAGTGACTTTATTACTGTATTGCTGCCGTTGATTGAGTTTTGTATTGAGTTTTTTTATGGAAAAAATTATCTGAGCGGGTTAGAAAAAATGTTGGTGAAAATTATTGCATTTTTACGTCTTTGACTGTATACTCTTGATCACAATGCATTTTAAGACAGTGACTCAATTATTATTGAAGTTTTAGCATTGACGTGTTGCTGCTTTGATGGGAAAGTTCTTGTCTAATTAATGTGCTGATGATGACCAGGTTTCGGACTTAAGGAATTTTTCAAGTGGTGGGGCAAAATGTAGGATTGGCTTTTCTGTAGGTGGCACCGCGTAGCTGAAAATGCTGCAGTCTATACCCCTACTCCCTCTATCACCCCATATCCCTCTGTAATATCTAACGCACCCCTCTCTCTATTATATATAGGTTGGTTCTTCATAAAGAATGGAAGTTCTCAAAACTGGACTTACAAATATAAAAAAGCGGAACGCAGCATGTGCTTTATAGTGGAGAATTTTCAGAAGTTTTGTAGTACACGACGCTAGCTAGTGGTTCTTCTTAGCATATCACTGGACCTAATAAAATTTAATTATGTTAAATCTAAGTAGTTCATTTTTATCAACAGGTCAATCCAAAGCATCAGAATGCTTTTTATCAATTTATTATTATTTTTATTAGATTTATTATGTAAGTATTTAATTTTACAATGTGTTTTACATAGAAGCAAATAACACAATTTTATTTACTTAATATAAAAAGTAACTCAAATTGTAGGTTAGAAACAGACAGTGACTAGTGCATTAATTACTAATAATAACAATAATTTATTTACTTAACAACTTACAAAATAACTCTATGAAATATAAGAGAAAAAACCACTTGCCTGAAAATACATACACCATGCAAATACCTACAATACAGCAGTAAGTTAAGCAAATAACATTAGGGATCCTTTTCAAGACATTCTTGTGGGCAAGTAACTTTCCTTTCTAGACAATTTGGTAAGCAAAGTACATAACTTTTGTCTTAACATACATATGACCTACACATAATTTTACGCTTACAACAATTGATATACACGTTCTTAGTACAATACAAAGACAAAACACCCAAGCAGCAAAAAAATAATTTATAAGCGCTTAATACACAATTTAGGTATAACATACTATGTATAAAAACTAGAACAAACAACAAAAATTAACAGTTGCAAAAAAAACGGCAATAGATGCAGCCAAAGCCGTCAACATCTTCAAACCGTTGTCAGTCATTTAAAAGAAGATGGATGTACTTTCTGTCTTTCTCTAGTATCTCTAGTAACTATTCTTGCCGTATGCTGCCTTAAAGTATGTAATTGTTTTATATTATCAGGCAGTAAATTATACAATCTTGGATCCAGATATTTTCAGTACTTTTTCCTATGGCCTTTTGCGGTCTGATCAATATAGCTAGCCATTTCCTCGTACTTCACTGTGTTCACGATATGCTTATTTCTGTGGATCCAAGTCCAAAATGCGTACACCTATGCACATCCATTTCGTGTGACATTTTGAAAAGGTGATCGCTGGTATGCATTTTGTGTTTCTTGTTAAAAATTTTCAGTATCACCTTTTGTACAACCTCTAGCTTGCTCCGGTAGTTAGCATTAAGTCTCACCCAACCTACAACACTATAAGAAAACAGACCTTGAACAAAAAAGTAATACAAGATGTTTAGAGGGGAAATGTCAATGACAGGTTTTTAAACTTTGCAATTAATGATCTTCATTTCTTGCCCAGTATATATATATATATATATATATATATATATATATATATATATATATATATATATATATATATATATATATCCGCTATCAGATAGAAAACTGGAAATTACTTGAGAATGGGTTTTTCCTTTTTTATACGAGTTTCAATAAATGAGAGGCGAAAATCAAAAACAGACCTTGAACAAAAAAGTAATACAAGATGTTTAGAGGGGAAATGTCAATGACAGGTTTTTAAACTTTGCAATTAATGATCTTCATTTCTTGCCCAGTATATATATATATATATATATATATATATATATATATATATATATATATATATATATATATATATATATATATATATATAATTTATTTATTGATTATTAAAGTTATACAATGCATCTAACAAATAAGCCACAATATGAAAAGAAAAAAGTTTACAATTTACATAGAAAAAATACAAAGGTTTCAAATACTTACATATAACGCGAGTTTTACGTGAACTAATTATTAAATAATAAACATGAAAAAAAACCTTTTTGAAAATTTGACTGAAGTCGATACGAGTCACATTGACATATGCAGCTAACTATTGTGTACTTAAATTTGTTTTTTTTTTGTTGTATTTGTCTAGGAAGTATAAAAGGGGTAGTGACTTCTACGATTATTATCTTTTCTTAAGTTTATTAAATTGTCATTAACAGTAATTTCAAAGTCTTCTAAACACAATCTTTTATTATTTTAGCTGTATATGTCAGTGTGACTTATCGAATTCCGTCAAATTTTCAAAAAGGTTTTAAGTTTATTATTTAATAATTAGTTCGAGTAAAACTCGCGCTATATGTAAGTATTTTAAACCTTTGTATTTTTCCTATGTAAATTGTAAATTTTTTGGTTTCTTGCATTACAATTATTTAAAAAAGTGTATTGTAGCACAATACATCTGTAGTTAGTGGTCAGATAAGATTAAAATTTTGTAAGGATCAATCGACGAGTTTCAAAAATTTGCATTTTCAAACAAGCATTCGGAATTTTCTATGAAAAAAAAGCCTACGGAAAGAATTTCCCTGTGTAAGAAAGTAAAGCAGAAGTATCTAAATAGGCATTAGGAAATGCAAGTTTCTCGCTAAACTGGGCTCTACGTATTTCGCTTCGTCAGGAGCCGAGAAACTTACAATTGTACATTACCTAACATCACATTTAATGAAAAAAGCATCTTACTAAAAACAAAACAAAATTAATGCCAAAACAAGACACAGAAGCAACAGGTGGAAAAAATCAACCATTTTTTGAGACGTGAAACAAGACTCAAAAAACGTTACCGAGATCAACACACGTCAAACACCGGCCATATATCTAAACTTCTTCTCTCTGAATACGTCAGTTACTAACTGTCACAGATAAAATGACTACCACAGAAATTCCAGCTTTACTGTACAGAGACCAGAGATGGATACATACATCAACAGTAAGAAACATAGAGTAGTGAAAGAAGCAACATAATGGTACATAATCAGGACCCTAATCGACATCAGTGTAGAAGCCTGAGTTATATAAAAAAAATGCAGGCAGGAGAATCACAAAGTCGACAGACATGCAACAGGGCATAAGGTTCAGTCACCAGGCCATTTAGTCACAATGCATACAGCTGTGAAAACATTCCATGAATACAGCCACAAAAATTACGGCGGATAGCAACCATTAGAATAAAACCTGTGGTGGTAGACCAATTTCATATGACTCCAAAACCCAGAAGGGCAGTAGAAATTTAACTAAAAATCAACTAATCCCACGGAAATATGAACTCGGTAGATTTTAAAATTGCGATTTTCAATAGAGAGTCAAAAGAGCTTTCCAAAAAGGTGCAACTCGACCTACCTTCCTTATACAAATTAATGGGGTGTCACCCACGTTAGGAATCCAATGCTACAAATTCTGTTGAGGTTCCAAAAAGAGTCCACCTCGCAAGTAAAATCGACGTGTTTTAGGGTTTTTCGAAATGATCAGCAGTTGCTGATCGGAATAGCCCTGAGGCAACCTTTTATAATGGATACCACGTATATTATATCCTATAAGTGCGCTCCAAATGTATGGACCGGGACTTACAAAATTTAAAGTAAGCGGCCAAAAAAGCTGAAATTTGATATGCGCATATGGGTCGTATTTTCGCATATTATAACGTGATTTTTAGGTATTTACTCCTTTTATTACAGAATATACAGGGTGTAGGTCATTTTTTTTGGTAACAGGGCCAGTAATTGTTAATTTCTGAAAGTACAATATTTTCTCCTTCTAACACTCTATCACAAGATGGGGGTTGCATTAGAAAAAATTACAAAAAAATTAAATGTGAAGTAAGACACGAATACGAACTGGACAATAATTATCCGTATTTTCCCCAAACAGTTTAACTTTCAACATTTTTTTTGTTGTGTACACACATTGGGGTATAAAAACAAATAACTAAGTTTCCAAAATTTTATTTTCATAGAAACATACATAAATGTAAAAAAACTAAATGATCTCTAGTTAGTTTGAAAAAATCGCATCAGATAATTGTTATACCAAATGTTCGAACTGTTGGCCTTCTGCTGTAACACAATGGCCTAATCTGTTCATAAAAGAATACAATGAATTTTTTTTAATTTGCTTGTTGGTATTAATATCATATATTTCCTCGAAAAGTCATTTTTCAAATCATCAAGATCATTTGGCTTAGCTTTGAAAGCCTTGGTTTTGAGGTATTCTGACCTATCAAAATCATCATCAGATAATTCCTGCACGAGTTGAATTTTATAGGGATGGTATTTTTCTTTTTTCAACACCCTACGAACCGACGTTTGCGAGATCTCGGGCAATTTTCCTAGTTGAGACATGGGGAGATTCGGCAATAGCCAATAGCGTTTCTCCTCGGTTGTTGCAGATTTTGGTCTACCTAATTTTGGTTTATTTTTTACAATGCCCGTCTATTCAAATCTCTGGATAGTTTTGCTCACAGTTCTCCTACTAATAGGGAGTCTTTCGGGCTAAAATTCATTAAATATCCGACAAACCTCCTCGTGAGGTCTTTGTATGTCTCCATATTCTCGTATAATTAAAAATTGTATTATCTGCTTTTCACTTAATTGATCCATATATTATACGACAAATTGAAAAATTACTTCAGAAACACTCAAATATTACTTGACCAATAAAGTCGGAAGCACACGCTGTCAGCTTAACTGTGAAAGTAAATTAGAATTGTTATTACGTTATTAAGGTAAAAAAATATCATTTATAAACCATCCTCAGTAAGACAAAAAACGGGACAATGTACAAACAGATAAGCTTGGAATTTATTAAGACCATTCGACCAGTTCGTATTCGTGTGTTACTTTACTCAATATTACTTGACCAATAAGGGCGAAAGCACTTGTTTTCAACTTGACTGTGACAGTAAAGTAAAATTCTTATTATCTTATTAAGTTAAAAAAATATCATTTATAAACCATCCTTAGTAAGACAAAAAACGGAACACTGTACAAACTGATAAGCTTGTAATTTATTAAGCCCAGTCGACCAGTTCGTATTCGTGTGTTACTTTACATTTCATTTATTTTCTGGTATAAAAGACAAAAAACGGTACAATGGACAAAAAAGTACAAGCTGATAAGGTTGGAAGCATTTACTTTTTTTCTGCAATTTTTCTTATGCAACCCCCATCTTGTGATACATTGTTAGAAGCAGAAAAAAATTGTACTTTCAGAAATTAACAATTACTGGCCCTGTTACCATTTAAAAAAATGACCTACACCCTGTATATTCTGTAATAAAAGGTGTAAATACTTAGAAATTACGTCATAATATGCGAAAATACGTGCCATATGCGAATATCAAATTACAATTTTTTTGGCCGCTAAGTTTAGATTTTGTAAGTCCCGGTACATATATTTGGCGCATATATATATATATATATATATATATATATATATATATATATATATATATATATATATATATATATATATATATATATATATATATATATATATATATATATATATATATATATATATATATATATATATATATATATATATATATATATATATATATATATTTGTGTGTGTAAGTATGTGTTCATTAGTATATATAGTGTTCTCAGTTGGTCACCCATCAAAGTTCTAACCGTGCGCGACGTTGCTCAACTTCGATGATTACGTCGATGTGTTCAAGGCGGTGTAGCCGTTGCCGTGTCCATATTAGAAAATTTACCCCACAAGTTCCCCCTGTTGTACAATAAAGTGTCGACGTTAATAGTAGACTGACGTACTAACATTATAAAACAATATTATGAAAACTTACTACCATAACGCACTAGCTGCGTCCGAGTTTTTTTATTATGAATGGTGTTCACTTTTCAGCATGCACTTGTGTAAAATATGTGTGATGCGCTCAAAAAGCATACAGTCCTGTGGCTGGAAGCTTTCGGTTCCGTTACAGCTGATTGACCATCATTCTGGCTTCGTTCTAGCTGTTTTCTGCGAACCGACAGCTTCTCTTATGCTATCTCCGTAATGTATCGGTCTCCGCCAGACACGAATCTGCTACAATTCGTTGCACATGACTACACTTAATTGCATTTTTCGCTCTATAGAAAATTACTTTTATTCATTCACATTAAGCTTCATCGAGGAACCTGATTCACTTGTTATTTCCGGTTGTGTTGGCCTATCGTTTATCATTCGGTTTTCAGTAAATAATTTCAACCTGTATGCGCTTTTATTGAGTTTACCAAAAAAACTCAGCTCTCGATTTTCTTGTTTTCATTTGCTTCAAAGAGCTACTTTGCTAAGACCAAAGAAGTTTTTGATTCTCAAAGAGTATATTTAATCCGTACTCTTTACTTGACTATTTGCAACTGTGTTATATTGAAAATTGTAATTGGTATTATTATTTTTCCAATCTAACGAAGTCAAAAATGTATATTGCATTGTGGGATTGTTTTCAAAGCCATCCTATCTAAAGGAATTTATGCATCGACATCCATTTCACAACATTCAAAATTCAAAAAAAGCCAAATCCAATACACAGATCGGGTCCGCGCGTATGTGTGTATTTTTATTTACGTGCGAGTTATTGTATGTAGAACGTTTTTGTAAACACGATAAGATTTGGGTGCTTTGAGCAAATGACTATATCTTTAATAGGCTTCTGTAACTAAGACTTCAAGTGGTTGGAAAATCACCCAAATTAAACAACCCACTTTTATTTTAAAAATGTCAGGACGCAGCAAGTGCGTTATGGTAGCGAATTTCAATTAAATGTTTAAAATTTCTTGCACTCAATTTTCTATAAACCTAAAAAGTTGAATTTTGGTACGGTATTTATCAGGGCAATATATGAACCAAATTTCATCAAAATAACTCTGTTGTTCTTGAGATACAAATTTTTTTTGGAGAAATCAAATTTTTCCATAGATTTTTAGGAAAGCTGATCCGATAGGGTTGGCTAAGGAACTCATCCAAGCTATTAATAAAAGAAAGATTCTTCCCGACTTTTATCCAAATTGGTTAGTAACTTTTTGAGTTATCGGTTGGATATATATATATATATATATATATATATATATATATATATATATATATATATATATATTGATATTGTTTTTTTATATAATATATGGTGTGCTTACGTTTACTGCCCAAGTTTATGGGCGTCAATTGTAATGGTTTAAATGATGTGTATGTAAATATTGTATATGATATTATGTGTAGTTATGTATGATTACTTATTATTGTATATTTAATTATATTTTGTGTAATATTTGGTGTAACATTTGTAGACTTTTAGTTTCCTGTATTTGCACACTGGTATTGTAATGGATATTATGATTTATACTTATGAATCTCAGATTATATATTTTTATAGTTGGGCGCCTTTAAATTTATTTATTTATTAATTATAGGATTCAATATTATGTAAATTAATTTGTAACTCAAATTCTGACACTTTTAGAACACCTATATATATATATATATATATATATATATATATATATATATATATATATATATATATATATATATATATATATATATATATATATATATATATATATATATATATATATATATATATATATATATATATATATATATATATATATGTATGTATGTATGTATGTATGTATGTATGTATGTATGTATGTATGTATGTAAGTGACAATTTTGTTATCTTTTAAGAATTATAACCAATATTGAACAGGTTTATATTTATATTAAATTGAATAAATTTACCTTTTTTATTTAATTTGTTTTCTTTTTACTTGTATCCTCGGCTTTATGTAGGATCTATTCCTCAGGGATTTAGTGGGATCAAGTGAAAATTCTTACCTCTAAACGTTTTACCTAAATTTTCTGTAAAGTTTTATCAAAACTATGTACCCTGATAAGAAATGAAACCACAAAATATTTTAAGCTAATAACTTAATTTCTATTAATAAGTGTTTTCTACTTAAACAATATAAACAATTTTATTTAGCATTTAACATTCATCAGTTTCTTATTGGACCCTCTGATTTATATTGGCCATTTAATTTTAATAATTACTAAAAAAAATAAATTAGTTTGCAGTTCGAACCGACTTTAATTAAAATTTTCTTTTAATACTTTTCTGCAAAGCTGTTGTTCTGTTCCTATGGCAACAAGTTCTGTTGTTAACATGGCTGATGTTTGAATTATGACGATATTGTCGAGCGGATATCGTAGCGACATCTATTGATATTATTTTGGATTTCTTTATTTAACGGGCTAAATTATTTTTCTTTTAGATGTTTGACTTAAATGGCATTTAAGTCGTCGTAAAATTCTTATTGACAATTGTGTTACTTGTTTGAGTAGTTTCCGTTTGAAGTTGTAACAATTAGATTTATTTTCAACTGTATTGTAAATACCTTGGCGTCAGTAACGGTCTGTTGTTACGTACTGTTTCCACTCAATTATTTGCTGGAGAAATTATTCTTTGTTGTGAACACATGTGCACCGACGATGCCGACTTTACACTGTACTTTTAAAACACTTTGGCTGCACATTTCACAAGTTTTTATATAAATTTTGGAGAATAATACAATGGATGTTTTAAACATGATGTTCGTCTGCCGCGTTCAAAACTTGTACTCCTTGTAATCGAAGATGCCGGATGTCGTCTCATTCTTCTCTGCCAATCCGATTGCATTAGTTGCAAATGTGCAAATGGTTATGTCACTTGATCCAAAGAATGCAGTTTATTTACAAATTAGTCAAAAACATTCATTTCCCTTGGAGTTTATGAATTTTTATAACTACTGCTTGATTCAAGGTTAGTAAAAAAACTATGTTAATAATAAGCGGCAAGTTCAAACTTTATAATTCACTGTTTATACTATAGTTAACCTAAAACATTGTTTACATTTTCTTAAATAACTTATTCAGTCCGTTGTGCATATTTCTTAACACTTGCTACTGTCTTTGTTTACATACTGAAGCTTAACAAGTACAATTAGTTTTGTTACAAATAATTATTTCATTGTGACTATCGGAAATACATAATTTTAAATTATTTGGTTTTAAATTTTCAAACTCAATGTCAAACTGCCTTAAGCTTTTGATCATAGCAATATATATATATATATATATATATATATATATATATATATATATATATATATATATATATATATATATATATATATATATATATATACTTCTTAAAAAATTATGGGATAGCCATCAGTTGCAATAAAACTTTTTATCAGTTTCCGAGCTTTTGGAATAATTTATTCCATTATCAAGGCTACAATATGGAAAGAAAAAATTTTAGAAGTTACATAGGAAAAATACAAATTTTAAAATACTTACATATAAAAATTCAAACGGACCTTGGTTTGAGAAAATTTTCTCACCATCGATTAATCTTAAATAACTTATTCAGTCCGTTGTGCATATTTCTTAACACTTGCTACTGTCTTTGTTTACATACTGAAGCTTAACAAGTACAATTAGTTTTGTTACAAATAATTATTTCATTGTGACTATCGGAAATACATAATTTTAAATTATTTGGTTTTAAATTTTCAAACTCAATGTCAAACTGCCTTAAGCTTTTGATCATAGCAATATATATATATATATATATATATATATATATATATATATATATATATATATATATATATATATATATATATATATATATATATATATATATATATATATATATATATATATATATATATACTTCTTAAAAAATTATGGGATAGCCATCAGTTGCAATAAAACTTTTTATCAGTTTCCGAGCTTTTGGAATAATTTATTCCATTATCAAGGCTACAATATGGAAAGAAAAAATTTTAGAAGTTACATAGGAAAAATACAAATTTTAAAATACTTACATATAAAAATTCAAACGGACCTTGGTTTGAGAAAATTTTCTCACCATCGATTAGTGAATTTTTTAAATAAAAATTCGCTGAAAGCATTTTTTCTGTTATTCGATTTGTATATAGCCATATATAGGGTAGAAGATTTCGAGTGTCGAGAATACTGTGCTTTCAAAAATTATAGATGATGCAAACATCGTCAAATTAGATAGAAGCTACACAATTATAAGGATGTCCCAAAAGTCCTTTCAGATTTAAAGATTCTGAAATGTCAGTAGATATGGATTAGAAAAAAAATTCTTTAATATTTAAAAAATTAGATTTGCTGAAAGTCTCAAATTTTATAGACGGTCATAATTGATCATTCTCGTTGTCATGATGATCACAGAAATTACCCAAGTCCTGCCTTTTCCCTTTTGTTTAAGCATATGTCCAAATAATCGGAAAATTACTTTAGTCTCTGGGTATGTTAAATAGCTTTTACCTTCCCGCTTTGAATTTCTTTCATCTCTTCCTGCACACTTTTGTTGGTCCTTCTTTGGACCGTGTCTATTATTTTTCTCCACGTCCACATTTCAAAGGCTTCTATTATCTTTATTTCCTGTTTAGTCAAAGTCCAGATTTCCTCTCTACTACAGTCCATATGTACGACTTAATGAACTTCCACCTCGGGTCCAAGTGAAAATGTTTATAGAGAGAAAAATACTTTGTGTATTGTGCTTTGCCATCACGATTCTTCTGCTTAGATCTTTTCTATAATTACCGCAATCTGTAATAATACACCCAAGGCACGTAAACATTTCTACTTATACAAGTTCTTGGCCGTTTAGCATTACATCCATTGTCGCTGTCCTATCCTGACTTATCTTCATTACTTTTGTTTTCGTCATATTGGTCTTTTAATTGTATAGTTTACCCACTATCCAGTACACTCAGGGTCCTTTGTAATTATGATTTTTCCTATCGGCGCTATATCATCTGCATACCATATGCAATGAGCTCGTTGTCTGTGTATGTGAATCCTGTTGGCTTTGCTTTCAGCCTAATAATCGTGTCTTCTATAAATAAAACAAATATGGTGTTAGTGGGCATCGTTGCCCTACACCCATTACTATCTTAGCTTTATTTTTATATGTTCTGGCATATTTAAGTACATAGTAGTGCAATCAAAATGAATGCGTTAATATTTATTATTTATTGCCAAAACTGTGTTGAAAAGGCAAACACGTTCTTAATCAATTAAATGCCTTTTTTAATTTTCGACAGAAGCACCAAGAAAATTCCCAAAAGTCTTATAACTTTAAAATAAGAGAAAAGTCGTATACCCGAAATTTAATCGTTTAAATATATTTTCTTTTTGCTTATTTTTTTACAAATAATGGTAATTATTAAGCATGAGTTGTTTATTAGTAAAATTCACTAATGAGATATCCCGACTTTAGAATTTTGAGAAAATGCCTTCAAAGGGGCGCGAACTACGACCCCTAGAACACATGCCCGGCGTTAGTTTCAATTTGTATATGTTTAATGCGCCGATGTGGATAAAATTTGGCAGGTGCCTTCCTTTTGCAAGTGGCCTAGACAAGCTTGTTATCCAGGAAAATCGGACTGGGTTTTACAAAAAAAAATTGGTTTTCTTTCGGAAAAAAATTTTATCTCCGGAAATAACAAAGCTATGGTAGCCAAGTTTGGTACACATGACTATACTATAAAAAGTAAACTACGAGCGAAAATTTAAATCTCTCTTTAGCAAGAAAAAAAATTATAAGCATTTAATTTGTAAAAGTCTTTGGTGCCAGATCATTTCTATAAAAATTCACTACCATAACGCAGTTGCTGTGCGTAGACTTTTTTTTATTTAACTCTTCCTTGAATACTACAAAAAATATTTAAATTCTTATTTGGTCTCATATTTTACATAAAAAACGAAACTTCCCTAAGTGTTACATTACTATAATAGGAAAAAAAATCTTCTGCGCTTTAACGAAAACTCACAATGGCCTCAAAATGGCATATATAAGAACATAATTGACTATGCTGGCTCATAAATCTATAAGAAATTTTTTGAGATCACGACAACCAGAATAATGAGTCATGGCCTATATAATATTTTAGACTTCTGGAGTACCAGTTTTTGAAGCACTAAAGAAAGAAAAAATACCAGTCATAAATTTGTGTATATCAACCCCTTGTGGGACAGTAGGCGGCAATGAATCTGGGGTTTCTGTTTTGAGTTAAGTGTTTAGTCTTATCACAGCAGTTTCTTACGCCCTATAAAGCAGGGGTACGTTCACAGTTGAAATACTGTTTCCATGTGTGAGATGTTTTGCCACAGATAACCTTGTCCATCTCAGATGACATTCAGAAATGGACAGTTCGCCTTATGAGATATGAATTTATCACAGTTTGTCTTACTTATTTAGACCACAGAAGAAAGGATGTAGTTGCCTGGCCCTTCTATTGATATTTTCATATACATTCCTCAGAAATTGTTTCGGTAGTACCTCTGCAAAAATACACGCTTTTGGTGTCAAATTATCCACTTGCTGAACAGTTCACTACTAATCCTCGTTCTTTCCTAAAGCTCGTAAAGTTTGGAATTACCTCCCGGCAGTCGTATTTCTATAGACATATAATCTCCAACTGTAGAAGCGAGTAAACATTCATGTATCTGTACAACAACCAAGTTCATGATGTCTTAGAGAAACATATGCTTTGCGTTTTATCAACTATTTCATAAAATATAAAATTAAAACATAATCTAGAACAAAGTCATCACATCTACATCGATGTCAAGATTTTAATATTTCGGTCCAGAAAAATATTTCGAGAATTCCTTAAAATGGTGCACAGAAGCAGCACAAGCTCTAGCTTATTTGCTTTGTGCATTATATAACTAATTACCTAATTAGATCAGTTATTTCCCCTTAGGGCTCGTCCGCGTCTTTGCCGCCCCGATAGCACCGCAGCCTTTGGCTTATTGTGCATGCCCTTTGTATTTTCTACTCTACCCATTCGAAAATCACTGTGCTCTGAACTAGTCTACACAGCAATTGGTAGGGTGAAGTTTCATGTTGCTCTGTCTCCGGTCTTGGCTGTCCGTAGATCAGTTGTCTTTTGCATCTTTTGCGGCCAGAGCTTTACACTCGCATAATATGATGTGCTGGGCTGATTCTTCCCCATCGCCGCAGAGTCTGCATGCCAGGCCCCCCTCGAACCGCCCCATTTTGTACAGGTGTTTCTTGACAGCCATGTGTCCCGTCAAGAGCCCTGTTATGTTCCTGAGCTGTCCTCTGCTAAGATTTAGCAGCTCCGCAGCTCTGATTGGATTGTGTTGCCCAATTAATGACTTCCCGTGTTTGAGCCTTGAACAATCTGCCCAGTTGTCTATGCTGCTCCCTGACCCAGTACTTGGTGGTTCCCCCGGCCGTGCCTTTCGATAAGCCTAGGACCGGTTCTGGTCCCATAAATGGTTCTGCTGATCGTCTCTTCGCGCCACTACCAGCTTCTTCATTGCCTTTGACCATTGAGTGACCCGACACCCAGATGAGGGTGACCTCATTCTACCCGGCTAGGTCGCTCGTCATTCACTTACCAGCCTGGAATTTACCTGTGGGCTACTTAGGGCCTTAAGGGCTGCCTGGCTGTCTGTGGATATGAGGTTCCGCTTGTTGGTGTAGCCCCTCCTCTTGTTCTCTTGCACGCAGTGCAAGATGGCGTACATTTCGGCCTGAAAGACCGTTGCATGAGCTCCGAGGAAATACTGTGACTTACCCTCGGTCCTTTCGAATAAACGCCTGCCCCCGTCCCACGCCCGGCGTCTCCCCACGGCAGGCCTCGCGGTCGGGGATTACCACTGTAAACTTGTTATCCCTGCGGATTCGCGGGCTCGCGAAGTCTGACCTCATTTCAAGCATGGGCTACTTCACGATTCCCTGAATTTGGCAGTGACACTTGCAGCCTGAGTTGGTCTTCAGTCTATTATTGCAGGCTAGTCTATATAGTCCTAGCCTGGCCTCCCTCATAAGAACTAAGTGTGGGGGGGGGGGGGGAGGTAGACACAGCAACACCTCCGTGGCGGCTGTTGGGATTGAGGTCATGGCCCCTGTGATGCCGAGGCAAGACATTCATTGGATCTTGCCCAGTTTGTGTTTGGCACTGGATTGTGTCACCTTAGGCCACCACACCAGTACCGCGTATGTTAACGATGATCTGACCACCCTTGTGTACAGCCAATGGGCCATACTAGGTCTTAGTCCCTACGTTTTTCCATATAGCCGCCTAGTGTTGGCTAAGGTCATAACTGCCTTGCGCAGTATTTTTTCAACGTATATAAAAATAAATCAGTAGGTAAATTATAATAACAATAATAATAATACTTTGTTCGCCATTAAAATTTTACACTGTGATACAAATAATGCTTGTACTAGTGTTAGTATTAGTATAAAAACACAATTTTGCCAGCTCTCTCCAACAAATGTTTTAACGGCCAGATTATTATTGGCACCTTTCACTTTAAATTTTCAAGTTTAGAGCTCCTAGACAGTCCTGCTTTCCACCAACAATTCTGCGGGGAAGATAGGCGCATAAAAATAAAAGTAAATATCTATTGACTTGAAAAGTTTTTTAAACCCGTGCAATGTGTTTTTTTAGCTCTACTGCTCCTCACGATCTGGAACGCCATTTTAATAAAGGGGTAATAAAATCAGCATCTATATTATTCTGCGATAACATTTCTAAATGCAGGTATATGCTGAAACACTATTCCTGCTTTCTCCACATTAATATACGCAAATCGCCGTTACTATTAAATATTTGTATATAATCTTTACTTTGTATTCGGTACTTGGTTATCATTAGCGATAGGTAGTCTCTCTGGACCCAAATGCTCAAAGAGAATACAAATATGAAATCTCTTTGCATTACCGAATACCGACCCATACCGCTCTTTCTGTGAACAGTGACTAATTGACCAGGCCAATTCTATGCAGATTTCTTATCTATCATAAACTGAACAGAAAATAACCTAAGATGCAGCGACTCTAATTAGGATTAGCCAATAACAAAATACTAAATGCTGCCTAGCATAGAATATTCCTTTTGGTCGGGATCAAATAAGGACATATCATAGTTTTTATTTACCAATTCAGATATTTTATTTAAAGAAAAAACCACATCTAAATTCAAAGGATATGCACCAGATTACTGTTAGTGTTTTTTTACATATATCACATTCAGATAAGAAACAAAGTGTGGACCGAGCATGTATTGTTGTCAAATTTCATATAAATACTTCAGTTTACACAAACTAAAATTTAACAATTTTATCTTCAAAAACAGTGATGTTGGTTTGATAAAATTTGGTACACGTGTTGTCTTTATAAAGAAAATGTTACATACCAAAATTCAATTTTTGACGTTAACAGAAAAAAAAACTAACTTATGCTAAAAGTCTGGAGGCAGCAAGTGCGTTATAGCGAATTTTGTAATACATGACGTAACTTGTTTTATCTGCTAATAATGTCATTGAACCGGTTTCAACTTATTTATATTCAATTCAGTCTGTGGATAATAAAAAGCCTTCCAATGCGACCCCTTTCTCGGTACGCACAGACATTAAATTTAAATACCTGATTCTTATTAACAGTTAACTACAAGGCATTTTTTTCTATCATCCAGCTGATCTGATATTCTGTCTATTACAAACACTAAAGACGACTAAAAGATTTTATATTCATCTTTTATTTTATTTTATTGCACCTTATAGTACACAGTAATGTTTTTTTCTAACAGGAAATATATTTTGCGGAATGTTTAAAATTCAGTTAATTTTAATTCCGGAAAAACTTGGATTCAAATCATTGAACTAAAATGAATTTCCAAACATTGCATATTATGTAGTTTGAGAGCGTTATATTAGTTAAAATTTGTAAAAATAAATTGACGAATTTGAAAGATATTTGCAAGTTTCCATTGAAATCCTTGACTCTCAGAACTGGCCACGAACTTAGCCTCCGGAAATGATCGTCCAGTGCAATCAAAAAAGTCTAGATGCAGCAAGTGCGTTATGGTAGTGAATTTTCATTAAAATGTTTTTAATAGCAAATATGTGTGTTTTTTAAGAAAGCATCAAATTTGGTTACCAATATAACCTATATAGTAGAAACAATGTTCCATGTTTATCAAAATAACTTTAATAAAATAAAAAAATTTCGAAAGTAAACTTAAAGTGTTCCCGAAAAAACTGGTTTCTTGGTCAACCCTATAGGTTAATAGCAAATTGAGCTATTAAAATTTGAAGCATTTAATGAAAATTCGCTATCATAACGCACTTGCTGTGTCCTGAATTTCTTACAAACATGCATTATATTTGAATGGAAAATGCAAAAATGCAATAACATAAGGCGTGTTCGATTGAAAAAAAAAAGGAAATTTTTATCACCAACGACTTATGGGCCACCCCGTGATTGTTGAAATATTTTTTTAAATGTAGCTCAATACACCCTATAATTAATGTATACAATTTTTTTCGTATTTTGTATAATAACGAATATATTGACCTTTATTAGTTGTTTACGAAAATTCGACAGAAATTATATACCATTACACGATAAACTCTATAGCTAAGACTACTGCCAAGGCATCAGAGAAAGGATCTATTTGAAATGAATTTTCTGGAAACATTGTAATAAAATGAAGGACAATGACGGTTGAAGCTAAGACTTCAGGCTTTGTAAAACATTCTTCCTGAGACATTTTCTTTCCATAGCTCGTATTAAGTTCAGGTTCTTTGCCTAAATGTTGCCAATTTTGACGTTTTAAATTACGACTTTGGCGTTTTGAGGAAACCCTTTTTTTAATACCTATAACTTTTTTGCCTTTTAATCTACAGCGCTAAATTTTGGTACGTAATTTACCTATAATGACGCAAACCCGCGACCCTAATTTAGTTGCCCTTACTTTGTCATTTCCGGAGATATAAATCTTTTAGAAAGAAAACACAAAATTTTTGAGGAAACCCTGTGCCGATTTTTCTGGCTAACGAACTTGTCCAAGCCACTTGCAAAGGGAAGGTGTTCACCAAATTTAATCAAAATCGGCGTATTATTTTTTGAGTTAACAGTGTGATACAAATACACACACACACACACACACACACATATATATATATATATATATATATATATATATATATATATATATATATATATATATATATATATATATATATATATATATATATATAAATTGAAACTGACCCCGGATATGTGTTCTAGGCAGCCTAATTAGCGCTCATCTGAAGAAATTTTCTCAAAATTCAAAAATCGGGATATTATATCTCTATTATATCTGCCATTCGATTTGTTTGCACAAAAATCCATTCAAACATTATCTTCGACGAATTTCCTTAAACAAATGTTCCATCCAAACTTCGCTGAATAATTTTTCACACCGAAATTCTAAGCGAATGTTTATGCAAAGAAATTTCGCAAATTTATTGATAAGAAAATTTAGTATTTAAAGAGCAATTTGTACAAAAAATTTCGCCATTCGAAAATAAATAAAATAAAATAACAATATTCAAAATCTGATCTAAATACATAAATAGATACTTTTTCTTTGGCTTCACAGAGAAAATTCTTTTGCCTGGCAATACTGTAAAAAAATAAAACCGGTTGCAGAGCATAAAACAAGCACTTCTGAAGTCACAGAAAAAATATCTATGTCTGTGTTAACTATGGAACGGTTTGACCAACTATGGGCAAAAACAGCTGCTGTTTAAATTGAACAATTAAAGTCTTAAAAGTCCTTATTCCCTCATTACTGATTTTGTTTTCAACAAACAGTCGCTATAAAAATTATTTAGATGACATAATCTGATCAGATAACGTTAAAATTGAATCAAAGACAAAAAAAAAGTAAAAATAATTGAAAAATTCAGTCACCACTCAGATTTGATATCACATTTCCCAACGTTCCCTTGTTAACGAGTCAGTCATCTAACCCCCCGGCCATCGTAGCATGCAAAGTAACGTATTATAAAACGTACATAACCGATAATGGTCTTATTCATTTATTTGTAATATATATGGTCTACTTCAGATGCCTTTTGTGCAAATATTGTAATCAAATAATCTATAATCTAATATATATATATATATATATATATATATATATATATATATATATATATATATATATATATATATATATATATATATATATATATATATATATATATTTCTTGCAATATTCACTTATTTAGAAACCGCATTAGTTATAGACGTTTTACCTAAACATTACTAATTTTCACGTTTAAAATCTCCACTTTGACATATATAGGAAAAAACCTGTAAAATATTTAAAGTAATTTTTCTCGTCCTACTTGACCATTTTGCACGGAGAAAAAATAAACGTTATCTGTAATGTTTAATAGATTTTGTTTAACACATACAATATTTTGGTATTGCGTCTTCTATGATTTCTAGTGGCACTAAAATTTTTCTTCATTAAATGCCTCATAACTTTTTTCTTTTTTATATAGTTTGATTTTTATAATGTCAACCTACTTTGTTATTTTCAGAGATAAAACATTTTTCCGAAAGAAAACTAAAAACTTTCTAGGAAAGCCTGGTCCGATTTCCCTGGCTAACGAACCTTTGCAAGTCACTTACAAGTGGAAGGTAACTGCCCAATTTCATTAAAATTGGCCTATCATTTTTTGAGTTATCGGTGTAAGACATTCATACATACATATGCATATACATATATATATATATATATATATATATATATATATATATATATATATATATATATATATATATATATATATATATATATAGGGTGCCCCTTGATTAATTGGACATTAGCTAAGTGGTGATAGCTAGCACAAAAGTAAAGTAATTGGGCTCAACATGCGTTAGTAAAATGTTACACGTTTTCGTTTTACAGGGTGTTTAAATAATTTTTCTTAAAACTACTTTTTCAAATACCTTGAAAGTGGTTGAACATAGTATTATGAAGTTTGGCATGGTATTATTAGGCCGTATCAATTTCGCCCCTGTCGCTTGGTGACGCTACCGACAGTAACACTGGTTTATTAACATGGTCATAATTTTTTGTCCACCGTATATGCACATTTTCGAACAAAAATAAAGAAAGTCCATTTAGTTTCACACAAAAAAGGTATACTTCTTCGACATCGAAAAAGTTGACCAATTTCAAAATAAACGCACTTTTTTAATGAAAATCAAAAATCTGTATCTACTTTGTTGCTAAATATGTTATGGTACCAACTAGGAACTTGTTTACTATAACTTGTCAAAATCGACTGATATTAGACAGGTATCTTTAATTGTCACTTTATTCTTGTTATTTGCGCTAAAATGTCGCGTCATAATGATTTTTCAAATTCCCAAATGCGAGATATGGTGTGTCTTTATGCCCAGCAAAATTTGTGTTCGCGCAGAGTAGCACAGTAAATTAGGTGAAACTGGCTCATTTTAACCCAAAAAAAAAAAACAGAAATGCAGGAAGACCGAATGGAATTGATGCTGATATGGAAGATGAAATCATAGTTCGTATTGTAGCAGACGCGGAAACCAGCACGAGACGTGTTAGTGCAGCAACGGGTATAGGAAAATCTTCGGTGTCCAGAATTATACGCAAAGAAAAGCTGCATCCGTATCATTTCACTCGAGTTCAGCAACTTTTACCGCAGGACTTACCAAGAAGACTTCAATTTTGCCAGTTTATGAGAGAACGCTATGAACAGGATCCAATGTTCTACAACAAAATTTTATTTACTGATGAAGCCTCATTCAACAGAAGAGGTATGTTCAATTTGCGGAATAGCCATACCTACGCGATTGAAAATCCTCATGCTATCCGCGAATACCACTTTCAACATGAATTTTCAATAAGCATTTGGTGTGGCATTCTTGTAAATTGTATTGTGCTACCATTTGAACTGTCAGCTACGTATATCTTGTTTTTCAGAGATAACCTACCGATCATTTTAGAAGATGTACCTGTAACTTTAAGGAGTGACTCTTGGTTCATGCATGCTGGTGCTCCAGCACATTACATTTGAGATGTGCGAAATTATTTAGATGAAATTTACCTTCAAAGGCTGATTGGCAGAGGTAGTGTGCATCCATGGAGCGCGTAGTCCTGACTTAAATCCGGTAGATTTTTACTTTTGGGGTTATTTAAAGTCACTGATCTGCAAAGAGCAAATAAATAACCGCCTGCGATTATGGGAAAAGATCGTACATGGTGTTAATGATACCAGAGCTCAGCAAAATTCATTTTTTATGTAAGAGATGATTTTGATATACGAGAGAGAGAGAGAGAGAGAGAGAATGCATTGCCCTAAATGGTGAACACTTTGAGCACTTACTCTGATTTGTTGTTGTTTTACTTCTAAAGTTGCAGTTTAATTTTAGATTAATCTAATCAGGTAGATTAATGCAATTTGTTACAATCTTTCCGATGTGCATTTATTTAACTATTTCTTTTTAATTAATAGTTCTATAGATGTTAGTTCTTTATAAAAATTTTACTGTGCTAAAAAGTATCTACAACAGATACACATAATTTGAACTAAGATCGAAGCCTTCGAGGATACATAATGTGTGCGCAAAATCGTTAATTTAATTTCACTGAAAAAGTAAGTTTATTTTGATAACGATCAACTTTTTCGACTTTAAAGAAGTATGCCTTTTTTGTGTGAAACTAAATGGGCTTTCTTTATTTTTGTTCGAAAATGTGCATACAGGCTGGACAAAAATTTTTGACCATGTTAGTGAACCAGTGTTGCTCTCGGTGGCGCTACCAAACGGCAGTGGTGGAATTTATAGCGTCATCGTATTACGTATAATGCCTAATAACACCATGCCACACTTCTTGATAATTTGTTGAACCACTTTCAAGATATTTGAAAAAATAGTTTAAAAGAATGATTTAAACACCCTGAAAAACGAAAACGAGTAACATTTTACCAAGGCATGTTGAGCCCAATCGCTTTATTTTTTTGCCAGTTATCACCCTTCGGCTAATGTCCAATTAATTATGGGACACCTGTATATATATATATATATATATATATATATATATATATATATATATATATATATATATATATATATATATATATATATATATATAAACATATAAAAATTGAAACTGACTCAACATATGGGTTCTAGATGGCCTAGTTCGCACTCATTTGTGAAGATTTTTCAAAAGTCAGGATCACGCCATTGCTGATTTTTTTCTACTAAAATTTATAAAAATGCAACCAAATGCAGCCTGAAATATATTATTTCGCGTTTGATATGTATAGCGGGCTCCACATTCGCGGCGTGAGTTCACGTTC
Organism: Tillus elongatus; assembly: GCA_964006375.1. Taxonomy (NCBI): domain Eukaryota; kingdom Metazoa; phylum Arthropoda; class Insecta; order Coleoptera; family Cleridae; genus Tillus; species Tillus elongatus. The sequence continues at coordinate 72,702,764 of OZ023267.1, forward strand.
ACGTTCGCGCTCCGCGAGCCCTTTGTCGCGGTGCAAAAACAGACCTGACCTGACCTGACCTGACCTGACCTGACCTGACCTGACCTGACCTGACCTGACCTGACCTGACCTGACCTGACCTGACCTGACCTGACGTTTAAGCCCAATTCGTTGATCGATCTGCTAAGATAATTTCTTGCTCAGATCGATGCTCAGGTACTCGATAACTATTCTTCTTCCAAAGCTCTACTTCTCTTTGGGATTTGATCGTCTTCTATAAAATTTCGCACAACGGTTTTGTATAGTAGCATACGAAGGACATCACCTAAGATCTCTACCGTATGAACAAAACAAGTGCTGCCCGGTAACCCGGAAACCTTTAAAACAACTTAATAACTGACTGTAACTCTTTTTTATCAAAATCCAGCATTTTCAGATCTGCCGTTTGAAAAGTTTACAGTTTTGTCATTAGTCAACTTGTGGATTTCAAAGTTTAACAGCTTATTTATAAAATACCATAAAACTAATTACCGTAGCAGCTAAATTATAATTTGCTAACTGGATATCATTACACCTTTGTATATAATAACAATAATACTTTTTGTGTGTGTTTTTAGTTCTTTAACGTCGGTCTATTTCCGGGACTATGGCCAATCACCGACGCCAGGGAGCAGTTTCACCTCACTAGCTTGGAAATTTTACCGGATCCCTGCCTTTCTGTATGGAGGGTAGGGATCTTGAACGTGCCCAACATCGCATGGACACGGGACCGACGGCTTTACACTTATAACTTGCTCAAACACAATGCGAAAACCTCGGTTGATGTTAATTTTACAGTATGTACTGAAAAGTGAACCCCGGGAATGGAACTCAGTACCCTTCGGTTCAGAGTTCTTACCACTGAACTACCGAGGCTCTACAATAGTACTTTATTTATTTGCTTTATAACATTATACCGTACGCTTCAGAAAAAGCTAATGCTTGTATATGTGTAAGGCACAATTTGGGTAAATAATTTGCTCCAAATTTCTGCCTGGCAAATGTTCTTAAAAAGTTATTCAATTTTTATTATTTCCATTTCTTAAGAAATATATGCGGCTACTGTTGCTGTCACCGTTTCTAAATGCAGACGTGGAGACTATACCTCTGGCCTCGCGAATGTTTGTTTTCTTTTATATAACCGGTTTCGCTGCTGGACAGCATCATCAGGCAGAACAAATGTCTGTCAAAGAGCAGAAAAGAAAACGAACAATTGTGAAACCTGAGAAATAGTCTCCACGTCTGTATTTAGCATGGAACAGTTTCACCAAGTAAGAGCAACAACAATTAATAAATCAACATTTATTTTTTGAGGTAGTTCAATAAAATGTAACAGTATATTTTATACTCTTTTGCCAGCTGAGCATGGAACAAATGCGCGAATAAAGCGATATCGCTTGTAGAGTGTAATAATAATAATAAAGTAATTTTTTGCAACGCATTTTCGATACCGACCAACAATAGATACGTATTGTTTAAGTTAAATTGAATTTCGTTGAAAAAATGTTCGTAGCGAATTGAATGAATTAAATTGGGAAAGTCCACAAACGTAATACAATTTTGGCAGAAATACCAGTACCGTGTTTAATTTAATATACTGGTGAATATAAATGTATGTATATGAATACACTCCACATGCCAGAACCTTTTATTGGGTTATTTCATTACAAATATAGATTATTTCTACAAAGCTTTGTAAATAAACGATGTTGCATTTAGTTAATTACAGCCGTTGTTAGTTGACTATATTTTGTAAATATAAATAGTCGAGCTTAAAAATAAATATAATTGAATATGAAATAGAATAGAATAGAAAGGAATCCAGCGTAGAAGCATTAAACCGTCATAATACTAGAAATGGCGCTTTGCGCTATCCTCTGTTGTATATTATGGCAACGCCTGCCTTAAGGTCGACTTGGAGCGCACATGTGGCACAATGAAGAGTCCATAAGGAGGACGAGACCGTTCTGTGTCTCTTGCTTTGCATCTTACCGCAAGTCCCGGCAGGACTGGAGGGATGGTGGCTAGTGAGTGATGTAACCCAATCCCTGTCGTTATATTAGCCAGGGGAGTAGTGCTTTTCCCTCGCTAGTTTTCTTCCCACAGTTTCCTCCTCGCTGTAGTGTGTGTGCGTGGAAGCCTGAAACAGTCACAATACCAGAGATTGCAATTGCGCTCTACTCTCCATTGCATATATATATATATATATATATATATATATATATATATATATATATATATATATATATATATATATATATATATATATAAGAGCCTCAGCGGTTCAGATGAAAGAACGTGTGCCTCTGAACCGAAGGGTACTGCGTTGGATTCCAGGGTTCTCCTTTCACTTTTTCAGTACAAACTGTAACATTAACATCAACCCAGGTTCTGGCATTTTATTTATGTAAGTTAGATGTCTGCACGTTCCGCCCTTCGGAGGGAGCGTAAAGTCTTCAGTCCCGTGTTCATGTGATGTTTGGCACGTTAAAGATCCCTCCTTCCAGAATGGCAGGGGTTGGGTAAAATTTCCAGGATAGTGAGGTGAAACTGCTCCATGGCGTCGGTGATTGGCCATAGTCACGGAAATAGTCCGACGTTAAAGAAACCAAACACACACATACACACACACAAATATATATATATATATATATATATATATATATATATATATATATATATATATATATATATATATATATATATATATATATATATATATATATATATATATTATGGCATTTTTGGAAAGCCACGTCGATGCTGATTAAATTAGTACCACATTGTTTTGTGTTATTTTTAACCTTTCTCCAACTACAGGGAGTTGAATCTAAAAAAACTGGTCTGCTTTAGACGTTTTTATCCATCGACATGTTTGAGAGATATTGTGTAGATTCCATTTATGCACGTTACAAATGACAATTTATTTTTGAATATACAGGGTATTTATCTTTTGTGAAATTTAAAAATACTTTTTTTGTCAAATGCAACACCCTGTATATTTTGACTTTGGTGAATGCATACTTTCATAAGCTTTCTTATGATATCACAATTGGATAAGTTATATTAAATGCGAAATACACATATTCAAGATCCATCGACATGTTTGAGAGATATTGTGTAGATTCCATTTATGCACGTTACAAATGACAATTTATTTTTGAATATACAGGGTATTTATCTTTTGTGAAATTTAAAAATACTTTTTTTGTCAAATGCAACACCCTGTATATTTTGACTTTGGTGAATGCATACTTTCATAAGCTTTCTTATGATATCACAATTGGATAAGTTATATTAAATGCGAAATACACATATTCAAGATAAAGTTCAGAAGTGTCGAACTTGTCTAAAATATTTTTCTTCACAGCCACACTTACCTATGATGTCACATGAAATACCTAGTTATCCTTGGCAGTATGTTTCAATGTATATCTTCTTTGTTACATATTACAGTAAACATTGTAAAATGTTGGTAGTTGTAGATCATTATTCAGATTATTTTGAGTTAGCTTTTCTAAAATATCTAACCCATCGGTATGTAATGCAGACACTGAAACAGACTTTTAGTAGATTTGGTGTACCAGCTGTATGCTGCAGTGATAATGGAACTAACTTTGCTAATAAAGAAATGAAAGAATTTGCTAAAAAATACCAGTTCAAAAATGTTACATTTTCACCTTATCACCAACAAGGTAATGACAAAGCCGAATCAGCAGTGAAAATTGCAAAACAATTATTGAAGAAAGCACAAGATACCAGTGAGGAATTATGGTGGGTTTTACTCCATTGGAGGAATACGCCAAACAAAGTAGGTCATAGCCTTTATGTCCAGATCAACAAGAAGTAGCATTCCTTTAAGGGAATCAAAGCTTAAACCTCAAATTTCCAACAATGTTCCTACAGAATTAGAAAAGAACAAAAAGTATGCTAAGCATTATTATGATAGGAAAGCAAGGAACTTACCTGAGTTAAATATAGGCCAAGGCGTATGAGTGCAGTTACGTCCAGATACAGATAAGCTATGGCAACGAGGTGTTGTTACAGAAAAATGTAGTGCAAGATACATTAGAGATAGAATTAATATATATATATATATATATATATATATATATATATATATATATATATATATATATATATATATATATATATATATATATATATATATATATATATATATATATATATATATATATATAGGAAGGGAGAGAAGAGAAAATAAGTAAGGTTTAATGGTGGAACAGGAGACTGAGAAAGATTTTACAGAAGTAAGAGGGAGAGTGATATGTGGGGAAAAACTAGAAGAAAGTTAAATATAAGGTGATATAGTAAGAGAAGATACAATCAAGGGGGGTAGTGTTCCGGTTTTAAGACCCAAACGAAACATTATTCGTCCTAAAAGATATGAGGACAATGTGCCATGAATTTCTATTTTATTCTTAGACATTAACAGTTTTCTGATATTGAGTTTTAATTTTATTCCTGCATTATCTTAGACTTGACACAGGTAATATTTGTTACAACAGGGAAGATGTTATATATGGTCCATTACTTATTATTCTATGAGGGCTTGTTTTGGTTGACAGCCAAAACAGGCAGATGAGTGTCAACGTCGTAATGGCCAGATCATCCCTGTGTCCAGGCTAGGATATGTCACATGTTATATTAAACATTAAAGTTCAGTTATTTAATTAAAACAATGTTTACTTCTTTTAAAACACCAATAATCTCCACTTAAAACAATATGTGTGTATAAGTGGTCATATTTTTGCATAGTTGAATTTATATTTAAGATATTTTTTTAAATTATTTATGAACGTTGTGTTCTCCGACACACACACACACACACACACACACACACACACACACACACACACACACACACACACACACACACACACACACACACACACACACACACACACACACACACACACACACACACACACACACACACACACACACACACACACACACACACACACACACACACACACACACACACACACACACACACACATATATATATATATATATATATATATATATATATATATATATATATATATATATATATATATATATATATATATATATATATATATATATATATATATATATACAGGGTGTTACAAAAATGATGATCTATGTTGCAGGTGCACATTCAGCACAAAAAAATAAGACTATGTTTTCATATAAACATGGGTCTGCAAATGCTTAGTTTTTTAAATACAGCATGTTATAATTATTTCTTTTTGTCAGTTTTTCACGAATAAGTCTGAGTCAAATTAAAATTTTGGCGTGAAAGTTGGTGTGCGAGGATTTTAGAGGGCAAGAAATTTAAATATGTTATTGTTAATGACACTGCTGATAGAGAGCGCCACCTGTAAGACTATGCTTGCATTCAATTGGCTATAATTTTTTGACACCCAGTAATATCGACCTACCGTATAGCTACATTGCAGCCTTAATCAATTGTAAGCAAAAAATGTATATTTGATCCAAATCTCTCAGACACACCATTTTCGAGATATTTAAATTTCTGTATGTCGATGTAGCTCAAAAGTAATTAATTGTATTGTCTGCAAATTTTAACAACAAATAAAAAGGTTTTTATGATACGTGACTACAATAAATGTTCAAAATGGCCTCCCACTTCAATACACTTTCGTGTTCTACGGAGCATACAACGTCGTACTTTGTGAAATATTTCTGGTGTATTTCTAATTTGTTCGCATCCAAGTACAATTCTTTGCTGCAGATCATCAACATATTTAACATTTGCTTCAGAAACAATACTTTTGAGATGCTTTTATAAATAAAAGTCTATAGGATTTAAATCAGGGGATCGAGCCGGCCATGGCTGAGGTCCACCGCGTCATGCATAAACCACAGGTTATGTCTTATATCAAGAGGTACATTTTCTAATAACCCATTTAGTTGGTTTTGTAGGAATTGAAGATAAGTTGTAGCATTAAGTCTGGAGGTAAAAAAATTGGTCCTATCAAATTACACCTTACAGTTCCAGCCTATACATTTATGGAAAATTTCTGTTGATGATGCCTTTAAAAAACTCCGTGGGGTTTTTCGTCAGCCCAAATATGGTTGTTACGAAAATTGAATATCCCGTTGCGCCTAAATCCAGACTCGTCAGTGAACAATACACAATTCAGAAAATTCTCTACATTATTATGTTGAAGAAACCATTGGCAAAATTGTAGGCGAGGTATAAAATCTCTTTCAGGCGATAGTGCCTGCACACGTTAGATGTGATATGGATGCCATTGTTACTCGTGAAGAACTTGTCATATCGTTGCATTGGATGCTCCCAGATGATTGGCCATTTCCCTAGTACTTATTTTTGGATTTTGTTTAATTTCATCCAGAACTGCCTCTTCAAAATCAAGATTTCGTGCATTTCGTGGTCTGCCTCGATCAGCAGTAACTTTATTAAGGGTACCTGGTATAAAATATATATTCGAAAGAGACAGATCGATGTATTAGATAATGTAAGTATGTACCTGTTTCTCGCAGACGGGTGTCAATCCGTTGAAACATCCTTCTGTCTGGAATTCTCCGATTTGGGAAGGCTTGTTCATACAGTTGTTTCGCCTCATAACAGTTACCAAAAGCCCGTAAATACATAACATGCATGTCTGTTAGTTCATTGTTGATGAAGACTTCCATATTTAATTAGAAAAATAACGAGCAATACAATTAATTACTTAAAAATAGTGAGTAGTCTCAAACGTAAAAGTCAAATGTAGTATAAGTCACGACGAAAACGCAAAAGTCAAGTCCCGTAACGATGGAACCACATTGTTTAATGGTTTGTTCAAAGTTTGTCATCATGGCTTTTTATTTTACCTTCATGATTGTGTCTTGTCGGTAATTTTTTCTGGTAAGATTTTAATTTTTAACTAGAGAATAAGAAAATTAAGTTTATACATACTGATAGCAATTGAAAGGTGAAAAATGTATTCCTATGATTTGTCGCAGAATCAGTTTTTGAGTGACATCGACATACAAAAATTGAAATATCTCCAAAATGGTGTGTCTGAGAGATTTAAATCAAGTATACATTTTTTGCTTACAATTGATAAGGGCTGCAATGTAGCTATACGGTAGGTCGATATTACTGGGTGTCAAAAAATTATAGCCAATTGAATGAAAGCCATGTATTACAGGTGGCGCCATCTGCCAGCAGTGTTATTAACAATAACATATTTAAATTTATTTTCCTCGAAAACCCTCACATGCCAATTTTCACGTCAAAATTTTAATTTGACTCGGACTTATTCGTGAAAAACTGACAAAAACAAATAAGTTTAACAGGCTGTATTTAAAAAACTAAGCATATGCGGACCCATGTTTATATAAAAAAATAATCTTATTGTTTTGGTGCTGAATGTGCATCTGTAACATAGATCATTATTTTTGAAACAGCCTATATATATATATATATATATATATATATATATATATATATATATATATATATATATATATATATATATATATATATATATATATATATATATATATATATATATATATATATAAACATACATACCTTTTTTATATCTCCTCACTTCCAACAAAGCAACACTATATTTAAATAAAAACAGAGTTATTAACATGTTACACGTATAGAAAAGCTATAAAAAAGCAAATTTTCATATATTTTTTTTACAAACTCACAAATAAAATAAAACACAAATGTTTGAGATATATAATTTTCCCATATTTAATAAATTTCTATATTTCATATGAAAGCTTTCGTGGTGGTAATATTACTGTTTCTTAAAAAAATTGTGGGTGAAAGTTTACTTTCCGCACATTTTTTCGATTCTTATAAAATTTCGTATATGGACATGTTTTAGGGTGTAGATGACGGAAGTCGCAATAAAAATGAAGGCAGAAGCAAACTTTTGGAGTTATTTGGATTTTTTAAAGAAAATTACTCACTTTTGCGACATATTTTGCAGAATATATCCTTTCACCTGACCGATATAAATATACTAGTGTAATGCTTGGTACCTTATTTCACTGAACAGATTCACTTTTCATGGATTCCACGTTTTAGTTTTTTTTTAATTTTATTACTAAATAACTTGCTTCTTGCAATATCAAAATCAACATGAAGTTGTTTTTATAGTTCGCTTTTCCTACAACAAAGTCTAAAGTCAAAAAGTTTGCTTCTGCCATCATTTTTTGTGTTGTTTTCGTCATCTACACCCTAAAACATGGCCGCATACAAAAATTCATAACAATCCAACACATGTGCAGGAAGTAAAATTTTACCAAAATTGTTAGAGCCATCTGTTGCAATAATTTTTGAAATTTCTTTAGCCAAAATTTAATAAACATAAAGAAAGATGATCACTTTTTAAAATACTACATCTATTTATATTTCTTGATAAATTAAAAAAACTAATTTAAATACAAAATAATTAGCTTGCATGTCAGATTAACTTATAGACTTCATTCAAATTTAAAATACATTTTTTTATGTTGGTTATTTAATATAAGTTAAATTTTAAAACTCCTTTTATATGTAAGTACCGATTTAAAGTTTTGTATTTTTCCTATATAAATTGTAATTTGCTTCTTCCATGTTTTAGCCCTGATAAGGGAAGAAATAATTCCGAAAGTTGGGCAATATATTGTACTATATTGCCCAGCTCTCGGAAGCTTTTTGTCTTACAACTAAGGACTATCCCTAACAAAAACTTAATCAAAGCAACCTGTGTACGGAATTTCATCAATCCAAATTTATTGCTTTCCGAGATACATTTTTTTACTTTTCAATAAATTTTCGTTTAAAAGGTTTTCATGAAAATTCGCTAATATAACGCACTTGCTGTGTCCAGACTGTTTTACATACTTTTCCATAGAAATTGTACACGTTTTCAGCGTTCATAAAATAAAGTTAACTAAGATGGCGTTAGAATTAGCATACTAGGAAGTTTTCTAAGCAATATCACTTTCAGTAAATGGTTATGTTATTATTGATAAGAAATTGGTTTATAAAATTGGAAAAAATGCTGCCAAATCTGTTGGCGAAAATACTTTTTTCAGCTTCAAAACCTGCGTCTGTGATATAGGTATATGTGTAAAAATAAAGCGGTACATTTTTCTTCAAGTATAGGTTTAAAAGCGTAGACGTGTTTAAAGTTTCATCAGGCGATAGCATTTATTTCCTTTTAATAGCTAGGGGTTCAGTTTGCTCCAACTTATTCGAGGAATACTTTCCGGACTTTCGTTTTCGACCGTAATACTACGATGATTTGAAACTTTCATTCAACCTGAAGTACTTTTACCCTCGTTAAGTGTTCTTCGGAAAAGTTCTAAGGGCCCGTATACAGCTTGTTATCCTTAGATGTAAGTATATAACGAATATTACACCACTACATTTATAAAATATTGAACATGATTTTTACTTGCTTGTTTTACATATTGCAAAATAATATTAATGTTCTAACATTGAAGTTTGTTTTCATGCATTTTAATAGGTCGTGCACTATAGGGATCTCGGTTAATAAAAGAGGTAGGAAGATGGTTAATTTAAGAAAAATATGCGTAATAATTTCCTTCTCATTCCAAATTTTTCACTGAAGCCGAAACATTCTGATTCCTTCCGTAGATATTCGAGAAACAAAAAGGCTGGACGCACCAAGTGCGTTATGGTAGTGAATTATCATTAAAATGTTTTAATGGCAAATATATAATTTTAATAGAAGATATCAAATTTGGTTTAACTTATATATGGTAGAAACCATGTACCATATTTTTTTAAATACTAATCTTATTGTTGGAAGAAGTATAAAATATTTCCAAAAATTAACTTAAAATGTTCCCGAAAATACTGTGCCGATCTACCTGGCCAACGAACCTCTTCAAGCTAGTTCCACAGATGCCAAGATATAATCATCCACAAAAAGGTTTTTGACGAAACAAAAAAAATGTGTGCATGAAAATCTTCAAACAATTTTTTTCTTGAAAGTTCACCATCAAAGTTAGTTTAAGTATTTTAATATTTTTCTTTCAAAATTAGCTAAATAATCACACAATCTGATCGGTTATTGGAATTGAACAATCAGACAGAAAAAAATTAAAGCTGATCCATACATGAATGTTGGTATGTGTCTTAAACCAAAATTAAAGCAGAGGGTATCCCTTTACTTCGAAAACACAAAATGTAGGTTACCACATTTTGAACAAAATTTGTTTGAAATTTGTTTTAAATTGTGCCACAATTAGATTGTGTCCTGTATGTGGCATCTCGATTTTTTCAATTAATTATGTAAGCGAAAACCTATCTAGATACCTCTTTGTCATGGGACCCCGCTATCTACTGATCAAGAAGCCGTATCACAATCTGGATATGTGCCAAAAATTAAAAAGTTGCAAAAGAGTTGTAATAACTCAAAAGCGATGAACAATCTTAATTTTTTCCCTAGAAACGTGTATTATAATTCATTGGGCAATGCAAAATTGCAATAATATATGTGGTGTTCTATTAAAAAAAAAGAAACCTCGTATTACCAACGACTTATGGGCCAGCATGTAGTTGTCAACATGTTTTTATAAGATGGAGCCTAATACACCCTATAATTAAGGTATACATATTTTTTTCATATCTTACATAATAACGGATATATTGAGCTTTACCGTATAGATGCGCCACCCTGTATATGTGTAAACGAAAAAACTGAAACTGGCCCCAGATATGGGCGCTAATTTGAAAAAAGTTTTCAAAATTTCTACGAAAATTCGCAACAAATTATAAACTATTACACCATAAACTCTATAACTAAAACTACAGCTAAAGCATCAAAGGAGTGCATTTTCTGAATATTATAGCAAAATAAAGGACAATGACGGTTGCAGCTGAAACTTAAGGCTTTGTAAAACACAGTTCTTACGACATTTTCTTCTACATAATTCATACTCATTTCAGACTCTTTGTCTGAAAGTTGCCAATGTTGACGTTTTAAAAAGAAAAACTATTAAATTTTCAAGTACATTTTAAGTATTTCTGGACCAAAAGCACTTAACCTTGGTCTGTAATATACGATAGATTTTGTAAGCCACACAACATTATTTGGTCTTATGCGTTTTTCTGATCACCAACGACACGCAGCTTTTATTTCTTTAAATGCCTATTGCTTCTTTTCTTTTAACAAAATATCCAAATCTTGGAACTAGGTTAACTTTTTAGTGAATTAAAAAAAATCACTAATGAGGAGATCCCGAGATTTGAATTTTGAAAAAATTTCCACAAATGAGCGCTATTCAGGGCCCCTGGAACCCAAACCCGAGGTCGGTTTCAGACGTTTTATGTTTATATATATATATATATATATATATATATATATATATATATATATATATATATATATATATATATATATATATATATATATATATATTTGTATATTTAGATGTCACACAACTCAAAAAATAATGCGCCGATGGCGATCAATACCTTCCTTTTGCAAGTAGCTTGGAAAAGTTCGTTAACCAGAAAAATCTGCCCAGTCCAAATCGATTAAACATTGCTTTGTTTAAATTACACAAACGGATTCCCCCGTCCGTGCCAGTTCTGAGTTCACTTTCAATGCCTCTAATTTCGACCACATTAATTAGAATGCATCTTCGAGACGCAGGAAGTGCGTTATGGTTGCGAATTTTTATTAGAGTCTGCTCACTCCAAATAGATTAAACAATGCTTTGTTTTAATTAGACAGTAGGATTTCCCCGGTCCGTGCCAGTTTTGATCTGGCCTTTAATATATCGAATTTCGACCACGTAATTATAACGCATGTTTGTAAGAAAAGAAATTCGGGACGGAGCAAGTGCGTTATGGTAGCGAATTTTTATTAAATGCTTCATATTTTAGTAAATCAATTTGCTATTAACTTATAAGGTTCTTTGGCCAGGAAACTAGTTTTTTCTGGAACATTTTAAATTTTGTTTTTGAAACATTTCTGTACATCTTTAAACATAAAGCTTTTTTGATGATATATGGTACATTGTTTCTACTATACAGGTCATACTGCTAATCAAATTTGATGCCTGCTTTCTTTAAAAACCACATATTTGCTATTTCAAACATTTTTATGAACATTCACTATCATAACGCACTTGCTGCGTCTCGAATTTTTTATAATCTAAACTTGCGTACCAAATTTGGTTGCCACTTCTTTGTTATTTCCAGAGATGGAGAAATTTTTCGAAAGAAAACCCATTTTGTCTTTCCGATTTTCCTGGATAACGAACTTATACAAGCCACTGTCAAAAGGAAGGTACTTACGACATTTGATTAAAATCGGCACATTATTTTTTGAGTTATAGGTGTGACACCTAATATATATATATATATATATATATATATATATATATATATATATATATATATATATATATATATATATATATATATATATATATATATATATATATATATATATATATATATATATATATATATATATATATATATATATATATATATATATTACTGGATTTGGTTTCGTGGAAACGTCTGCATTTATAAACAAAAATTAAAACATTTGTGTGTTTCCGTCAACGACGTTTATTGCGCCATCCCATGCGCATCTTCTTCGGGCTTTTTCATTTTATTTTATATCATTATATTAAAAACAAAGTAAAAAAAAAACAGTGCATTCCACATTTACGTTAAGAGCTGTAAAAATTGAAAAAGCCAGTTTTAGCATACGGGTTTTCCTTTAAATCATTGGAAGATATGTTTTGGCAAAATTATTTAGATTTATATCCTACCTGTGTGTGGCAAACCATCACCCAACTGTATTTGTTAGTATATCTTAATTATCTATAATTGTTGAAAATGAATAGATAATTGAGGTCTTTTTTCTAACGAACACAGTTGGGTTATAGTGTGACACACACAGGTAGGATATTAATTTAAATAATTTTGTCAAAACCTATTATTCAATGATTAAAGGAAAACCCAATTCTAAAAAGTCGCTTTTTTAATTTTTACAGCTCTTAACGGAAATGTAGAATGCACTGTTCTTTTACATTTTGTTTTGAATAGATTATTATAAAATAAAATAAAAACCCTAAACACGTCGCGCATGGGGAGGCGAAACGTCGTTGACTTAAACACACAAATGTTGTTTTAATCTTTTGTAAATGAAGAAGCTTCTACGAAACCAAACGCAGTAAAATATAGCACAACTCTTAACGAAGAAAACGAACCACGAGTATATATATATATATATATATATATATATATATATATATATATATATATATATATATATATATATGTATATATATATATATATATATATATATATATATATATATATATATATATATATATATATATATATATAGGTTGTTTAAAAAATGATGATCTATGTTACAGGTGCACATTCAGCACAAAAAATAAGACAATTTTTTCATATAAACATGGGTCCGCAAATGTTTACTTTTTTAAATACAGCGTGTTAAAGTTATTTGTTTTTGTCAGTTTTTCAGGAATAAGTCCGAGTGAAATTAAAATTTTGACGTGAAAATTGGCACGTGGGTGTTTTCTAGGAAAATAAATTTAAATATGTTATTGTTAATAACACTGCTGGCAGAGGGCGCCACCTGTAATACATGGCTCTCATTCAATCGGCTATAATTTTTTGACACCCAGTAATATGGACCTACCGTATAGCTATATTGCAGCCCTAGTCAATTGTAAGCAAAAAATGTATATTTGATTTAAATCTTTCAGACACACCATTTTCGAGATATTTCTATTTTTGTATGTCGATGTCGCTCAAAAATTAATTCTTCGACAAATCACAGGAATGTATTTTTCACCTTTTAATTGCTATCAGTATGTATAAACTTAATTTTCTTATTCTCTAGTTAAAAATTAAAATCTTACCAGAAAAAAGAACTCACAAGACACTATCATGAAGATAAGATAAAAAGCCATGATAACAAGCTTTGAACAAACCATTTGACAAAGTGGTTTCCATCGTTACGGGACTTTTGCGTTTTCGTCGTGACATATACTACATTTGACTTTTACGTTTGAGACTACACACTATTTTTAAGTAATTAATTGTATTGTCCATAATTTTTCTAATTAAATATGGAAGTCTTTACCAAAAATGAACTAACAGACATGCATGTTATGTATTCATGGGCTTTTGGTAACTGTTATGATGCGAAACGACTGTATGAAGAAGCCTTCCCAAATCGGAGAATTCCAGACAGAAGGATGTTTCAACGGATTGACATCCCTCTGCGAGAAACAGGTACATACTGACATTATCTAATATATCGATCTGTCTCTTTCGAATATATTTTTTTACCGGGTACCCTTAATAAAGTTACTGCTGAATCGAGGCAGACCACGAAGTGCACGAAATCCTGATTTTGAAGAGGCTGTTCTGGATGAAATTGAACAAAATCCAAAAATAAGTACTAGGGAAATTGCCAATCATCTGGGAGCATCCAATGCAACGATATGGCGAGTTCTTCACGAGCAACAATTGTGTCCATATCACATCCAAACTCTGCAGGCACTATCGAATGAAAGATATTTTATACCTTGCCTACAATTTTGACAATGGTTTCTTCAACATAATAATGTAGAGAACATGTTGAATTGTGTATTGTTCACTGATGAATTTCGATTTAGGCGCGACAGTTTTCGTAACAGCCATATTTGGGCTGAAGAAGATCCCCACGCAGTTTTTGAAAGGCATCATCAACAGCAATTTTCCTTAAATGTATGGTCTGGAATTGTAGGGTGTAATTTGATAGGACATATTTTTTTTTACCTCACAGACTTAATGCTACAACTTATCTTGAATTCCTTCAAAACCAACTAAATGGGTTATTAGAAAATGTACCTCTTGACATAAGACCTGACCTGACCTGTGATTTATGCATGACGGAGCCCCCCCGCCACATTTTGCCCTAAATGTCAGACATTACCTAAGCAATACTTTTGGATGCAGATGGATCGGATACGGTGGACCTCAGCCATGGCCGGCTCGATTCCCCTGATTTAAATCCTATGGACTTTTATTTATGGAGGGCACCTCAAAAGTATTGTTTATGAAGCAAGTGTTGAAAATGTTGATGATCTGCAGCAAAGAATTGTACTTGGATGCGAACAAATTAGAAATACACCAGAAATATTTCACAGAGTACGACGTTGTATGCTCCGTAGAATACGAAAGTGTATTGAAGTGGAGGGTGGCCATTTTGAACATTTATTGTAGTCACGTATCATAAAATGTTATAAACTTTTTTATTTGTTGTTTTATTTGTTGTTAAAATTTGCAGACAACACAATTAATTAATTGAGAAAACCTAATTTTTGAGTGACATCGGCATACAAAAATTTAAATATCTCGAAAATGGTGTGTCTGAGAGATTTGGATCAAATATACATTTTTTGCTTACAATTGATAGGGGCTGTAATGTAGCTATACGCTAGGTCGATATTACTGGGTGTCAAAAAATTATAGCTAATTGACGTCCTCTACCAGCAGTGTTATTAACAATAACATATTTAAATTTCTTCTCTCAAAAACCCCCGAATGCCAACTTTCACGCCAAAATTTTAATTTGACTAAGACTTATTCGTGAAAAACTGACAAAAACAAATAATTTTAACACGCTCAATTTAAAAAACTAAGCATTTGCGAACCCATGTTTATATGAAAAATAGTCTTATTTTTTTGTGCTGAATGTGCACCTGTAACATAGACACATAGACCATCATTTTTTAAACACGCCGGTATATATATATATATATATATATATATATATATATATATATATATATATATATATATATATATAAATTGAAACTGACCCTGGACATGTGTTCTAGTGACCCTGGTTCGCGCTCATTTAAAGAAACTTATTTTAAAATTCATCATTTTTATAAAAATTCGCTAAAGCCAAAAGTCGATAAATTATTTTTCACATTTAGTCTTTAAAAATATACATTTATAAGAGATTTAGTAACAGAATTAGAAATAACTTGCGCAGCTTTATCATCGTCTTATACAATCTTTGTGTTGAATTTTGGTTCTTCCAACGACAGGGTGCAGTTTTACCTCATCATCCTGGATGTGATACGGATATTTAACGTGACCAACATCGCATGACATGCCACTTGCTCAAACACAATGGGACAAATGTTGATTTTACATTGTGTAGGACCTAAAAAGGTGATACAACACGTTCCTGAGAGACACACATCCACCACTTGACCACCTAGCCTGCTTTTTACATTCTTATGCCTCCTCTTTACTAACTATTCTCAATTATTTATTGAAACATCGATATAATGCGGTATGTCTTAATTATAATAGACATTTGCTCAACTTGTATTCGAAGTTCGTGTTGCTCAAATCTAATTAAATAGACCACCACTTATGCGCGTATGAAG
The DNA here is from genome assembly GCA_964006375.1 of Tillus elongatus. Lineage (NCBI taxonomy): Eukaryota > Metazoa > Arthropoda > Insecta > Coleoptera > Cleridae > Tillus > Tillus elongatus. Next base: position 72,719,250 of record OZ023267.1, read on the forward strand.
TGACGTAACTATTAGTGGACCAGCATAATGGGTTATCATAAGTAATGACTGAAAGTTTCTTAGAAGTTCACGTCGTCGAGACGTACTACGTGCTGGGACATCCTGGAAACTAGGGCAAACAGTTGCTGTACTTGAGAGTAGTACAACATATTGTTAAGTACGGGTGAGTAAATACTTATAATTGTAGGTAAAACAAAACAAATGTATTTAATTAGCTTACATACAGGTTGTATTGACATCTGACTAGCATCGACCGCTTCCATGGACAAACAGAATATTGCGTGGAAGCTTAAGTCAAAATGTCAAAGAAAAGTTATGCGATAAAGTTTAAATACATTATTGAAAGTCGAAAAATTTGAGTATCACACCATCATCAAATATTATTATATTGAAAGAGGTGGAGAGGTAAACATATTTACAAAGATAAGCCTAACACCATTGACGATCAATTTCTTCCATACACGTCTGTGGCTTTAACATAGCTAATGTTTTTTAGTTAGTTAATAACAAATAAATTATAATTGTGGATTTTCGTTAAAATTGCACACTACCAATATATTGATTTGACATTTTAGATAATGGAGCGCTCTGACAGGTTTAAAAGAGCACCTGCTAGACAGAGTTGGAGTGAGGAAGATATGAGCCGAGCTATTGAGGCCATTAACAATGGAGACATGGAATAACTAGCTGCAAGCATACAATTGAATATTCCTAAAAGTAGACTTCGGCGAAGGTGTAGAAAGAAAAATAAACGTGCTATGAGATCCAGTAAAGGCATGGCGCTCTGGTCTGTTATTTTTACACCTAGTATGGAACGGTAATTGGTAGCCCATGTAAAAGATATGGATGTTCGATTCCTTGGTTAAACGAGCTTCGTAGCACTGTCCACCAATTTGCCTAGAAAAAAATCCTACAACATCGATTTAATAGTACAGAAAAAATGGCCGGTTTGCAATGGCTATGTGGCTCATGTAAAAGAAACCCTAATATTTCGTTGAGAAAGCCAGAAGCGACATCTTCATCCGGGGCTAGTGCTTTTAACAAGTCACAAATATCCCGCTTTTTACGCTTCTTGGGCACACCATTTAAAAGTTCGAGATTACCCCTGAACGAATTTTTAACATGGACGAGTCTGCGGTATCAACGGTTCAGGAGCCACTCAGGAGGTTTGCCACTAAAGGCCGGAAACACGTAGGTGCAATAATCAGTGCGGAACCAGAACTACATTCAACGAGATTTTGCTGCATGAATCCCATGGGTAATTTAATTCCCCAGCCATAATATTTGCATACAAAATTTAACGAAAGAGTTAACATATGGTGCACCAACTGGAAGATTACAACTGTGCCAAGACTCTGGTTGGATGCCAAGTCCTTTATTTAAACAATTGTTGCTAGATTTTATCAAGTATATTGATGCTTCCTCACATAAAATAATTTTGCTTATACCCGACGGCAGTAGGTATAGATGGTTCGTTCTGGAGCCAGCACCCCCCACCCAGTGACGTCACTCTGACGGCGCTCCGCCCCGGCGCAGTCGCTGGGTGGTGGGTGGTGGCTCAAAAACGAACCATCTATACCTACTGACGGCTGTTCCAGTCACAAATATTTAGCTGTACAGATGAATCAAATGGCGTTTTAATTATTTGTACCCCATCACACTACACCCAACTGATGCAGCTACTTGATGTTGCACTTTTCGGATCCACATATTATAACCGAGCACTTTCCAACTGGCTAAAGAATAATCCTGCAACAACAGTGTCAGTCTATCAAGTGGCTAGGCGAAAAAAATTAAAAATGAGATTAGTGGATTCGTGAGCACCGGCATCCATCCATCTAACCCCGATATATTTCCTCACTGGACGTTTGCCCCAGCAAAGGTCACTGATACTGCCAGGCCAAAAAAAAAATAAGTGTAGGGCAACCAGCTTCTGAAAACGTGGCTCAAAATCTACCAGAACCTCAAAACCAAACTGAACAAAATCAACTAGAGCTTGACAACGTTCTAGAAAATCAACTTTCTACTTCGTTCAATATTGAAGATGTGGAAAACAATCTCCTGCTGTCCGAGTAAAAATCCATCGTCAGAACAAACTTATCAAATAACTAAAAATAAAAAGGCATGAGATAAAACTCGATCCTTTAAAGACCAACGTCACATTACCTCAAAATAAAAAGTCTGGACGCAGCAAGTGACTTATGACTGAATTTGCAAGCAGGCATCAATATGGTTACCGGTGTAGCCTATATAGTAGAAACAATGTACCACATTTTATCAAAATAATTTTGAAGTTTGAAAATGTACACAAATTTTCCGAAAATAAACAAAATGTTTTCGAGAAAACTGGTTTCCTAGCCAACAAACCTTAGGTTAATAGCAAATTGAGTTCTTTAAATTTGAAGCATTTAATGATAATTCGCTACCAAAACGCACTTACTGCGTGTTGATTTTTACTTACAGACATTCATCATATTTCGATGAAAAATTCAAAAATGCAATAATATAAGGGCGTTCGAAAAAATTTTAGGTATCACCAGCGATTTATGAGCCACCTGTGATTATCAAAATAATTTTATAGGATGCAGCTCAAGGCATCCTATAATTGACGTATACAATTTTTTCTCGTATTTTGTATAATAACAATTATATTGAGCTTACCTAGAAATGGGTCACCCTGCATATATGCAAACAGATGAAAACTGAAAGTAGACCCGGATATCGATTCTATGGGGCCTAGTTTGCGCTGATTTCGAGAAACCTTTCTAACATTCAAAAGTCGCCGTCTCCTCATTAACAAATTTTTCTACGAAAATTAGACAAATATTATAGACCGTTTAACCATAAACTTAACTATAACTACCGCCAAAGCATCAACTTAACCAAACCTACAGCCAAAGCATCAGAAAAGGGTCTATTTGAAATGAATCTTCTGGAAATATTTTAGTAAAATGAAGGACAATGGCGGTCGAAGCTGAAACTTAAGGGTTTGCAGAACACTTTTCTTGCGATATATTTTTTACATAATCCGTATTTGTTTCAGGTTTTTTGCCTAAATGTTGTCAATCTTGACGTTTTAAATCGCGACTTTGACGTTTTGAGAAAAATCCCATTTTTTTTAAATGCTCATAACTTGTTTGGATTTAAACTAGAGACCTAAATTTTGGCACATGGTTCACTCTTTTAATAGGAATAGGCGTACCAAATCTGGTTGCCCTACCTACATAAGCATATAAAAATTTAAACTGACCCTGCATATGGGTTCTAGGGGGCCTTGTTCGCGCTCATTTAAAGAATTTTTTTCTAAATTCAAACGTCGAGATCTCCTCATTAATGTTTTTTTTAATTCACTAGAAAAACGAAAGTACCAAAGACCCATTGTTTTAAACACTACTCCAAACATGGATGAATTTGAAAGTAAGGTCGAGGAAAATAAAATTTTAGATGAAAAGAAAGCTGCCAGAAAGCGAAAAGCTGTAGTTCATCTTAGTTCTTTGATTGCAATTGTGAAGAAGATCCCTTTAATGTCGATGATGATGATCCCGATGAAGCAGCTTGCATTTATTGTAAGGGACTACTTTCGATGTCCAAGCCTAAGGAAAACTAGATTCTTTGCCAGAACTGTAAGAAATGGTGCCACTCCGAGTGTGCAGGAGTTTCTCGAAGTGCAAACAAATTCTTTAGTGAGCTTTATTTTGCATGTTGTAGGCATGTGCCGTTTTACCAAATCGGTCAGATGAAATGGCACATTTTACATTTGCACCAAAAAAAAATCACTTTTTACGACTATTTTTATTCATCATTATTATTTGCGGTTTTGTTTACCGATGTTCTCTCACACAATTTCGCAGCTTGTCAGCAAGAGAAACTGTTTGCGCTTGTCCATGTTAATGGAGCGTTACCCATAAAGCGCCTGAAAATACTACCGGTCTCAATGAGGACTACTTTCTGCATACCTATGTTGCTCTAAAGTTGTGAGGTTTTTAGATAGTGTAGTTTCTTTGGGCTTTTGTCGTTAATACCCACAATGATCGGGACAATAATCATTTTGTCCATTTAACACTTTGCCTTAGCGCGATCTTCTAAGGGCGTTTATTAACAATGGATTTCAGTGTCTATTGTGTAACAGATTTTTCGGCCCTTATCTGGAATATTATTTAGAGTCGACTGATCAGTGATGTATTTTCGGTTCCAGTATAGCTAGGCCTGGTCGTCTTCGTATACAAGTGAAGCACTTGCAACAAAGCGTAAGTTTTGTTTGGTGGTGGTGGTGGTGGTGGTGGTGGTGGTGGTGGTGGTGGTGGTGGTGGTGGTGGTGGTGGTGGTGGTGGTGGTGGTGGTGGTGGTGGTGGTGGTGGTGGTGGTGGTGGTGGTGGTGGTGGTGGTGGTGGTGGTGGTGGTGGTGGTGGTGGTGGTGGTGGTGGTGGTGGTGGTGGTGGTGGTGGTGGTGGTGGTGGTGGTGGTGGTGGTGGTGGTGGTGGTGGTGGTGGTGGTGGTGGTGGTGGTGGTGGTGGTGGTGGTGGTGGTGGTGGTGGTGGTGGTGGTGGTGGTGGTGGTGGTGGTGGTGGTGGTGGTGGTGGTGGTGGTGGTGGTGGTGGTGGTGGTGGTGGTGGTGGTGGTGGTGGTGGTGGTGGTGGTGGTGGTGGTGGTGGTGGTGGTGGTGGTGGTGGTGGTGGTGGTGGTGGTGGTGGTGGTGGTGGTGGTGGTGGTGGTGGTGGTGGTGGTGGTGGTGGTGGTGGTGGTGGTGGTGGTGGTGGTGGTGGTGGTGGTGGTGGTGGTGGTGGTGGTGGTGGTGGTGGTGGTGGTGGTGGTGGTGGTGGTGGTGGTGGTGGTGGTGGTGGTGGTGGTGGTGGTGGTGGTGGTGGTGGTGGTGGTGGTGGTGGTGGTGGTGGTGGTGGTGGTGGTGGTGGTGGTGGTGGTGGTGGTGGTGGTGGTGGTGGTGGTGGTGGTGGTGGTGGTGGTGGTGGTGGTGGTGGTGGTGGTGGTGGTGGTGGTGGTGGTGGTGGTGGTGGTGGTGGTGGTGGTGGTGGTGGTGGTGGTGGTGGTGGTGGTGGTGGTGGTGGTGGTGGTGGTGGTGGTGGTGGTGGTGGTGGTGGTGGTGGTGGTGGTGGTGGTGGTGGTGGTGGTGGTGGTGGTGGTGGTGGTGGTGGTGGTGGTGGTGGTGGTGGTGGTGGTGGTGGTGGTGGTGGTGGTGGTGGTGGTGGTGGTGGTGGTGGTGGTGGTGGTGGTGGTGGTGGTGGTGGTGGTGGTGGTGGTGGTGGTGGTGGTGGTGGTGGTGGTGGTGGTGGTGGTGGTGGTGGTGGTGGTGGTGGTGGTGGTGGTGGTGGTGGTGGTGGTGGTGGTGGTGGTGGTGGTGGTGGTGGTGGTGGTGGTGGTGGTGGTGGTGGTGGTGGTGGTGGTGGTGGTGGTGGTGGTGGTGGTGGTGGTGGTGGTGGTGGTGGTGGTGGTGGTGGTGGTGGTGGTGGTGGTGGTGGTGGTGGTGGTGGTGGTGGTGGTGGTGGTGGTGGTGGTGGTGGTGGTGGTGGTGGTGGTGGTGGTGGTGGTGGTGGTGGTGGTGGTGGTGGTGGTGGTGGTGGTGGTGGTGGTGGTGGTGGTGGTGGTGGTGGTGGTGGTGGTGGTGGTGGTGGTGGTGGTGGTGGTGGTGGTGGTGGTGGTGGTGGTGGTGGTGGTGGTGGTGGTGGTGGTGGTGGTGGTGGTGGTGGTGGTGGTGGTGGTGGTGGTGGTGGTGGTGGTGGTGGTGGTGGTGGTGGTGGTGGTGGTGGTGGTGGTGGTGGTGGTGGTGGTGGTGGTGGTGGTGGTGGTGGTGGTGGTGGTGGTGGTGGTGGTGGTGGTGGTGGTGGTGGTGGTGGTGGTGGTGGTGTGTGTGTGTGTGTGTGTGTGTGTGTGTGTGTGTGTGTGTGTGTGTGTGTGTGTGTGTGTGTGTGTGTGTGTGTGTGTGTGTGTGTGTGTGTGTGTGTGTGTGTGTGTGTGTGTGTGTGTGTGTGTGTGTGTGTGTGTGTGTGTGTGTGTGTGTGTGTGTGTGTGTGTGTGTGTGTGTGTGTGTGTGTGTGTGTGTGTGTGTGTTCATTATTACTTGATGTATGATTTTTGCAACATGGTTATGGCGGTTAGCTACCCTTTAGTAGCCAATATGGAGCACCCTGTCACTATATATTCCAAAATTTTCTGCCTTTTATTGCATATAGCGCACCTTGCAGACTATTGATATTTGTTCAGAATGCGTCGTCGATATGCTCTTGTTGGGATCACTACCCAGTCTTCAATTGCTGAGACAAAGCTCACCGTCTCATCAAACAGGTCGCCATAGCGGAGCTATACCTGAGAATACCGAGTATCTATATTCCCTTCATACATGCTGTTAATGTATTTGCCATGGAATGATTTGCTTTTCCACCGTGAAGGCTTTGTTTAGAGGGTCCCAATTAACATCGGCTAACTGCAGCCCTGTACATCTATGGTCTGCCTTTACAATCGTATCGTGCGAGCTGCTGGATAACGCTTTCCAAGAAGACTCACTGAGAATGTACACTTAAGCACATTGCCTATTTCGTGTATTTGATTTGCCTCTCTTTCCTTCAGTTCTCGGCAAATAGAACCCTTTGATGAGCTCGATGTGTCTTAAACTCTACCTCGGTTTTGATGTTACTGTGGTTTCGATCGGTGTTCGTTCATTTTATGATGCTAAAACTGTAAGTGATGACTGAAGTCACAAAAGTGTTTACAGGTTTGGAAATGTTTTGGGGAGCTCAGACTTCAAGATGTTTTTCTGCCTGAATTTGTTATAAGTTGTTTATGTAGTACCGCACACTCAAGGCGTGGTTTAGAAATCTAATTATGTGACTCTCAACTATGTTTAATTTCAGCACTTCATCCAACCAAGAATAGGGCATACACCAAAGTCCTTTTGGTAATCATCCTAATAAGTTTTTATTATTATGACGACGTTATCCTGAACGGCTTTTACACTTCACGACAACGCATCACTTTTTCGTTTCCTTTCTCATACGATGTGGGCAGCTGCGAGGATTACCGTCTTATAAACGTGCTTTCCAACGTCCGCTCCTTTAATGTTTCTTAAAGATTATTGGGGACCACACCAGTTTACGACATGACTATCTGGATTACTCGGACACTATCTGCCATCCACTGTCCCTTCACTTATATTTCGATAATCTTCTCTTTACTTCATTATTATTACTTAAGCCTGGGGGGCTTTTAGACGCACTCAAAGGAGAACATCCACTCAACCTAGGTATCTGAAATGTGAAAGGTATTGCGCTCAGGTGGGGCCCTTTCCAAGTTGTTGGGCAGCAAACTACAACGCGTCACATCCTCGTTTCCCAGAAATCTTCACACAATGTGGGCAGTTACGAGAATTACCTCTTTCAGCATAGCTTTGTAAAAGTACTCTCCAACACCCAGTCTCTAAAAGTTGTCTAGAAGATTCTTAGGAACCACACCAGTTGACGACATTACTATCGGTATCACTCGGACACTATCTGCCCTCCACTGCCTCTTCATCTGCGTCTTTAGGTGTCTGTTTTTTCCCTCAGGCTCGTCCGCGACTTCGCTGCCCCGAAAGCACTGCAGCCTTTGGCTTATTATGCATTTAGGTATCTGTACTTGATGATCTTCTCATTGTACGTTGTTTCCAAATTACTGGTATTTGAAATGGTCACATCAATCAGCGTTACTTGTTTGCAGGACTTATCCACTATGATTATACCGAGCCTCGTTGTGGGCAACTCGTTGGTCTGTAAGCACGGCCTGATCCCAGTAGACGTTGTATCCGGGTGGATAGAACAGGCTCAGGAGTGTATCTGTAGTGAAGAACCTTTTAAGATTTAAAAGTCCTATTTTCAGAACCAGTTCCTGATGTATTTTTGGGACTGCGGTGTACCTCTCTATATACTTCGTTGCAACAAACGATTGACATTCTCCAGTGACGTGTTGGATGGTCTATGAGGACTGATGCCCGGATCTGCAGTTGCAGTCTTGGACCAAATGATCTCCGACTACATACTTCAACAAGTTTTTTTATTGGAATGACCTGCTCATGCATAGCCAACAGAAAACTATATGTACCTGTAGAAACATATTTCCAAAACCAACCAGTAGTTCAACGCCAATTTGTTGATATGTGCCCGATAGGTCTAACTCAGATGCCGCCCATAAAGATTCTTAAGGCTTGTAGTTTGTCGTGATCAGTCTGATGGGGACTTTGCATTTCACTTTCCCTTCATTTTAAGGGTGTTGAATCCTCCGCCCGCACATTACATGGTATTGCTCGGAAGTAAGCGCCTGCCCATGGAAATATATAGACAGCTTCAATATCTGTTGGTCCACGTGTTTACCAACATAGAACAATCCTCTCTCACCTTGGTGTCTAGGTAGGGTTACTCGTTCGGTGGCACTACGAGGGTGGTGCTTTTTATTTTGTTTAGGAGTGTTCGCACCTTCCGTTGTAAATTTTCTATGCACGTTTTACTTCAGTTTAAAACACCAAATGAATAGCTTAGTGCACAACATACATATAAGGCGCTTTAGCCAGGTTCTTGTTGTTGAGATATGCGCGCACCACTGCTTTACTCGCTTCGTAAACTCATTTATTAGATTCGTCTTAATTACTGAGTGGTTAATTTTCCGTGCTCACTGTAATCTCAGGTGTTTGTAACACTCTTCGACAATCATTGGGACAATTTGCTGGGCATTTTGCATTTCATATACACTTAGTTGTATCTTGCCTCCAAGGACCGACATTTGTTAAGCCCAAACTGCATGTCAATATCTCGGCAAAAACCTTCACCGATTTTATGGAGTTGTTCCAGATGGTTTTTTGTATAGGCCAGTAGTTTAGGATCATCAATGTATAGCAGACGACTTAGTCTTACTTGCTCCCTGGCGTTGCATTTCACCGACAAGCCATATCTGGTATAGTTTAGACGGTTTGATAGTGGATTCAATGCGAGGCAGAACCACAATGGACTTAAGGAGCCACCTTGAAATATACTTCTTCTAATTAGTATCCTGCTCGTTACGATGTTAACACGCGTTTGTACCCCTAATTGAATTTTTGTTTTCCAGGTAGACACTGTATGTACTAAGAACCTCAGATGGTAAGTATAGCTGTTATAGACACACTTATAAGCCATTTGTGATGAACTGAATCAAACGCCTATTTATAACCCTCGTAGGCAGAGAAGAGATGTCGTCGTGTACCGTAAGGTTGATTGCACACAACCAAATAAATGACTAGCTGTTGTTTGGATCCGATAGATCCTTTGACACACCATTTTATTGTTATTTATATCATTATTAATAATATTATTATTATTTACGACAACGGTCATACCGCGTTGAACATAGCAGTGGGTTACCGAAGTTAAGTAACGTCAAGCACGTTCAGTACTTGGACTGGTGATCACCTAGCAACACGGGTGTTGAATGCCCTCAGAAAATAATTTAGCGAGTACATTTGATAGTCAATTTTCATCCGGAGAACAGTGATACGGGTTAATTTATTTAATTATCACTTTACACAAAATTTTGGCTAAGGTGCAGCAGGTGCATTTCCATTCCAATTGATAAATTTTCGTAGAAACAATTCGCTAATTTAGAGGTTATGACTTTTAAGCTTTGAACTTTCAAATAATCGGGAATTGAGTTCCTGGTAATAAGGGTATGTTGGGTTGTTGTAGTTCGTATACGGGGCCTCAATTTGACTGCTTCCCAAACTTCACAGTAAATCGTTTTAAAAGCCTCATTGGGTTCAATTATAGAGAAAGAGAAGAATTTCATCTTTTAGAATCTACTGAATCGATTTAATGTTGATAACTTTGAAAAAGTGATATACGGACTGCGGTTAGATATGAACCCGGAATGTATACAGAGTGTACCATTTTGGTTGTAATTGCTGGGTATTTCGGTTATTAGTAATAATAAAACCTTGCTGTTTTCGCGAACCTTAGTTACTTTTTTTCTGAAGCGCAAGATGGCGCAAACAAAATTGACATGGCCCTCTTAGTTTCCGAGCTGCAAGGCGACAACTTGCCAAAACGGTAAAAACTATTCCTTTTCGAACTTCTTAGGTAGAATCTAGTAGCGTAGATAGTTTTTGTCTAAAAATTACTGTTTTTTAAATATTGACCAATGTTTTTTTAATGGAACACCTTGTATATTTGTCAAGAAATTAATTTCCATTTTCACAAGCGTCTCATATATATATATATATATATATATATATATATATATATATATATATATATATATATATATATATATATATATATATATATATATATATATATATATATATGTTGTTTTATGTTGTTTATTTTAATAAACAACGAAAAAAAATCCCAATTTTTATAATTCGCATTCAAAATTTTTCAAAAGAACGGGATGATTTTGTAAGTAGCAAAAAGTTTCTCTTATTGCGTTTTCTAAATTTTGAATATTATCATAATGAACTTTCTCCAGTTATCCCCAAAGAAAGAAATACAATATAGGCTAGGGTGCCATCTTTTAATACCATTGGCTCCGATCCATTGATTTGGACAATTATTCTCCAGAAATTACCTCGCCGTTTGATAATTGTTTGCAGGAGCCCCATCCCGTTGAAAATTAATTTAGTTTACATGCGCTAAAGGAACACTATTGAGCAATTCTGGTATAATATTAATTATCTGTTAAAAAGAGAAGCTTCAAAATTTAAGTGAAAAGAAAATTTAAAATTACACAGTGTTTTCGTTAACAAAATAGTATGGAAATTGCTTAACAAGAAAGGAGATATAGTTTAACAAAACTGGAAGTGTTAGCCACTAACGAAACTATACTGGTGAGGAGTGAGAATAAATTACAATTATACTGTCATATCTGACAGTTTTTAAATACGACTTTGGATGAAAAGATTATTTTAGATACTAAGTTTTAAAATTGTACATTTAATACAGCCACAAGCCTAAGCTTATTTGTATTGTACCTTGTAAAATTTATGTCAGAAATAAATAAGTAAATAAGTAAGCTGTCTTTAAACTTTCACGTAGTGATTGGCTGTTAGGGTTTATCTGTGTTCCTATTATGAAGCAGTGTTGGTTTTCCTGAGACCAGAATCTGCTACTGTACCTACTAAGTATACCAGAATTAGGACATGAGATTCGTCTGACCATATAACCTTCACTGCAAAATCTCTAACCATATCAAATCTTTCCCGATGCGAATTGCAGAAGACCACCCGACGTTGAGCATCCCCAGGGTGTAGGTGCTGCACAAGTTCAAATTTGTATGGGTGTTATTTATGTTTTCTTAGAATTTTGGAACTTTAGCTTTTGGAGTCCATACACTCCTTTCAATGGCTCTACATGAGTTTGAAGGGTAAGCTTCATTAGCCAAAACTTTGACTTCCTCAACTGCTTCCAAGTAAGCGATAAACAGCAGCATTTTTTTGCATAACACACTGCAAAATTTTGATTGCAAATTATGAAAATTTGTATTTTTGTCCTTGTTTATTAAAATATACGAATAATGTTATATGTTTTTGAGAAGCTTGTGAAAATGCAAATTAATTTCTTGACAAGTATATGGGATGTCACATTAAAAAAACCGAACATTGGTCAATATTTAAAAAACAGTAATATTTAGAAAAGACTAACTACGCCAATCGATTCTACGTTAAAGGTTCCAAAAGGATTCGTTTTTACTCTTTTGACAAATTCTCAGACAACTGAAATACGAGGGGTACCTGAAAATGCATAATTTTCATATCGCCCAGTAGCTCGGAAACTAAGGACTATGACAATTTAGTTTGCGGCATCTTTTGTTTCACAAAAAAGTAGCTAAACTTTGCGAGAACCGCAAGGTTCTATCTTTACTAATAACCGAGATACCCAGCAATGAGGAATTTGCACATTTTTTTATTCTCCTCTTATTCAATTCCCCACGTTGTATAAAATCAATTGCCATATAAAATTTTAATTTATAACTAATAGTTTTCCTGTAAAAAAAATAGAAAATCAAAATAATTGTGTCCGCGCCAAAACGCAGCCGTAAACAAAGACGGCCTACTATGACGTCACGATCCGGTATCGACCAAACGAGTCTCGCTTACTCACACAGAGATCCTCATATCATTAGTGTTTATGCGACTCACGTGTGCCGGATAGATATTGTTATCAACTTATATTATTGTTAATATCTATATACTCGTATTAATTATTTTAAAAACTGTACAGTCTTATAGTATAGCTACAGAAGTTGGATTTGTCCAAGGACCATCTTATAATTTACCAAAAATTTATATTCTAGCAATGTTTGCGTATTTAGGAATTTAATGGGTGCTGAGCCAAAAGGAGTGAAAGCTGGGAGGTATGTGTCTGATATGATACTTTTTTTATCCTGTAAATATCTTTGTTGGGTTTTATGTAGTAATTTGTTATAAAATATAATGTAAATAAAAGCGTGACCTCAAAATGTTCTCCATTCAAATAATCTACAAGAAAAATATACACAATTTCTTCCTGATTTTCTCATCCTTAGGTACATTAAAGAGTAATTTGTTGGGGGTAGTTATTGTTGTGGAAGTACATTTGGGCACAATACAGCACTTAAAATATTTATGTCCAGGCACTGTTATGTGTTTCGCATTCTTGTATTGTATTTCTGAATTTGCTGAAGTCATCGCACAGTCACGCACTAAACCAGATTAAACACCTTTGAACCTATATTATACAATAAACACCTAACCTACTTAAAATTATGATAAAACTGCTCAGAATTCGATGCAAACACAACGGTATCACGCAGATGTACCAGATCGTGACGTCACAAACCTCTTCACCAATTAGATCGCGTTTTCGCCCACCCTGTATTTTTGAATTATATTCAATATTTCAATAATTAAATACTAATTAGTGGTTCACTTTAAGGGGGGTTTACTTGTAGACATATATTTTTAGAGTATTTTGTTGTACTTTAAATACGTTTCTCATCAAAAGTAAATTATATGCAACTTCCTCATTGCAACCAAAATGGGACCTTTACATCGAGCCGACGTGTTCTATGTTTAATGTTCAAATGAGCAAACTATGTGTATTCTACTGTTTTTTTAAGAATAAATCACTCGGTACATTTTATCATTTCTTTAAGCTGGGCGATCAGATTGGTTTTTGTATTGTTAATTTTTGGTTGCATGCTCTGCTTAACGAAAATTGCGCATTGTAAATCATCAAATTACAAACAATACTCTGTATTTAGTGATATATGGACTGAGTTTTATCTATTCTACTGGCTATAAATTCAGCTACTTATTTAACTGCCAGAAGCGGTATCGAATCTTCTACTAGTGCACATACAGTTTTGTAACTGACACTGCGCTACAGTATAATAAATTGCAGATAGTAAACATTTCGCATTTGTCTTCTAAGAATACTATAAAAACTGTGTGGCTTCTGTGGAATAAAAACTTTATATACATTATTAAAATTGCTACATATTCTTCCACAAGCAGATACGCAGACAATGAAAACCCATTTTACAGCCAGAAAGAAAACTCAAATAATGTTTTGCACGAATGTATATTGATATCTAATTAACCTCGACCGTATCTATAGACAAACAAGGCATGGCAAACAATCACTCTATAAGTACATTTTGGAGAACCCAATTTACGGCAGCACATTTTTCGACATGACATGAATCGTTTCGCTAAGAAAGTTTTCATCATCAGAAGAATGAAAAGATAAACGAATTGAAGCTAGAAATATTAGTTTTATACAAAGGTATACAGACTGACTCCCACCGATTAGTCGAAACTCCTTTTAATTAACATCCCATTACCTACTTTTGAAAAGACCACGTGTCGTTATTAAGTATATTTTCTAAGAAAGAGGTACTGATTATGAAATATTTCGACTCAAACTATATAGAACTGGACCTGTCATATTCATCGAAAATGTATTATTCAAATTCCTAGCGATATATATGTCCTATCATAGGCGCCTAACTGTCGCGATTGCCTGACACTTTTGATTAGTTGGATATTTTCGCTATCTACATGGTGATTACTGTTGTTGAGCAATACGGATTAGTCAATAATGACATATCTCAGTTGCGCCAAATATTCTTTTAGTCTAGTTTCGTAAGACCTTTTAGTTTGCCCAACATATTTGACCATCCTTACAATCATTTCATAGATACCTGTCATGCCTGTGCTTTTATCTTGACGCTTTGGGTTACCTAGCAAATTGTTCAACGTGTTTTTTGTCGGAAATTTTAGCTATGAGTTTGCATTTTTTTTAAAGCCATTGAAACCCCCGTAATGCGCGTTTAAAATGGTAAGCAGACAACGTTTTTTTCTGTTTTATATTTTCTGAAAGTCGTAGATGCCACTATAATACACTCTTATTGGTTCATTTTTTCTACTAATTAGACAGAGTAACCATTATTTTAGCCTTGATTTTAACGTATTCTAGTGCGTTGAGGCGCAGTATTCTGCAACACTAGATTACTTATGTTGTCACAGGAAGAGTTTAACGATTGCACGTAAACATGCTGTAGCTTTGTTTTTGTTTTGTAGTGCAAATTACATCTTTAATTCCTGTATTGCTGGGAGTATTGTGCTAAAAAGCTGGAGCTGTGATAAGTCACTATAATTTTATTTCTAGTATTTGCTATAATTCAAAATGTATTATTTATTAGTCTGCATTCCGATTTTTTTAATTTACCAATGCTCAGCAAGCAAACTCTTCAACTTTCCTTGTTCCATATTTATAATAATAATAAAAAATGCCCTTTATACTTTGTATTTCTTGGCTAAGGTGTTATTGGTTATATATTTTTAATTAAGCTTATAACTAAGCCATAATATCATACACTCACAAAGCGACTTTATTTAAGACATGCTAGACTGAACTACGACAAAGACACGTAAACATCTGGACAGACAAGAGGAAACTACAACCGCAAGTTTCCTATTCTGCTGAATTTTTTCGATGACACGCTCTTGACAGTAAACTTTACTAAGACGATTTATTAGCCTAACACGAATAATACTATTGTTGTTATTCTTTCGTTCTGCAACACATTTTCCCATTCGACAGGTGCTTCGTCACTGAGAAATGGTTATGAAAGCAGGTGCGTAATTCAAACAAGATGGTCTGATTGGTTGGGGGTATTGAAATTAATAGGTTCAAAACATGGTTGGGATGCTTAGTTTGGGGTATTTAAAATACTCGTTCGCGATTACTCTCCTTACTATACTGCAGGTGTCTTCTAATATAACTGATTTTTGGAGATGTCTGTGGAGGTGTCCAGGCCAAGTACACTAAGATTGGTTTTAAGGTTCTTTGGTATCTCTCCTGTTTTTTCCAACGTAACAAGTACGATCGTAATAGACTCTATGTGCCACATTTTGGTTATTTCATCCCGTAGAATATTTATTAGTATGTATTTGCTTACTTAAGTTAATTACAAAAGGTACAGCGATATCTATTATGTAGGTGGTTTTCGTAAGCTTCAGGGTAAGAACGATCTCTGGGATATTGTTCGGTAGCGGCCTGTTCCAGTACAATTTCACATCTGCGATTTCACAAGTATATTTGGGAGTTCGTAATGGTAGTATGTAACGATCCACATATTTATGACGCACTTGTTGGTATATAATTTTTGCAACTCGAATATGCCGATCCAAGGAAATTGTAGGGGCAAGTGTTCAACATCCAGCAACAATGTGATCTAGGGTCTCCTCTTTGCTATGGCATAGTCGACATTTGACGTTCACGTTGTTCTGACCTATAATTCGTTTTTGTTAGGCTCTTACTGGAATAACTTGGTCACCATGTGTAGCACATTGATAGATTTTTAAGTTCTGGGAATTAATTTGTCTGTATGTTCCCTCCAGAGAAATTTTCTATCGAGTGTAGTACCCAAGTAAGTAATTACCGATTTGACAGGGTATAGTATGCTTCCCAGTTTGATGTTTTCTTGCATAATTTTACTTTTTCTTGAGAATATACATGCAGTCGACTTGTTTATTGACAGAGATAGTCCACTATTTTGACACCACATTTCTACATCATTTGCTGAGGTGTTTCCTTTTTTTTATTTCTTCTTCAATGGTGGTATTTTTTACATAGCTGCAAATATCGTCTGCACATCGTAACACGCTTGCGTTCTTAACTGTACTTTCTAAGTCTGTCGTGTAAAGTGTGTATAAGAGAGTACTTAGTACACTTCCCTGTGGTAATCCCATGTTGGCGATTCAGGGACCAAACATTTTATTTCCAACTTTAAGGTAGACTTTTCGATTTTGGTAAAGTTTTATAGTTTCCTTGTGATGTCTTGAGGTATATTTAACTTGTTCACTTTTTCATTTAAGGTTTTGAGGTTAACATTATAGTATGTCTATATTATGTCCAGAAACAAAGCTACGAGGGATTTGGAATTTGAGAAGGATATATTGATGTCTGTTACTAGATGTGCTATATTCTCGAGAGCTGAGCAATTTCTTCTAAAACCAAATTGTGTTGTAAGCATTTTGGGGCTTTTTTTGAGACAACATTCTAGTCTATTTTTTGAAACTCTTTCATATGTTTTCAGAACACACAAACCAAGTGATATAACTCTATAAGAATCTGTCTACTCTGGATTTCTTATTGGTTTTAGAAAAATTATATTAATTCAAACCTTCCAAGAGTCTGGAAATTCTTCTGTTTGCAGCATATTATTAAATATTTTTTATTTTTGTTGTCTTGTTGACGGTTAGATAACATTGAATGGTGTATACTATTTGCCCCCGGTGCACCGTCATTGGTGCGTTTCAGGCTCTTCTCTAACTCTAAGATGGTGATATAATTTTTAAGGCTACTGTCTCGACAGTCTTGTACAAATATAATTTGTTCTGAGACCGATGGTGGTGTAACTTTACATAGCATGTTGTAGGATCAATCATCGCTCTTTATTGTTGCAAATTGGAATTTTGCAATTTTTTTATTTTTATTATCTGTAGCCAGATTTGTTTGGGAGGTGTGGTTCTATTGAGTTTATTGCACAAGGGAGACCATGCTGCCCGTTTGCTATGTAATATAATTTTTTTTGGTTTGTGCCACTGCTTGATTGTACTTTGTAAAGTTTTCTGTGTTGGGTTGTCTTTTATATGCTTTGGGGCTTGCATTTTCTTTTTTGATTGCTTGCAGACATGAATCGTTCCACCATACTTTGTTGAATTTTTCATTGGCGACTCCCCTCTTGCATGGCATTGCCTGTTCAGCTGCTTTGTATATATGCTGTTAGGCAGCATATAATAACTAATTTCTTCTTCTGTTTGAAATTTCAATGGCTACCAAGCAAGAGAAAATATTCCAAAATGGGATATGTATATGTATATATATATATATATATATATATATATATATATATATATATATATATATATATATATATATATATATATATATATATATATGTCTTTTTATTAATATGGCTACTCCGCCATACCCGTCACTTCTATCTTGTCTAATAATGTTATAATTATTAAAAACATTAAAATAGTTGTTTCCTTAAGCCATGTTTCACTAATTAGCTCGATATCTATCTGATTATCAAAAACTTTTTTTTTCAACTGCCCCTTATTAGAAGGTAATGAACTAGCGGTGCATTGCATTGATTGTAAATAATACATTCTACCTTTGCTTTTAATTCGTCTAACCAATATTTTCCTAATACATTTCTGTTTTCTTGAGCTAATACTTCTTTAATTAGGTTAACCAGTACCTCGCTAACGTTATCTTTGTTCTTTACAGACATTTGTTGAGTGCGTCGTCCTTCATATACCATAACATTCTATTGGTTATAACCTATAGACGGTCAAAAAGTAATTTCATTTTAACCACTATTTCCCGGTAGGGTTTGTGATAAGCCTAAGATGTCTTTGTGTGCTTGACTGTACCCAGATCGTTTATATTGTAGTGCTTCGATTTCTTTTCGCTGTCCACTGTTTTCGTTTCTATTATATTGTACTCGGTTTGTATTTGGTTTGTGTGTTTTAGAAAAAATAAATGAATTATGTAATAGATACTGTGAACTTGTTGTGTTTGGCAATATGTATGGTGTTATATTTGACGGACTTGGTTTCGCGTTGAAGGAAGGTGTGTTATGTGTTTTGTTCGCTGTTGTATTTTTTGTTGATGTGTCTGTTAAGGTGGAGTTAAGGTAGCTTTTTTATATTTTTCTTTCGCGTCTTTGTAAGATATATTTTCATGTGCCATTATATTTTTAATGTGTTTTTGTTTTTGATATTCATGGCATCTTACTATATCGGTAGCTCTCTGTTCTCCCCGCACAATACGCAAAGTGGTGAATTATCGGTAACACATTGTTTATTGTTATGATTATCACCGCAATTGCTGCACCGTTCTCTACCTTTGCATTGATTACAAATATGGCCGTATCAAAGGCACTTTAGACACTGTTCTATCTTTTATACGTATGTTTCTACTGTAAATATTATTTTTTCTATAGCTACTTTATCAGGTAGAAGTTGGCCGCTAAAAGTAAGTAGTATTAGCTAGGTGGCTACGTACGTTACAGATGATGTTTCCTCGTTACATACTTTCCTATTGAGGCGACACACCTCTAATACTTCAAAATTCTGAACAAAAATAGATTTTATTACTTTACGCAATTCTTCTTCAGATATCTCTAAGTCTACATTTATAATTACCCCTAATCTACGTACTAAAAACATTGGTATATATGCACTGTAATTTTGTGATTTTAAATGCGTTTACATTACCTATTTATTTGCGAATTCTTTGTTTTTTAATACAACTTTAATTTTATTTCTGCCAATACTAAATATATTAACTATTTCGTCTAATATGTTAGGTACCGCTTTTTCTATTATATTGGAGGTGTTGATAATATGAGATCTTCCAATATTTTCATTTTTATTTTAAAACACAATTAATGTACCGTTATTATCGTTATCATTTTTTTAATATAAAATTATCTGTCTCTTTTCTGTGCTATCAAGATTAATTTGTGTATCTTTATCTTTTACAAGGTTACTAGTATTTTGAATGTTTTCCGCATTGTTATCTGCTGGGTTAATTACATTCTGTCCTAATTTTCTATTTTTGTAAATAATATTATCGATTGTACTTACATATTTGTCTCCCATTTCAATTGTTTTTACTTTCATTACCTTTTAATAAGTTTTCTACATACTTTTCTGTGCTGTTTCCTAGTCTATCTCCTGTTTCCTCGCCTGTTTCCATAATTTCATTCCAGTCTAGGTTCAATAGGTCCTTTTTCTTTCCTCTGTCAGGTGGTTCACAATCTTTTTCATTATTCATTTTAATACGATAATTATTACCACCGTACGCTGTTTTCACACTAGGCACTTCTGATCCGTTTAAGTTCTCGCACTTTACTGCAATGAAAATGTTTAAATATTTTAAACCAGATAACAGCGTTTTAACTGTAGATCACGGCAACAAAAACTTGTTATGGTCACCATGTAAAGCCTGCCCAATTGTTATTTTTATCTAGAATATGCGTTATCTAATAGCCTTGGAGGGCTTTTCTAAATTATTGTTTTGCGTATTTTTAACATTTAATAAATAAAAATTAGTATCAGATGTAGCATACAATTATTTAACGCTTTGGTCGGAATGAGTTTCAGGGTTGATATATATATATATATATATATATATATATATATATATATATATATATATAACATTTAAAAAATGTAACACAACAATTCATTAAACGTAAACGAAATCATCGTTTAAGCATTTTTTGGCAGAATCCGCTACTGGAGATGCTCGAATTTCCCCTGCAAGTTTTTAGTGCCCCGTCCAGCAGAGGCAACCGTTTTAAAACATATTTTCACTTATATGTTCACTGAGCCAGAAGATGATCCGCAGAGCATTATATTTGATTATATGACTAGTGGACTGCTTTTTCTTTTTCCTGACAAATTGCTAACGATGTTGTACAAACGAGCCTCTGGAGATTTATAGCTTCTTTATCAGAGTCCATCTAACCACTCATCCCATATCCCAGAGATAACACGCATGATAACAATATCGTTGCCCCTGTGGCCCAATGGCCTTTACACCCGTTACGGTATCTGTTTCAAATAAATTTTAGATCACAAAACGTTCATTTTGTTATCGCACGTTTCTTTATCGGTTTTTTTCTCTATGGCTTGGTTTATGATACAGAACTCAAGGATGGTACTTTAGAGTACGAAGTTATGAACCTATAGTAGGAGGTGGCGTGAAAACTTCAAGCCTTCCTTAAAAAAGCTATACTTTATTTTATTTTTTTACCATGTTACGTATAAAGAAACAAATTATCATAACTTTTTATGTTATTCCATCAGTTTACATGATATGATACGGAAAACCATATATTTTACTATTCGGTGACACTACATAAGCCCTTTATATTGAATTTACATAAATGTATAATATTCTATATAAAAGCTGACCCAGATAAAAAATGTACTTATAAGGTTATATAATATTTCACAAGCGTCTTGTAATTTGTTATCGATTTGCTTTAACGGTGCTTTGCTTATAACTGAAAACAATATTATTAACCTAGTTTTCCTAACCTAAACAAGGGGATTTTTTAGGACTTTTTTTTTCAAAACAAATCACATAATCACAAAATGATTTAATAGGTTTTAAGTAAAATCGCAAAAATATTATTTCTACATAAATTGGTCCAACATTTTAACGTAAAAAATAAAATAAAAATTTTTTGAACACAAATTCATTATAACATTATTTTTAACGAAAAAAAAAGTTCCATCAAACTTCACACCTTTTCACACAAAAGTTTAAAACAAATTTTTATATCAAGAAACAGTTTTTTTCTTCAATAATTTTAACTAAAAAATTTGTTGTATTTCAAGAATATTTTTTTCTTGAAAATTTGCTAATAAAATATATTTAAAATCACACAATGTGATCTATATACATACTTAGAGACTTCTCGGTAGATTCACAGAGAAAACGACTCTGCCTGACAATTCCGTAAAAATCGAAGCTGATTGCAGAGAACATTTCATGTATCAGTCATAAACCGCATCAATTTCAGAATAGTTGTTTAAAATTACCAATTTTGCGTTTCAAATCGTTACTTTGACATTTTCAGAAAAAACACTGAAAATTTTCGTAGTCGCTGAGCGTTTTTAGAAAAAATACATAATAATGTGCTTCAATGAAGTTTACAAAAACCCACAAAGCAAGTTCTGCATAAAAATTCTATAAAAATATAATTTCTATAAAAATTGCCTGAATAAAACATTTGGTAAAATTTAAATTTAAATAAGACTTTTAGTTCAAATTTTAATAGCAGATCAGGTTGGTTTTGTTACTCTAACCTGGTTAAACCATTCCATACTCAATACAGCCGTACAGACTTTTCCTCTGACTTCATAAGTGCTTGTTCTCTTCTCTGCAACCGGTTTTATTTTTTACGGCATCGTCAGACAAAAGAATTTTTTTGTGAACCAGTAAAAGAAGTATACGTCTGTATTTAGATCAGACTGTACACATTTTAATTTATTGCATTAGCAAAGTTTCATGTGCAAAATGTTCTTGGAATGGAACAATTTCTTACAAACTTGTCAGCAAATTTCCTTGAAAGAAACCATTTTTTCGAATTTTTGTGTGAAAGAATATTTAGCGAAGTGTCGATGCAATCATATATGAAATTCGTGAAAAATAATGTTTTGATGAATTTTCAGGTAAAAAATTGGTTAAGGAAATTTTTATAAAAAAGATTTTTACAATCTTACGTAAAAATTTTTAACCAATTTTTGTAGAAGTATCCACTATTTTTTAGCAAACCTGCTAAACTAACCTCACCTGCTCGAGGATTACGGACAAACACAGACATGGTCTACGTCGACCTAATTAACTCACGTGTGTGAGATCACGTTGAATGGAAAGAACCCTTTAAAATGATGGACATATTAACAATATAAACACGTTACGACATCTGGGTCGTAGCAGGGTGTATTGTGATGCGGTTGATTTCTTGGCTTTTTAATTGGCAAGCGGCTTTTCAACAGTTTGCATTTATATTAAAAAAAAATCTCCGTCCACTAACACTAATCGCTTTGGGTCCCGTAACTTACTTTTGGCATGACACTACAATATTTCTGTTGTGGCTTATACATACAGGATATATCTAAAAATTTATCAAGCCGACCGTGAGACAATCTGCGAAACCACCGAAAAAACATCTATGCAATCAGAAATAATGATTAAGATAGTTATGAACAAAAATTTCAAATTAAATTTGTATATTAAAAATAACACTCAATTATTTTTTTATGTTAATTTTCTAGACAACAAGTTTTGTATTTGGAGGTTTACTGATGTAATAACTAAATTACCTGTTAATTACATTTATCATTTTTTTCTACAAAAATTCGCCTTTAAAATGTTTCAATTTTTCTACAGTCGACAGATTATATTTATAAAATAGATAAGACATTACTGCAGAATCTGTGAACAATATAGACACAAATGTGCAAAAATACTTCTGATAAAAAGTTTAATGGACTTTGCATTTTTTTCGACACATAGGATAAAACAAATCTAGAGGTCGTCATTTTAATTAGATACTAAATTAAAAAAAGTCTGGGCGCAGTAAGTGCGTTATGGTAGCGAAATTTCATTAAAATATTTTTGATGGCAAATAGGTCTTCCTTCTAAAGAAATGATACAAATTTGGTTAACAGTAGGTATAACCTTTATAGTAAAAACAATGTACCATATTTCATCAAAATCACTTTATTCGTTATTCGTTATTATGCACGCCAATTACAAAAGGAAAGTACTTCTTGAATTTCATAAAGATCGGACCAGTATTTTTTGAGTTATCGGTATATATATATATATATATATATATATATATATATATATATATATATATATATATATATATATATATATATATATATATATATATATATATATATATATAGATAACTGAAACAGGCCTCTCGTGTTATTCTTAGAGGGCCTAGTTCGTGCTTATTTAAAGAAATTTTGCTAACATTCAAAAGTTACGATCTCAATATGAGCGAATTTATTTACTAAAATTCGCTAAATAGCATAGACTCTTAAATTACGAACCCTATAACTTGAACCACTGCCAAAGCATGAAATAAGTACATTTAAAGAAACCTAACTCACCGTTAAAAAGGTCTTCCGACAGTTAAAGTATAGACGCAGAAAGTTTGCCTATGATTCCAACCTCTCTAGGTAACGGTCTTTTACGTCACACATAGTATAAATATAATGTGTAGCAGTTGAGTAGTTTAGAATATTGCATCCTCTGATGACTTTAACATTGTTCGTTAAACCATCGTTAGGTCTTTAAAAGATGTATTGTTGTGATTTGGGTTTCTCCAAGTATACATATCAGTGCTCATCACAGGTTCCAATCTTCACTTAGCAAATCATCAGAGAAGGGGTTTATTAAAAATGAACTTTCTGGAAATATTTTAGTGAAATAAGGGACAATGGCGGCTGAAGCAGAAACTTGTGGCTTTGTAAAAGATACTTCTTACCATATTTCTTCCACATAAACCGCATTTGTTTCAGAGTTTTTGTTTAAAAAATCGCCAATTTTGAAGTTTTAAATCACAATTTTCGCGTTTTAAGAAGTATATTGACTTTTAATTTTTAAAGTTTTTTGGTACTTTTTAGCCGTTTTGTGCCAAGAAAACTTAATTTTTATATGTAATATTCAAAAAGTTGTGTTAACCATACAAAATGTTTTTGCTTTTGCGTTTCTCTGATCAGTGGTACCCTAATTTTATTTAAAATGCTTATAATTTCTTTTTTCTTTCAATTTAGAGATCTGAATTTTGATACGTTTTATAGTGAAAACAACTTGCGCATTATATTTGGTTGCCATAGATTTGTTATTTTCGGATATACAAAAATTTTCAGAAAAGTAAGGTACGTTTTCCAAAAAAATTGGTGACACGTACGCGCACACTTACACACACACACAAATATATATAATAGTAATCTTTATTTACCGAAATAAAATACAAACCCAAAGTTTAATAATTTAATAATTAAGAGGGTAAATAAACACATAAACCGTAAAGCATGTTAATGCTGTAGGTGATATAACAATTAATACAATTAAATAACTTTACACTGTAAGCAATTGACGACATAAAAGCTGGGCATCTAATTAAAGAATAAGAACAAAGATTATAAAAGTTATAAAATGGTATGAACGAAGCGAGTTGGCATGTGCAAAAAGATCCACAAATGGATCCAAATAATTTGTTTCAACACTTTAAGAATATGAAACAAACAAAACAAGCATTACATCAAACGCGTAACATGAACAACTTTGCAAATTGATAGTCATCAACTAGGGACTTCAAGAATTGCGTACAATTTATATATATATATATATATATATATATATATATATATATATATATATATATATATATATATATATATATATATATATATATATATATATATATATGTGTGTGTGTGTGTGTGTGTATGTGTGCGTGCGTGTGTGTATCCAACAAACACTCAACGCTAGACCTAAGAGAGATCTCTAGAGTTTAACACACTGAGACCTTAGAGACGATCTCGGGCACAATTTGGTGGGTAGGCAGATTGAGGCCCTATGATCAAGCTACAACAATCCAACTCACCCGACCCCATTTTTTCCCGTAGGGCTCGTCCGCGCCTTTGCCGCCCGGATAGCACCGCAGCCTTTGGCATATTGTGCATCCCCTTTGTCTTTTCCACTCCACCCATTTCAAAAACTCTGTGCCTTGAACTAGTCTGCACCGCAATTGGTAGGGTGAGGTTTTATTGCTGTGTCTCCGGTCTAGGCTGTCCGTACATCAGTTGTCTTTTGCGTTCCCGAGCTTTACGCTCACACAAGATCTGCTGCGCTGATTCCTCCCCCTCGCCACAGACTCTGCATGCCAGGTCCCCTTCTAACCGCCCCATTTTATATGTTATATTCCTGAGCTGTCCTCTGCTAAAATTTAGCAGCTCTTCAGCTCTCTTTGAACTGGGTTCCTCAATTACTGACTTCCCATGTCTGAGCCCTGCACAGTCTGCTCAGTACACCTTATGTCCGTTTCTGACCCAGAACTTAACGAATCCCCTGGTAGTGCTCTTCGTCACGCCCAGGACCGGTTCTTGTCCCATTAATGGTTCTGCTGACCCTCTCTTCGCGAGACTGTCAGCTTCTTCACTACCTTTGACCCGCCGAGTGACCCGCCACCCAGATGAGGGTGACCTCATTCTGCCCAGCCAGGTCGTTCATCTCGTCTCGGTATTCACTTACCAGCCTGGAATTTACCCGTGAGCTACTTAGGGCCTTAAGGGCTACCTGGTTGTCTGTGGCTATGGGGATCCACTTGTTGGTGTAGCCCCTGCTCTTGTTCTCTCGCACACAGTACAAGATGGCGTACATTTCTGCCTGATGAAGATCGGCCCATTATTTTTTGAGTCATCGATGTGATACATATATATATATATATATATATATATATATATATATATATATATATATATATATATATATATATATATATATATATATATATATTTATTTCGGTGATATGAGTTTGCGAGGATGCTAAAAGAAATTGTGTCAATACAACAACAAGCATAGCTTATTTGTAAGATGCGATGTATAATTCTAATTACAAATATATAAGTATAAGTATATATATATATATATATATATATATATATATATATATATATATATATATATATATATATATATATACTTTTACTTATACTTATGCTTGTTGTTGTATTGACACAATTTCTTTTAGCATCCTCGCAAACTCATATCACCAAAACTTATTTTAATCAACCTCACTTTTGATTTTGTTCTTAAATTTGCTTCTTGTGCTATAGCCGGTCCCACCAACGCTTCCACAGTAGCCATAGATATTCCTATTTACGTTTATTTACATCTTAATATCAGTTGTAGCTAAATCTCCTCAAAAACGAGAATTCTCCTGTACAATAATTTTGACATTTCTACTTGACATATGAAATTTATGAATATATATATATATATATATATATATATATATATATATATATATATATATATATATATATATATATATATATATAAACATATAAAAATTCAAACTGACCCCGGATATGTGTTCTAGGAAGCCTAATTAGCGCTCATTTGAAGAAACCTTTTAAAAATTCAAAAGTCGGCATCTCCTCATTAGTGAATTTTTTAAAGAATATAGTATAGTATAGGGAATCAAAAGCTCTTTTCAACGAGCTATCATATGACCCCTATTCCCATTTGAAAAAATTTGAGGGAAGACACCGCCGCTTAGGAGGGTAAAGTTTGGGCTATACTTTTTGCGTCAAAAAATATCTCCTTCACAAGCAAACTTTACGTGTTTCAAGTTTTTTCGACAAAATATTTTCCTGGCAGTTATGGCTGACAGCTCGTTTTCAATGGGCCACTCTGTATATAGTCAATAGTACCACGCGATAGAGGACCAAAAAATAATATAAAAAAAATTCCTATATACTAATGTCCGATCGCTTTTTATTTTTAAGTTACAGTTTGTAGAAGATTTTTTTGGTCAATTTTTGACTTATTTAATTTCATGCGATTGTCAAGAGATAATTGAGCCAACATTAGTGCAAAGTGTACCTTTGCACTACTTTGTCTCAGAATATGAAATTTATTTCGCATCCAGTGGCAAAGTTCAGAGGATTTACGTCTTTAAATCGAAAAAATATCGTTGCTTCACCCTGTAATTGTTATATGACAATATTCGCGTTGGAAAAAGCTTGCCAGATAGATAACATTTTTTACAAAACAAAACAAATTAGGTAACTGTCAAACCAATATTGCAATAATTTGTTCAAAGTTTGTCGTGTTCCTGATTACCTACGTATTTGGTTCACTTGTCGTTTTAAGTTGCTTTCAAAAATGGTTCATTATACTTTTGCAGAATACAGAGACATGATTATGTGTTACGACGTTGCTCGATAAAATTGTTCCGAAACTCAATGTATCTATGGAGAGAGATGTTCATAAAACAAGTTCCTAACATTAAAATATTTATTGACGTGCATGGCCGTTTGGGAGAATATGGCCGCTTTAAAAAAGCAAAAGTTGATGCCCTTTCCAGAACTCGTCGCACTGTTGCAAACGAAGAAGCTATGCGTTGTAGTATGTTCTCTCTCTCTCTCTCTCTCTCTCTCTATATATATATATATATATATATATATATATATATATATATATATATATATATATATATATATATGTATGTATGAAAATGTGACAAATATGTATCGCAAAAGTATATATATATATATATATATATATATATATATATATATATATATATATATATATATATATGTATGTATAGTGCTCGCTCTATACCTTTCACGTGTCTCTGTGGATTTCCCTTTTTTGACATATATACCCGACTGTATGTAATCATTTTGAATTCTGACATTATTGCAAAAAGCAAAAGTTATTTGGTAATAAGATGTTTCAAAAACGAAAGGTGTAAAAGTTTAAACCATGAAAAGTGAATATGATCAGTCGAATAAGGTACTAAAACATTACATGAGTATATTTAGATCGGTCAGGTGAAGCGATATATGCACCAAAACATGTCTCAAATGTGAGTAATTTTCTTACAAAAAATCGAAATATCTAGAAAAGTTTGCTTCTCCCCACAATTTTGTTGTGATTTTCGTCATCTACACCGTAAAACATGTCTTTATACAAAATTTCATAAGAATGGAACACATGTGCGGAAAGTAAACTTTTACCGTGTAAATATATATAGACACAGATATCCTCGTTATCGAATTTTAGTGATATTATTTAACACTAAAAACTCCCTGTCATCAAAAGATAAAAACAAAACATGTTATTGCCTTTCAGTAATCGAAAAACTACTTAATTTAACTTAAACCGCCAGAATTTCGAGATGAAGAAACTGAAACCAAAAAACTCGAGTAGAAATTGATTCAAAAATTGGATACTTCATGTAATTTTATTTGCACAATTCATTAAGCTGTGCAAAATATTTAAATTTTATTTGTACCTAGGGCACATAGATGTTTGAAAAAGAGTGAGGGGTAGACTAAAAGGAAAAATTCTGGAAAACCAGTTTCAATTTATGAAAGGCGGAAGCTAAAATAAAATAAAGAAAGGTGCTGGAGACAGGGAATTATGGTTGCGATGACAAAGCGAGGTCGCGTTTAGATTGTGATAAAAATACTTAGTAAGTTCGCAGGGATTTTAATTTTAAAGTTACTATAAAACAAATTTGAATTGTAAAATTCAGATCAATTACATAATTTGTTAATTAGATTATTTGCAAAGCGCGCGAGAGTTTAAAAATGCATTTCCGTTTTGCACTGTATCCTAGTCTCAAGTGTATCAAGACTGGAAGATTCTCTTATCAAAGGCAACTCTTATAAATAACTTAACTAAAAGTTTCCTAAATTAATCCAGAAATCCAAGGTCAAACTTTTAAATTGTGCAAAAGATTAAATAAAACTGAAAAAATAATGTGTGCAGATTGATAAATGATTAAGGCAATTCAAAAGAATCTAACTTAGAACTCGGCCGTCACGGGGGAAAGGGGGTGGCGGGGACACCATATGCAGCGCCACCACCATGCGAGATGCACTAAAAGTTCACTTGTACTAACTAAAATCACTTATATTTTAACTTAAAGACTGATTATTTGATTTAATTATTCCGTCACTCTATTTAAAATTAAAAAACGGTTCGGGACGCAGCAGCGGCGGTGTGGTAGTGAATTTTCATTAAATGCTTCAAATTTGAATAACTCAATTTTCTATAAACTTAAAAAAGTTGAATTTCGGTACGTAGTAATGTCTTTTCGAACGCAACATATCCACCGAATTTCATTAAAATATCTTTGCAATTTTTGGAGAAAAAATTTTTCCGAAAGAAAACTCAAAATTTTCCCGGAAAACCGTGTACGATTTTCCTGGATAACGCACTTATCTAAGCCATTAATAGAGTGAAGGCAATTGCCGAGTTTTATTCAAATCGGTTAACTATTTTCTGAGTTATCGGTTGGATATATATATATATATATATATATATATATATATATATATATATATATATATATATATATATATATATATATATATATATATATATATATATATATATATATATATAAAACCCCGCCAACTGCCAGATCTCTCTGAGGCCTAGGGTTGAACACACTGAGAACTTACAGACGATCTCCGGCAAGATTTGGGGAGTAGGTAGATCGAGGCCCCGTAATCTAGCTACAACAATCCAACTCACCTTAGTCCACCGCTCTAAGGAGTAGGCAGATTGAGGCCTTAGAGTGTCCTTACATATTTTCGTTACCCCTTGAATATGGCTCCAAAACAGGAGCCGTAACGTCGAGTTTTAATAAATTCTGGACGCGGTTCAACCCGAGAACTAAGCATGTCTCATATATGTATATACATCATCAAAGCCACAATTACAGGTGAAGCCCGAGATATACCTATGAAACTAAACGACATTACTTGGAAAAACATTGAAAACGTTCCCAAGGCCCAATACACAGACCTTTTAATGACATATTTACGGACCAGCTACATGCGTAAAACTCAGAGTGCCACTGACTTTTGCAATGTTATACAAGACAGATTAAAATGTTAAACGAAGACATTTCCCTACAGGCGCTAGACGACGTTTTAAAAACTTACAAAAAACAACAATACGAAACGGCAGCTGTTATTTCTTTTAAAATAGGAATAGCCGAATAATATCCACTTGCGTTTATTAAACATTTCTAATTTGGTAACAGCACTACTCTAATGCCATCGCATCGATAACGACCAGATCCAGGTAAATTTATTAAAAATCATAAAAGACAAATATGAATTTCATTTCCGTCAAAACAATAAACATTCTCAGCCACAAAAACAACACATAGCTAATAGGAGGGTAAACGACTTCTACTCCAATTTCCAGAAAATACCCCCAACAAAATCATAACCATCAGCCCAATTTCCAAAGAATACCCCAACAAAATCATAACCAACAACCAACAACCAACATTTCGACAACCCTTTCCAAGCCGACCTATCTCGAACTTAAGACCAATGCCGTAACAAATAAATTACCCCACTAGTTCACAAGTCTTCGGAAGAAGAATTTATCAGACAACCCCTATGTCAATTTCCACTAACCTAACAAACAATCGCCCTCGTACAAATCACCCCATTCCTCAAGTAAATAACAACCAAGCATGTCAAGAGCTGGAAGAAGAGCCTGTCTATTTATATCAGGATGATAATGATTATCAACCTGATGAGGACTCCTATAACGAGGAATTCGATGAACTAGAGGAGCATAGTTAAAACCGGGATTTTCACGGTACGGCGCCGAAAACGCTATAAAAATTGACTTAAACAATATTGCCATGCAACCCAAACTACTTCTTCTGTCTCCCCTCTTTAGACCTCCAAATACTCATCGACAGTGACAGCATCATGAACCCAGGTCCGGCTTACGACTTTTTCAGCGAATATCTCTATCAAAAAGCCTTCGCCATGAATTCAGTTGGCAAAATTTCTAGAGGTTTTTTTAATAAAATTCTTTATTTAGAATAAAATAAGATACATAATTCTCAAGATAATAATAATAATCAAAAAGTTAACTCCTACATTTTAAACATATAAATAAAAAAGTTTCCTATTTAATAAATTAACCTTTTTCTTGTTAGCTCAGTATCTGTTGATATTGTCTTTTCCTGTCTTTCAGTAACTCAATAAACACATTCAACTTCACATGGTTGGCAGATTCAAATATTGTATAGTTAATTAAGGAGGCAATCACAATAACAACAATATTATTTTGCCATGCATTAAATTTAAAATCTAAGCCTAGCAATAAACATAGATCCAGTTTATTTATAAGTGTCTCTGCTCCCATAAATTCCAAACCAGAATCTGTTATTTTTAATCATTCACGACCACACGCTAATCTGTGGACTAAGGTGTCTGGGTACAATTTGCATCTTCTGCAATTTGGTGAATTACTGAGACCAACTTTATGTAAAAAAATCTGCGAGGTAAATGAATTATGCGCAATACCGTACAGAAGGCTTTTTCTTGATGTGACAAGTATTGATTGTTAAAATTTCTCCAGAGCTGATTATTTTTGGTGTCTGAGTTTCTTTTCCCTCTCATGATATCCCAATAAACTATTTTTTGTAGTGCTCTGAAAATCAGTTATCTCTAGATAGGCTATCTCCTCAAAGGTTCGGCGAATGTGTGGTGCTGGATGAGGAACCTGAGCAGGAAAAGGTGGGTTTCCAGAGCACAGTACAGAGCACTTTAAATATTCAAACATATCAGGACTGTCTTTTACCGATTTTATCGATCTAGCTATTAGTAATGCATTACACTTACTTAAAGGATCTATCAGTCTTAGACCACCCTTCTGTTTCGGCTGTATTAGTATTTCTCTGGATACGCTGTTGATGTTTCCGGCCCAGATGAACTTCCCACACATCCCAGTCACTGTTTTTGCTGACAACTTTGGAATAGGCAAAACTTGTGCCAAATACGAAATTTTGGACATTGCGTATGTATTAACAAAAAAACACTTTTTGATACAAACTACAATTTCGAGATTTATTAGATGCTATCACCTTCTGCAACTTGTTCACTGCATTGTATCAATTGTTATTAATCATTTGGTGTATATTACTGCAACAGCTTATTCCAAGGATGTTAATTGAATTTTCTATGCTAAACCAGTCTGTATTTAGGATATTCCCGTTTTAGTGAATTTTCTTAAAAAAAATTCACTAATGAGGAGATCCCGACTTTTGAATTTTGAAAAAATTTCTTCAAATGAGCGCTAATTAGGCCCCCCAGAACACATATCCGGGGTCGGTTTAAATTTTTATATGTTTATATATATATATATATATATATATATATATATATATATATATATATATATATATATATATATATATATATATATATATATATATATATATATATATATATATATATATATATATATATATATATATATATATATATATATATATATATATATGTATCACACCGATAACTCAAAAAATAATGGGCCGATTTTGATTAAATTTGGTGAATAAATTCCTTTTGCAAATGGCTTGGACAAGTTCGTTAGCCAGGAAAATCGGTCCAGGTTTTCCCGGAAAATTTTGTGTTTTCTTTCGAAAAAAAATTATATCTCCGGAATTAACAAAGTAAGGGCAACCAAATTTCATATGCGGATTTATTTCATTATAGGCAAGTTACTTACCAAAATTTAGCTCCGTAGGTTAAAGGATAAAAAAGTTACAGGCATTTAAAGAAAAATAATTTTGGATTTTCCTCAAAACGTCAAAATTGCGATTTTAAACGTCAAAATTGGTGAGTACATTCCTTTCGCAAGTCGCTTGGATAATTTTGTTAGCCAGGAAAATCCGCCGTGGTTTTCCCGGAAAAAATTGTGTTTTCTTTCGCAAAATATTTATATCTCCAAAATTAACAAAGTAAGGGCAACCAAATTTGGTAAGCTGGTTTATATCGTTATAGGTGTGCCACCTACCAAAATTTAGCTCTGTAGGTCAAAAGATAAAAAAGTTATGGGCATTTAGACAAAAATAAATTGGGGGTTTCCTCAAAACGTCAAAGTGACAATTGAAAACGTCAAAATTCGCAACATTTAGGCAAATAACTTGAATCTAATACGATCTATAGAAAGAAAATGTCTCAAGAAGAATGTTTTACATACACCGAACTCTTAGTTTCAACCGTCATTGTCCTTCATTTTACTAAAATATTTCCAGAAAATTCATTTCTAATAGACCCTTTCTCTGATGCTTGGCAGTAGCCTTAGCTATAGAGTTTATTGTTTAATGGTATATAATTTTTGTCGAATTTTCGTAAAAAAATCAATAAAGCTCAATATATTCGTTATTATACAAGATATGAAAAAATATTGTATACATTAATTATACGGTGTTTTGAGCTACATCTTAAAAAATTATTGCGACAATCACAGGTGGCCCATAAGTCGTTGGTGATACAAATAAATTTTTTTTGTCGAAAACGCCTTATTTTTTTGCATTTTCCATCGAAATATAATGCATGTTTGTAAGTTAAGAAATTCTGGAGGCAGCAAGTGCGTTGTGGTTGCGAATTTTGATTAAATGCTTCATATTTGAAAAGCTCAATTTGCTATTAACCTATAAGGTTGACCAAGAAACGGATTTTTTCAGTAACACTTTTGGTTTACTTTTGGAAATTTCTGTACGTTTTCAAACAATCAAGTTATTTTGATGAAACATGGCACATTGTTTTTACTATATATGTTATACTGGTAATCAAATTTGATGCCTGCTTTTTCTATATAGGTTATACTGGTAACCAAAATTGATGTCTGCTTTCTTAAAAAGAAAACACACATATTTGCAATAAAAACATTTTTTATGAAAATTCACTACCATAACGCACTTGCTGCGTCCCGAGATTTTTTATTTTTTCGACCCATCTTTACTGGGTACATTTTGGAAAATCAGCTTCTGTAAAAAGGGTTCAAAACTAATTACAAACAACACCATTGAAAGTGGCTAACGCCATTATTAATTATTACGGGGTCTGAAATACCTCCGTTTATCTGGATGACCGAAGTAGCTCCTGTAGAGATATTCTTTAAAATTTGTATTATCGACTGATCAATGCCAAACTTTTCGAGTACTTCCCGCAAATACTGATGACTGACTCTGTCAAAAGCATGATCAAAATCCAAGCTAAGAAGCATTTGAAATTTTCCATCAATTGATCTTGCTGCCACTGTTTCCCTGAGATTAATGAGCACATCAAATATTGAACCATGTTTTTACAGCCTGCTTGCCTGCTAGTTGTTATTTCGCTTAGATGTTCTGCTATTCGTTGCTCTAAGCATTTCATAAAGATTTTGTAGTCTGTGTTCAACATGGAAATTGACCCAAAATCATTTACGTGCTCTGTGTTGCCTACTTTTGGTATCAACACCATTACTCCTTTCTTAAATTCACTTGGGATTTCTACTCCCCTAATTATTTCTTTCAAAACTTCAGTTACTTCGTTTTTGATTATGCCCCTGTATGATGCATAAAACTCCAAAGTCAGGCCGTCTATACCTGGTGATTTGTTCTTTGTGCACTGTTGTAATGTACTTCAAACTTCATCTTTCGTTATGTCTTCCATTTTTTGCTTGTTTGCTTTATCCGATAGCTGATTTTTGAACTTTACATTCATAGTTTGTTTACTTACCTGATTTTGTTGGCTTTCATAAAGTTTGGAAAAGTATTTACAAAATTGTTGCTTTATCTTGTGTTTTTTTTCTTTTTCATAACTGCTTACTTGTTTAATTTTGTTTATATTTTTCTGTTGTATGGCTTTATTTTCTTTCATTATATGAAAAATCTAAATTTGTTCATTGCGGACGTATCTGGTATTTTTCGTCATACTTTTGTAGCTATGTAAAAGTTTATTTTGATGTTTTAGTAGCAGGACTTTGTATTTATTGATTTATATGTAAGTTGCCTCTTCATTGGGATCTTTATCGGCGCAAGATTTCAGACAGGATTGATAAAATTCTATAGTTTTCTTCTCTGTACTTCTTTTCACTTCAGTTTGCCATTTTAAAAATGCTTGTATTTTCACTTTCGCAAAGTTTGTCCACCACACGATTGTAGAAGAATTTGCAGTTAGACTGAAACATGTCTATTACGTTTCTGTCACCAAGAATTTCATTATCTATTTTCCACAAATATGTATAGGATGATTTTATTCTTCGGTCTGACATTTCAATCGATATTAGCACTGCAGAGTGGTCGGAGAATGGCACCGGAAGTGTTTTGCTTGGTTTTAATTTCAAGACAGCTCCCTGATTAATGTATATTCTGTCCAGCCTTGAAGCGCCTTTTTTATAAAATAATGTATAACCAGGTCTAGCATTCTTGTTTGTCCAGCAGTCTTTTAAACTGACGCATTGTAGAAAAGAGTTCAATGCATAACAAAAGTTTTACGAACTTGGATTTGATGTTTCGTTTTTATTTATCGTACAATTAAAATATCCCCATATTAATATATTTTCTCTTTTATCTATCAGTAATGTTGCCCGTCCACTTGCAAAGAAAAGTGATGCCTCTCACTTTTGTTTTGATTTCCGCTTGGTGCATATATATTAACTATTTTTAAGCTTCCTACACTTAGGCTAAATCCTCTTGAATTTTCTAAATATTTCGCATGTGAAGCATGACTGTGTTATTTTAAAAGAATTACAGTGCCCCTCTTGTTTTCATCTACATTTATCAGAGCTTTGTAGCTAAAATTTAAGATAGAGACTTCATGTAACAGCATTATATCTATACTGTGCCTGTGTATCAACTATTTGAGCATATGCAGTTTTAAGGTGGAAGAAATTGTACATAAATTTAGTGTTGCTATGATATAACTAATAAGCTGGCAGTGACATTAATTTTACCTTTTATTCGTCTTGTGACTCGGACGAAACCGTAATTTCTTCCATATAATGATTAGGTGTTGCTTCCTTTCCAAAAACTATTCTGGACGATCAGTCTATCAATTAGATCTAACCAGGATGTGTCTACTTTTGTCATCGCAACCCGCGTATTTTCACCTGTCTCGCTCATTTCTTTACTAGATAACCTTTCCAGGGCTTTTCTCTTTCGATTTTCCTCCTCTTCTTGATACGATATTGCGAGTCCAGCGTTGCTTTTTGGATTGCTTACTTCTGCTTGTTCAGGTTTGGTTTTTCTGTGATTGTTATTTTTCCCAGTTTCAGTTTCCTTTCTAACAATTTCTCCAGAACCACAATTGACATTGTCTATTTTTATGTTTTATAAAATAAGAAACTTTTTGGACGTTTCTTCACTAGTTTGTTTTTGGAGAGGGTTCGATACAACAGTTGTTTCTTTCCTCGGTGCTATGGGATCACTTTCTTGTCTGTCACCACCCAAGGCTTCAGCGTAATTTCGACCTAGTCTTGAATTTATTTGTAAAGTACAGTCTCGTGACTCATGTTCAAGAGAGTAACACTTTCTGGATGTTCTCTGTTGACCTACATATGTTATCCAATATTGACGTGATCATATAAATGTGTATGATGGGATAGGCATGTTTTCTTCATTTTAACCGATTTGATCTCGTTATAGCATATGTAAGGTAGATTAGTCCATACAATATTCTTTATACTCTCTACAGCACCATATTGCATCAGTGTTTTCTTTATATCAAAATCTTACATTTTGATCGGGATTCTATGTATTCTTACAATTTGTTTGTTGCTTTCATTTAGAAATTTTACTTTGTAAGTTTTATCTTCTTTAGTATCAGTATACAGAAGCTTATTTTCAAAATTTTCAAAGATGCTTTCAAATAGCTCATTCGAATTGACTTTTATCAATACTTTTCCGTTTTGTATAACTATCGATACAATATATTCGGGTCTTAATTTTAATGAAATCATAATATATTTATGATATTACTCAGCGGACAGTTTTCTGTTTGCTTCCGAAAAATCGAGGATAAATGTATTCCCTATCATTTTGATACTACACTTTATACCGACAATAAAATATCGCACTTGTCACCTGCAAATACCGCACACGCACGATGCGTGGTACGTCCCACGCCGGACTCCATTGATAAAATTCAGCTTCCTAAGAAAACCTACTAAAGACTGCAGATCATAGCTACGACGACAGCAGCGCATCGCCCTTAGGTTGTGATGGTACACAAATGTTTAGAAACAAAATTTAGAGAGTGTAAAATCAGTAAATATAAACCGAGCTGCCAGAACAAAATAGTTTGAACTACTAAAAACAAAAGCTTATAGAACCATATACAATCTATGGTCTGTCAAATACATGGAGAAAGTAATTGCCTATGTACATAAAAATGCAACAGTCTCTAAGACTAACATAAAACATTATTGTTGTTTGTAATATAAAACAAATAGGCTGAAGTTTGATAAATCTCCTAGACCTAATTTTTAATAATTGCATAAGTTTCATTACAATGTTTAAATTGAAGTATTTAGACACTTCCTCAATATCCAAGCGTGTCAACAAACTTTCTTCCAACATTTTGTGAGGAATGGGTGTGTGTGCTACGGATAATACTTAAAATTATCTTTTCTAATTTATCAGGTGTGGCGATTTTTGTTTGATAGGCTCAGATTTTAATTTTTGTGGGATTTAAGAAGAGATTCACTTAGGCTAACAATACATTATGTGAGCAGATTAAGGTGTTTCCACCTTTAAATTTTCACGACAAAAATAAGTTCAAATAATCTGAGTGCTAATAACGTCGGCGCAAACATCGATATTTGGGGATTCTGACTATGAGATTTTTTATCCCACCTCGGTGTTAGTTAGACCGATTTTTGCAATATTTAATTAACCCGTTTAAGTAAAATGTCGCTTTTTCTGGAACAAGAATAACACTTTTTTCCATGATTGTTGTATTGTAGTAAAATTGTTCTTTCTACATCCGCTGATTTCTTACTGTTATAATGAAAAATCACACGATACTGATATCCATACGAGTTCAATTGCGTTAATCATTTTTTAATGTCAAGTCAATTAGGATCATATTGTTTTTCTCAACAATTACTATTATATTATAGCAACATCTTAAATTATAGGGTTTGTAATTTAAGCGTGTTACATTTTGTTATCTAACAAATTTAGTTTAAGAACATCCCCTTTTAGTCACATGTTGGATAAAGCAAACCTAATCATATCAGCTTTTTCGAAAAAAAAATTTTGGTCCCAAACAAATTTATATTTTTGAAATTAAGTATTTTGTTATTTTCCGTGTATTAAAATATTTTAATAAAAATTCACTACCATAACACAAGTCCTGCATCCAACATTTCTATTCCATTCTATGGTTACTAAGTGTGCGCGTTTTAAAATTATTTTGGATTGTACAAAGTATGCCAAAACAGTAGTGCAGTACAAAGTTGATATTTTTTTACGGAGCACCTGTATATTATTTGTTTTTTGAATTCTAAATGTAACTCTAAACCTTTTTTACTTCAAGTTTAATATATGTTAAATTCTATGGTTTTGGAATTAATTGGAATTATATACAAAAAATCACATTTACAAATATCAATTTATTATTATGTACTAACCTGTATTTTGCTAGGAAAACTTTTATAGTTTGATCAAGGGAGGATTAAGTATTAGCTTATAATCTGCCCCAAAATTATTTGAGATAGAAGCTACGCTATGTTAAAAATATATGTTCAAACATTGAAATTCGAGAAGATTATTTTTTTAAAGGGAACATTCTGTATATTTTTTTGTTATATTAAAGACAACCAAATTCCCAACAATATATCTTAGGCATGCACTATACCTATATACTACTGTTTTAGAGTTATTCTATTTTTTCTATTTTGTTCAATATCGCAATGTTATTTCTTGTCATTATTCGTAGTAGCCATGAAAACAAATATCCATATAAAAATTTATAGACTGTTTATATAAGTTAGTACTATTATAAGTATAAGTAAATGATGGATAAGTCCAAAAATGAATTTATTGGTATGGTTTACGTATTCTCAAAAAATGTGTCTTGCCCAAAGGTTATGTAGAATAAAATATCCTGATCGACTTCCACCCACTCGGCTTTCTTTTGAAAATTGTATGGAGAGATTCGATTTTACTGAGAGTGTTTAATATGCAAAACGAATAGAAAAACTTACAACTCAGTAGTCGTCAGATATGAATATCATGTGAAGCGTCATAATCAACTATCAATCGAACCACTAGAAAGCATAAGTATCGTCCTTGTTGTATATAAGTACATCAAGATTTACATATTACATAATGCCGACTTCCAAAGTCGTGTAAACTTTTGCGAATAGATAGATACTCAGCTTGGGCTTATTCCAAAGTTCTTATGTTATGTTTTCTGACGAGGCTAAGTTTACAAGTAATGGTGCTGTAAATCATCATAACATCGACTACTACGCATTAGAAAATCCATTTTGATTTCGTCAAATACAGAATCCAAACCACTGATCTATAAATGCTTGGTGTGGCATTCTACACGACAGAATTATTGAACCGTACTTTTTTATTAATCCCTTAACTGCTCGTAATTATTTCCAATCCCTTGCAGAAGTTTTGCCTGGTCTCCTTCAAAAGCTTATTGATAAATAAACGTTAGAATATGTAACTGCAACAGCACAGTAACCCTCCCCACTACCATCTTGAAGTAAGCGTATTTTTATATGAATATTATCCTCAAAAATTAATTGGGTGTGTAGGTTTTGTCCATTCACCCACAAGTTCATACGACCTTACGCCAGTAGATATCTTCTTGTGGCGTTATGTTAAAGAACAGGTGTATGTTACACGAGCCACTGAAAAAAAAAGATCTGCAAAATAGGACAAAAGACCCTTGCAAAAAGATATCACCGGAGATGCTGGGAAACATGAGATAAAACGTAATAAAAATATATTTTTGTATGCACCTTGCAGGAGGGACACGTGTTTGAACATATTTCTAGAAGACGCAATTAGTAACTGTTGCATTGTCTATTAATCTAAGGTTAATGTAGTCTCAGTAATATTTTCAAGTTATTTTATAGCAAGTGCTTATTATAACGTATATTTTCTGTTGCTGTTGTAACTTGTATCCTTGCTGGTATTTTATTATATTTAGTATATATTAGAACCTTTTGTTCCTCTTATTTTCAAATTTCTTAGCTACTGTAAATAACAACAAGAGACATCATTAAGACCTTGAATAAACTGGAAAAACAAATAACTCAAAAACAATTAGATATAGATATAGAAAATACTTTAAAAAAGTCGTGGGGTTTTCGACTCTCTTTAACGTAGCATTATACAGGGTGTTCCATCTGAGAAAAATAATATATTTTTATTTCAAGTTTCCCAGGTTTCAACATATAATTTAAGCATCCTACAACTTTTTTCTGAAAAATTTTTAGGCAGAGTATACGCTTAAACTTAGTCTTCCTTTGATCAAAATATAAAAGTTTTCTTAGCAGAATACATATTAGTATATCCTTGCAAATACAGGTTAGTACACAATAATAAGGTAGTACTTATAAATGTGTTTTTTTCGATAAAATTCTAAATAATTCAAAAACCAACATTTATAATTATACCAAACCTATAATAAAAATATTTAGAATTGTACGTAAAATTCCCAAATCGAATAAGACACAGGGGTTCTTATAAAAAAGACCAACTTTTTACTACTCTGTTTTTTGGCACACTCTGTAATTTTAAAATGCGCACCAACAGTTCTACCAAGGGAACAGAGCGAATGCACCCTTTTAAATGTCCAGGTCACCAGACATAGAATCTTGTTATGCCCGCTCTTTTCTCCCGAGAACTTCCAAGTTATGTAATTCCCTGCCGGTACATGTTTTTCCAAATATTCAAGTCCAGAATTAACAAGTTGCCTCTTCCCTCCTTGTCGACACCCACGGTACGATAGTATTTAGACTGTGGGCCCTCGTGGTGTGTTGTTGAAAAAAAAACCTTATGACCTCTATAATTAGATATATACATTTACCTATAAACAACAACCTTACTTTATCCAATCATTTCCTCACCCTGTACGTAGGGTTTTAGTCAGATCTGCTGGATAATTAAGACACAGATTTATCCATCTTTGAATTTACCGTTTAATATTGGTTTTGTATTTATAATACCTCTGCTGCTTCGAATTCGTTGTAACTTAGATGCCTGTCATAACTAAATATTTAGAATTTGACAGCCCTATGTCACAACTCTGATCTAGTTTAATTTTTCCTTTTTTAGTTATTAGAGAAGCAACTAATTATATAATTTGTGTTTCAGTTCGCCAAATTCAATGCAAGAGGTAAGTAATTTGATTTTGTTTTGATATAGAAAATAAGGTATAAAATTTTCCATAAATGGTTACTGATAAACCACTAATATTTTGCTGTACAACGCCAATCATTTTTTGTGCAAACTTTTTTCTATACAAAATCCACTATATTAACAACATTTTGTGAACATCCAAAACTAAAATGTATACATCTAATATTTTGAGTTACAAATTACTTTCTAACTTTTCTTTGTAATGCCTTAACCAATAACAACCATAAAATTAGTATATACTATTTCACGTAATCATATTTCTAATCAGCACAGATTAAACCAAGCCTTTCAGGACATTTGATATCGCACCAATACAAATATTAATTAAAGCTGGACCAATAATGGTACCCTGTAACGTCTACGTGGTATTTTATAACGATCTGGTTTAAAGCCCCTGATCTCGGCATACTGTTTCATGCCACTAAGATAAGATTCAAATAATTTAATAAGATTTCCTAAGAAACCAAAATAGTGAGGCCTGTAAGAAATTAGATCATGATTAAGACGGTCAAAAGCCTTTGAAAGATCAGTGTATATAACATCGACTTGTCTATGATCACCAATCAATTACCTGTGCTATTGAGACTAGATTTGTGACAGTATAACGCCCAATAAGGAAACCATGTTGAGAGATTGGTAGTTTAAACACCAGCTGTCTGAAAATTAGACACCTCTATCAGCAGTCGTGAAAATTGGAACACTACGTGACAACTTTTAAATGCGTGGAAAATATTATGTAGAGAGTCTGAGTTTGAATATTTTGTTAAGCGGAACTAGAAAAATATGTGTCTTCCAGCATGTCGACATTCTAGACATTTGAATAATAAGATAGCCCACTACCACAAGAAAAATTGTCCTCAAGGTAAGAGGCAAATCCATCAACTCATTACCGCCCAGGAGGATTATTTGGAAAGTTCGATTTATCATTTAACTGGAAAATAAACTCCACGGTTTATTGTTATTTTAAATAGTTCATGAAAGGCAATAAGGCCCTAAAACATCATGAACTTGATTGTTGTACCACAAGATGGTTGTTTACACACTGCTTTAATAGTTGTAAATTGCCTGTCTTCGGAAATATGTCTGCCGGCGGGGCATGGGAAAACTTAGATTCTCTAGGAAATAGCGAGAATTTGTATGCCGCGTAAAGTTCGCAAGCGGAGGTACTAGCGAAACAATTTTTAAGAAGCAATGTCGATAGGAATATCGGTAAAACAGGCAGAGATCTCCAACCTTTTTCGGTGGTCGAGAAACGTGAGATTTACTG
Organism: Tillus elongatus; assembly: GCA_964006375.1. Classification (NCBI taxonomy): domain Eukaryota; kingdom Metazoa; phylum Arthropoda; class Insecta; order Coleoptera; family Cleridae; genus Tillus; species Tillus elongatus. Next base: position 72,761,570 of record OZ023267.1, read on the forward strand.
TGATAGAATAATCTTATACACACCGAACAGCTCGTTTCTGAATAAAACCTAGGAGAAACAAGATTGTCTTTTTTGAAGCACCACAGACAGAAGTATATTTGTCCATATCTGTGCTTTGTAAGGCGTCAAAAGCTGTTGTGATGAGAGCAAACTTTTAACCCAAAATATAAACCTCTGCAACCGTTATACCCAATGTAGAGGTTATGGGTTTTTGGCATATTATTATGCCAGCCATCTGGACGTCTGGGTTTTGCAGGTTACACTGCTATAGAAGAGGGAATTCTGTGTTTTTGAGGCATTAAACATAACCATATTTGGAGAGCCCCAGTTGAGGATCTTGGACAGGTCATCATTTAGAAATTTGGTTAATTCTACTCTTATTGATAGAATCAGATATTAAGCGAGTCCTAACGAATGTGCTGTAAAAAGCATTATCATTCGCGAAGCTGCGTAACAGATTGTTGGTTGTTGACACAAGGTCATTGGATTGCATTTCGAACATTATATTTAAAGAATACACAATACTTTAATTTGTTGAATAAGAGCCATTATCTTTTTATTGTTGTTATGAATAGAGTATATGTTTTCCACTCTTTAAATGACTTTTATTCGAAAATTTAACAATCAAAATATCAAGATATGAAAATTTTGATGGTACCGTGTAGACAATTCAATGATCTATCAAAATTAAAAAGGCGGTTGTGATTTAAAAAACATTTCAATGATGTCATATTTGAAAAGGAAAGCGGGAGAAACTTAAATATAATGCAAGAATGAAGATTTTTGAAAATTAGCGTTGTCGTGTCCAAGCATTTCGTCAGAACACAAATCGCTTAAATTTTAATGAATGTATTTCATAAGTTTGCAGCTAACTTTATAAATTTTACAATGTGTTTTACAAATAAACTATGCAGCCTGTGCTTGTTATAAACACAAATTAAAGTTTTGCTTTCCTCAAATAAAACTACCTAACCATTGTCAAAATTTCGATCATACATCGCTCTCGTCCAAATCTATTTTACGCCTTCTATTTCCAATAGTATTGTCAAATTCCACGTAAGAAATTTGTCAGTTTTGTGTAAACAATGGTGGTAAGCTTTTGATTATTTATTGTCACATCTTCGACAGTTTTTCATAGATATTTTATTCGAAACAATAACGACACTAGGTTTCAAATGAGAACACATTTTCAGTATGCAGTAAATGTCAAACATAATTATATTTGCTGGGTGTCAGCTAATTCCATAGATAACTAGTTTATATAAAAAATACGCAAACATCCATCACTAATCAAAATAGGTCTAGCTAATATTACTGTAATCAGTAAAAAAAAATACGCATTTAAGTCGTGCCATAACCAACTATGCGTTCTTTAAAAAAAATGTTTAATTTTTTTAATAACTAGGTAGATAAAAGAAGAGATAAAACTCCATAAAATTACCTGAAACATTTTCCTTTACAAGTTTTCTGTTCATTACATACCTAATAAAAGAAATAACGACAATTAAGGAAAATGTCTAAATTAGTTTTTGTCAGATATCTAGTAGGCCATGGATGTTACCTAAAAACAAAAACAAAGGCGGTGTTGAATTTGATTCGAAAAAACTACACACACACACACACACACACACAAATATATATATATATATATATATATATATATATATATATATATATATATATATATTTATATATATATATATATATATATATATATATATATATATATATATATATATATATATATATATATATATATATATATATATATATACTTTATTCCTATAAGTTGCAAAGCCAGTGTTAAGTTTTTAATACATACACATATAAAACTAATTTGGACCTTGTATATAGTTCAGCGGTGTTGTTGTTCGGGTTTATTTGATGATATTTTTACTTAATAAAACTAACGAAACATTTGCAGACATTTATTAGACTAGGTAATACAGTAACCTTATCAGATGTGGTGTAATTTTGTAAAATATCTGTTTTTTGTTTTATAAATAAGTGGTAATGTGATTTTATCAAATATTGGAATAATCAATAGAATATTTAGACATTTTTAAATTCTCAAGAGTCGCGATCTTATCGTTAGCGATTCTTCTTTGAGAAAAATTCGGTAAAGCAAAAAATTAAAAGATATACGCAAAATAAGCTTTTAAATCCAATTTGCGTCCTTACACAATTGCTAAATTCAGTTTTCCCACACAAAAGATGATAATCACTTAACAGAATGAAAGCAGAGACTAGTATTGTTAGCGATGGGTTCCCAATCTGAACGCTTTATATAGAATTTCCTAACAAGAATGCCTAATCTCGCAACCCTCCGTATTAGCATGCAGTGTTTCCCTTATTCTGCTAAAAGCGAACTTGCGCATTTTCCTACAGGGCTTTTATTAGTGGAGAAATGTATGACGCTACAAGCCTTCCGGAGATGTTAGCCTCCGGCTAATGGAAAGACTACATTTATAGGCTGTGACACATTTGACGCTGCTTCCAGAAAATGGGCCAAATACGCAATAAAATTGGTTCGTTGCGAAAGCACTTCAAATTGTCAATTTTTATACTTTTAGATGGATTGAATGAAATATACATACTAGAAATTTGCGTAAAACCCAAATTTAGCATGATTGTGTTTTACGTCGATATAAAATGTTTTTAGCAAAACAAAATAGATAAAGAGTAATATTTTGCATTCCTTCAAATATATGTGAATAATGTTCTATTTTTGACTGTTTTCACTATTTTCATCAGAAACCATAACCTCATCAAACGAACAGTTTGAAAATTATATATATATATATATATATATATATATATATATATATATATATATATATATATATATATATATATATATATATATATATATATATATATATATATATATATATATCACAGATAACTCAAAAAAAGGGCCGATTTTGATGATGTTTGGTAGGTCCCTTTCCTCTGTAAGTGGATTGTGTATATTCGTTGGCCAGGAAAATTGGACCAGTTTTTTCTGGAAGTTTTTAAGTTTATTTTCGAAAAATGTTTGTACGTTTTTAAACAACAAAGCTATTTTAATGAAATGTGGTACATTGTTACTACTATATAGGTTATACTGCCAACCAAATGTCCTCTTAAAAACAAAACATAATTGACATTAAAAAAATTTACGAAAATTTGCTACCATCACGCATTTGCTGCGTCCAGACTTTTTTGTTTTTGTCTAGGAAATATAAATAGGGGTAGTAATTACTAAAATTATTATTTTTCTTTAAGTTGATTAAATTGTCGCTAAAAGTAATTTTAATGTCTTCTAAACACATTCTTTTATTATATAAGATTTCACAATGCACAATAGAAACATTACTCAAATTTATATTGTATGCCAGTGTCGAGATAATGTTCAGACAAAGCACAAGTTCTTTTTTGTAAACGTATATCACTTTTGTGCTTTGTTAATATATCTTTAAGGACTCTGCTTGTTTAGCCAATGTATTTTAAATTACAGTTACTATAGGAAATACAATATACCACTCCAGATACCTCGGAAATTTCGTCCTAACTTTTGAGTTTACTGAAAATGTTATTAATTATTTTTGAATATAAATAATAATTTAGAGTTCGGAAACACTTAAAATATATTGGCCAACCAAGCAGAATCCTTAGAGATAGATTAACACAGCACAAAAGTGATATACGTTTACAAAAAAGAACTTGTGCTTTGTCTGAACATAATCTCGACACTGGCCACAATATAAATTTCAGTATTGTATCTATTTTACATTGTGAAACCTTAAATAAAAAAACTCGGGACGCAGCAAGTGCGTTATGGTAGTGAATTTTCATAAGATTAAGATGTTTGATTTATAAAAAGAAAGGTACTACCAAAGGGACAAATAAAATACAAGATCTCTAGATAAATCTTTATAGTGGGTTAATTTAATAAAATAAACAAAATAAGTGACAATCGGGAATTTAATTTGTCTAAACAGCACAAAATGAAATATATATATATATATATATATATATATATATATATATATATATATATATATATATATATATATATATATATAAAATAAATTTGGTAAATTAGCAGTTTACCTCATGGAGGGTTTTGAGAATTTTTTTCCGAAACATGCTTAGGATTCTCCTAGGTGCATAACCCACAACAAACATTTCTTATAAACAACCTCTAAAAAAGTTACAGGACCAGGAGTTGATAAGAGTGTAGGGCGAGGAAAAGGAACTGTAAATATGAGTGGAAAAGCGAAAAAAAGAATAATTAAACCTAGTACCCTTTGGTTCTGAGGCATCATCTGTTGCATTTACCGGTCACCTTCTGACAACAACTTTGTCCAGCTCTTTGACTACCTTTCTGAAAAAACCGACTATCTGATTTCTGAATATCCTTCCTCCGAGGTCACTATTCTTGGCGACTTCAATGTCCATAATAAGGAATGGCTAGGATCTTCAAAAACCGATCCACAAGGGAGAGCAGCGGAGGCCTTTGCAGTCAGCAATTCTTTGGCCAATATGGTTCAGCAACCTACTTACTTTCCTCGTATCCCAACACACAGCTCAAATCCCTTGGATCTCCTTCTTACTACAAATCCTGAATGCTATAAGATATCAGTCACCGCCCCCCTTGGTCGCTCAGACCACGGCATGGTCACTGCTTCCTGTGCAATGCAACCCGAGGTCACACAGTCATCACACCCACGTATCGTTTGGCACTACAACTCCGCAAACTGGGACGAAATGCGGGATTACTTTTCCTCATTTCCATGGGCGTCTGTCTGCTTCTCTCATCCTGACCCCTCTGATATCTCAGAAAACGTCACCGAAATTATCCAAGCTGGCATGGAATTATTTATTCCACGTACACAGAAAACCTCTTCAGCCACTCAAAAGCCCTGGTTCTCTAAATCCTGTGACAAGGCCAGACTTGAAAAGGTCAAAGCTCACAAAACGCTTCTACACAATCCCAGTCAAGAAAATCGTCAAGCATTCAACGACGCAAGAAACCGCTATGTCCGCATTCTTTCTGAGGCAAAAAACTCGTTTAATAACCACATCAAAAACGAAGTCCTCTCAAGCTCCAACGGCGGCAAACCCTTCTGGACTCTTGCTAAGTCTATTGGGAATAATTTCTGCAAGAGCACGTTCCCACCTCTCGTCTCAGGTGATGAAATTGTTTCTACCGCCCTGGGCAAGGCTGAACTTTTTGCTTCGTTGTTCGCCGGAAATTCTACTCTCAACCCACCTCCAAATGTTCAACCACCAACAGTCCCCAACGTCGCGCATAAAATGACTGATATCATTTTCAAAACTAAAAAGGTACGAAAGATGCTCTCTTCTCTTAATACCAGGAAAGCCTCTGGCCTTGACGAGATCCCAGCAATTGTTCTCAAAAAATGCGCACCAGAACTTGCTCCTGTCCTGACTCATCTGTTTCAGATATCTTACAATAAAGGCATATTCCCTAGTAACTGGAAAACTGCTCGAGTACAACCCATCCCCAAGAAAGGATCCAAAAGGATCCAACTACAGGCCTATTTCTCTCCTTTCAGTCATCTCTAAAGTGATGGAAAAGTATATAAACACCGAACTACTAAAATTCCTTGAAAAACACAGTCTAATCCACGACAGGCAGTATGGATTCAGTCAGCGCAGATCGACTGCCGACCTCCTTTCCTTTGTCACCCATTCTTGGAACAAGTCTATGGAACAACACGGTGAATCCCAGATTGTTGCTCTAGACATATCCAAAGCATTCGACCAGGTCTGGCACGCAGCGCTGCTTAATAAACTTCCGGCCTATGGCCTACCACCAAAACTTTGTACCTGGACAGCAAATTTCCTCTCCAACAGGAGCATATCTGTTGTTGTGGATGGCCATTCCTCTAAACTGTATCCAATTAATGCAGGAGTTCCTCAAGGTTCAGCTTTAGCCCCTACTTTGTTTCTTCTCCACATCAATGACCTCCTCTCTAGCACATCCAACCCACTTCACAGTTACGCGGATGACAGCACCCTCCACTCAAACATACAATATTCTAAGCCTGTCTCTTTAGCCCAATTAGATGAGGATCGCAGACTCATGGAGGGTTCTGTCTCCGTAGACCTCCAAAAAATATTAGACTGGGGAAGTAGAAATCTTGTACAATTCAACCCCACCAAAACTAAGTCTTGCTTTCTTTCTCACAAGAGATACAGCAGCCCTAGACCCATCACAATGAACAACCAAGTTATTCAAAGTAATGAGTCCTTTTCTCTTGTTGGCATTTCTGTGGATCGAAATCTTAATTGGCACCAACATGTTACATCAATTGCAGAAGCGGCTGCTAAGAAATTGGGTTTCCTCTTCCGGGCTCGCAAATACTTTTCCCCAACTAATCTCTATACCTTATACACTTCACAAATAAGGCCAAACCTCGAATACTGCTCCCACATCTGGGGTGCAGCAGCCGCTTCTACACTCGCTATCCTGGACTCCATTCAAAAGAGAGCTATACGTCTCATCGGTGACCCTACCCTCACCCAAAGGCTTCCATCCCTTGCCCACCGACGTGCCGTTGGTGACCTCTCTCTCTTTTATAGATATCTGCACGGGCACTGCTCAGAGGAGCTTTCCTCCATAATTCCCCCACCTGCTGCCCCCAGCAGATCTACCAGGGGAACAGAGCGAATGCACCCTTTTACTGTCCAGGTCACCAGACATAGAACATCTTGTTATGCCCGCTCTTTTGTCCCGAGGACTTCCAAGTTGTGGAATTCCTTGCCGGCACATGTTTTTCCTTCTCCTCCGAACCTCCAAACCTTCAAGTCCAGAATTAACAAGTTGCCTCTTTCCTCCTTGTCAACACCCACGGTACGATAGTATTTAGGCTGTAAGCCCTCGTGGTGTGTTGTTGACATAAAAAAAAAAAAACACGTTCTTACCCCTGGATCAACGAGGCTCTATAAAATTCTTATCTCTTAAACATTTTTACTTTCGAAAAATATGTTAATATTTATAAAATGAAATAGGGACTATTGGAAAACTTTATGCTAATCTTTATTCTAAATATGTAGTTTATGGATATTAACTTTTTTTTCTTCAGTTTACATTTTTTCCTGTACAAAAATTTTAAGTTTAATATTTGCAATACTGTTTTCTTACTCAATGATGTAGAGTACACTCAAAATGGACATGCAAATGATATTACCCTTTATAGCAGCTAAACAGTTTATTTGTGACACTAAACAAGCAACCAAAGTATTTTAAAATGCTTGAAATTATTTACTTGTATCTTTTTTTAACAACATGGATTTTTATTTTTTATTATAGAAGAATATATAAACATATAAAATATTACACGAACAATTTTTAGTGAATTTTTATATATTACATATGCATTATATGGATTGTGTTACTTTGCCTACTACGTCTAAAAAATTTTTTATGGCCTCAGCAGTCAATTATGCACAATATTCATCAGCAATTATACCACATGTTGTAATGAAATAAACAAAATATTGACATCCATAGAAAACAAATATAATGTATAAATTAAATATTTTTGAATTAAGAAAACATATAGATCATTGCTACTAAATATTAAAAATGTTACCACATGATTTTCAGTTTTCTGTGGCATTATGTTTTTCAGAATAGGAAATATTTTTGATTTAAGAAAACAGATCATTGTTACTAACTATATAAAAGTTTTACCACATGATTTTCAGTTTTCTGTGGCAATATGGTTTTCAAATTAGGAAAATATATGTTAAGATATAATTTATATTAAAGTCTGAATTTTGTATTTTCAAACCCTTGTCAAATGCACTACATTGTATATGTATTTTTTTCTCCCTTAGGGGTCGTCTGCGTCATAGCACCGCAGCCTTTGGTTTATTGTGCATGCCCATTGTCTTTTCTACTTTACACATTCCAAAAATCACTTCGCCTTGAACTAGTCTGCACAGTAATTGGCAAGCTGAATTTTTATATTGCCCTGTCTCCGGTCTAGACTCATCGTAGAGCAGTCTTTTGCGGTCCTGAGCTTTACACTCGCATAAGATGTGCTGGGCTGGTTCCTTCCCCTAGCGGGAGTGTCTGCACGCCAGGTCGCCCTGGAAGCGCCCCATTTTATGCAAGTGTTTCTTGACGGCCATGTGTACCGTCAAGAGTCTTGTGGTGTTTCTGAGCTGTCCTCTGCTAAGATTTAGCAGCTCCACAGCTCTCTTTAAATTGGATTTCTCAATTACTGACTTCCCGTGTGTGAGCCCTGGTCTGCCCAGTACACCTGATGTTCGTTTCTGATCCAGGACTTAATGGACCCCTTGGCAAAGCTGTTTGTCACGCCTAGAAACTGTTCTGGTACCATATGTGTATGTATGAGGAAATATTTTTCTGTGATCACTGTCGTATAATTTATCATATTAGCTATAACAGAAGCATTTGTAAGTTAGAAAATATTTTGAAACAGGTAGAAAAGTAAAACATTGGTACTAATTATGAAGAAACACTATAATCGGACTTCTAGTATTTTGTCATTTAATGCCTTTCAAAATTGAAACAGTTTTATTAAGCTTTGGGTTATATTCAGAGATATGATATATAGTGGTAAATCATTGCTAGCCATTGTATACTTTGCAAAGTAGATTTAATTTCTATGTAATCATGGTTATCTGTGTAATCAGATATGTTAGAAGAGAAGCATTTATAAATTACTGCAAATACAATTGGTTTTATAACATATGCTATAAAGGAATGCAAAAGTAAGTTCGGAAAAGGAAATTGGATTTCATCAGTAAATGTAAACATATTTTACAAGACAGAGGTAAACAAACTAGAGAAATGTTTCACTTCGAACTCCACAGAAACGATTTGTTTGAGATGGAATAGAAGATATCAATGAAGAAAATAGTTTGAACTAGGTAGAAAAACAAAATATTTGAGGTAATTATGGAACAAAAATATAACCTGATTTCTAGTGTTTTATCGATTAACACTTTTCAAAGTGTGAACATCTTATTAACTTTGAGTTACATTCAGAGACATTCCTCATAGCGCAAAATAATTTCCAGCCATTGCATACTTTGTGACCGCCCAAATTGTTTATATAATCCCTCTCGGCTATAACCTACCTATTAAACTTCAAACACAACCAACGTTATAATCTATTGGAAATATAGAGTAAAGTTACCGGTATTCTAGGTGGCCGGCAGCCTTTAGACAGTGGAGTAGGCCGTGGGTTCCTTAAACACGATGTTAAGATAAAGGGGGCGCCACTTGATTGTTTTACACCCAGTACCGGATATTAAAGTAAGATGTTATCACACAATACCTCTCCTTAATCACCTGCAATCCAACTATAATCAAGAACTCGCTGAACTGCACTGGTAGCTGTACCTAAAACCAACCTGGGAGATACGTCGGACGTCAAACCCATGACAAAAACTCTGCAGGACTGGATATTAAAATGTTGTAACTTACATTAACCTAAAAGAGGAAAGTACCCGTGGGTGCATGTAAGTGGCATAAATATGCAACCATTAGATCCTCCTAAATAATATATGACACATACACATAAACTTATGCTCGCTTGTCCGATATCCCAGGGCTAATATAGCAGCAAATACACACTAGTTAAAACAGTATCACTGATTCGGGGATGAGAGAGTAAATGCAGACTAAATATAACACAAAGTACAAAAAAGAAATATAATAACATTCTGGTGTATTAAAAACACAATCAGATACTATAATAGGTCACACAATGAGTCAACGATGAATATATACACCTTCAAATATTAGGGCAAGCAAATTGAGAGTCATCTAAGCTACCGTAACCAATCTGGTTAACAAAATATCCTACGCTGTAACTAATTGTATGGTTTCCAGTTATAAAAAACTACTATCAATTATATGGATATCAATGACAAGACAAGCTGTATAATTAGTTAGCAAAAAGTATCACTACATTAAAATCAAGAAGCTACAACAAAACGTGTATATGTGTAGTTCACATACGCTTTAAAAATATCAGTATTAAGATCCTATATCTAGCTCAAATAATATTATCACTCTGTATAGTATGTGAAGCAAGCTGTACACCTTGGTAAAAATATCCTAATAATTACTGAGTCACCTACGCAAAATTCTGACCAATTATATCAATGTAAGCTTCAGACAGCTCAAATAATAAACATGAAGCATTGCAAACTCTCAAGATACCTTTATCTGTCTGTTAATAGCAACGTAATCTACTAATCACCCTAATGACCAGTCAAAAGGAAGCTATTATATTCATAAATGCCGTTAAAACGGTCAAAAGTAATATGTCTTTTATAAGCATACAGGCTACAACTTATCTGAACCATAAACTCTATATCCTGCCTTGGATCTCTCGGTTGACATTCGACTGTCTGGAAGTACAACTATGACAATCGATTACCACTACGACCTGCAAATGAATCCAAAGATGGTCTCCTTACCATACCATGCTTGTGACTCTGTACCATACGTAATTGGACCATTAATTTAAAACCAGAAACAATGAAATACACACCATAAAACATCCAGAGGCTACCCAACAATAGAAATTGCCTCTATTTACACAACACTAGATATTGCCAAACACCACGCCGCTTTAGGTGAAAGCAAGGACTTCAATTGCCTAACACTACATCCCTGTAAAATGCGAAACATCGGATATAGAGATATAAAAAAATAAATTCGCAAGTCTACATTACCTCTTGTTGAGGGTTATCGTGCCTCGATTTAATTAGACACTACTGATGTCGAGTGAGTCCTGTATAGGTTACCTGTTAACTCAACCTATTGTAGTCCAGCAAAGCGGCTATTCCATGCAATCTATGTAGGATATCTCTCAATTTCTTACAGTTATCTCAATTATGCGAATAAAAGCAATGAAATGAATTTTCTTGTACGGCAACAGGTTGAATTTTAAACATCGCAAGTGACAAGTGACAGCATGATCGTACCTTGTTGCCAGACATCAATTGAACGTGATTCTTACGATTCTATCTACGGACCTCGAGCCTATGCAACCAACCACATATCAACGAATACCATGCCGTTCGAAACTCTCCCAGCATGCGTATACTATTCCAGCCCAGGCCACTAACAGAGAAAATTATTGCCCAGTTTCACAAAGCGCGATTAAATATTTAACGGTCCGTTAAGGCTTAATCGACTGATTAAAATGTATTTTCTATTTCACAAAGCCCGATTAGTGATAACAAAAGTTAACTAACCAGTCGATTAACTAATCGGTCGTTAAATATGCAAAATCCCCCGTTAAGTGTTTCACAAAGGTCGATTAAGGCTTAATCGACCGTTAAACTTGCTTAACGGTCGATTAACTTTAATCGATGGTTAAGTATCGATTAGCAGTTGTTCTATGGCAATGTCATTTGCTATTTGACATTTGAGGTTTGCTGTTTTCAACATAAATATCAATTTTATTGCAATTTTAACATATTTTTAAGAAATAAGGTAAGTAATTGCTTAAATTATATCAAATTATGTTCATCATTATGTTATACCAAGATAATTGCAAAAGTAAACACTTTTGACTCAATTTTGACAGATTCTTTTTACAAAATTTCATATCTGTTTCTAAGCAAAATTCGATAAATATATACATAAAAATGAAACAAAACATGATTAGAAATATATATTTAACTAAAATATATGCATTTTCTTACAATTATTTATATATTTTTATATTTTAGAATGCCTGATACAACTTTGTCATCACTTTCTGATGGAGAATCGCCAAGAAGGATTCGTTTTATAAGGGAAAGAACTAATCCCTTTGAAATATATAATGATATTGAGTTTAAGCAACGTTTTCGCTTTTCTAAAGAAGCCACTATGGAGCTGCTTCACATTTTTGGACCTGACCTAGAACCAGCAACTAACAGGAATAAGGCATTGACAGCAATGAATCAAATGCTCATTACATTGCGGTTTTATGCTACAGGGAGCTTCCAGCAGGTGATTGGTGACATTTTTAATGTGTCGAAGGCCACAGTATGCAGAATAGTTAATAAAGTTACTATTAAAATTTCTTCTATGAGTGAAAGATTTATAAAGATGCCACAAGAAGAAATTCAAAAAACAGTGCTGGATTTCTTTACAATAGCGGGATTTCCCTGTGTAATAGGTGCAGTTGACTGTACTCACATTAAGATACAATCACCTGGGGGAGACATTTCAGAAATGTTCAGAAACCGAAAAGGCTTTTTTTCTATAAATACACAAATAATAATAAATAAAAATTTACAGATAATGCATGTCATTGCTAGGTGGCCTGGATCAGTGCATGACAGCACTATATTTAACGATTCTCCACTGCCATCTGATTTTGAGAGGGGTTTATATGGGAGCAACTTCCTGCTCGGAGATAGTGGATACCCATGTAGGAGATATTTATTAACACCCATATTGCGACCACAGACCCATGCCGAGATAGCATATAATGCAGCTCACATCAAAACAAGGAATACCATCGAACGGTGTTTTGGAGTACTGAAACGTCGCTTTCCTTGCCTTCAGCATGGTATGGCTTTACAGACAGAAAAGGTGTTACGAGTTATAGTGGCCTGCTGTATTTTCCATAACTTGGCAATTGATTTTGATGACGAAGAACTGCCTGAGGATGTCTTTGGTGAAGCTGTGTCTGCTCAAGATGTCTTCAATCAAGGCATGGAGAGTACAACAACAACACACCAAAATGATTCTGTAAGAAGAACACTTGTAAACACCGTGTTTCAAAATAATTAGTTATATGGTATATAATATTATATAATAGCAAGGTACTTACAGGGTTAGGTATGACAAGTAAAAATAATGGAAACACGATGAAATTTCATAGGATATACTGAACTTTTAAGCTCAGTCTCAGTATTTCAAGTCTCCTAGCTATTTTTTGGTTATTTTAAAGATGAACAAATGTATCTGTATTTAAGTTGGAGATTTCAGTGCATAATAATTCAGTATGCACTTCATTTCAGTGAATTTTTGTATAAAAAATCTACAAATGGGAAAATCACGACCTTTGAGTTTTGATACATGTATATATATATATATATATATATATATATATATATATATATATATATATATATATATATATATATATCACGCCAATAACTCAAAAAAATATGGGCCTATTTTGAAAGAATTTGGCAGGTACCTTCCTTTCTTCCTTTTGTAAATGGCGTGGATAAGTTTGTTAGCCAGAAAAATTGGACCAGGTTTTCTGAGAAAATTTTGGGTTTTCTTTCAGAAAAAATTCGTATCTCCGAAAGAAAAAAGCTATGTCAACCAATTTTGGTACTAAGGTTTACGATATAAAAAGTTAACTATACACCAACATTTAGATCTTTATGTTACAAGAACAAAAGTTATAAGCTTTAAATAAAAAAATGTTTACTGTCAGATCATGTTGCTGTGTCTAGACTTTTTAATATATAGGTATCTTACGTTCATCAATAATAACTGTGAGACCGAAACACTGTGTTTCAACCTAACAAAGTATACTTGCGTGAAGTTATACCAAGCGTTTTGGTTATTTTTATTAAACGTTTGTCATCTCCCAAGGGAAAGATCGCTTTTCTTCATTACGTAAGGTAAATTAGTCGATTGGGCAAATTAGGCTAATAAATTGAGTTCATAAAATAATATACTCCAACATGATGTGCTAGTTTTTCAATTTCTTCAAATCAAGTGAAACAATCAATTTCTAGGGTCCTCTGCCTAATACATACTGGAAATATAAGATTTATTTTCTAGATAAAACAATGTGTTGCTATTCTATAGGTTTTGCTTTCAGTGCTTAATTTTTACTGCTTTTGTGAGACCATGCTCTTTTTTCTTTAATATGTTGTAATTTAATCTAATTTAGTTGCAATTTAATCTAATATAGTTGTAGTTACTTTATATATAATTTTTTTATCTTCAGAAGTGTTCTCTGATTAAAACATATAATGTAATATGATAATACCATACATAAGTAAGGTGGCATACAGGAGTTGTTGGATTTATGTGTCATCATATCAATGTTAAATTAAATTGTTATACACATTATTGTAAGTTAAATGTATAAATGGAAATTAAAAATAAATATCAACAATCTTTCAAGAAAACAAATATTTAAAACTAAGCAGACTTTATTGCTTTAATTTTTGTAACTGTAGCCTATAAATGTTCATTTGTATTTTATGCTGCTGCAGCATTTGCTTTCTTTGCAAGTCAGCATTTTGAATTTTTTTACGAAAATAAATTTTTTTTAGCTCTTCAGCCGTGTGTTTTCTTTTTAGTATCTTTTTTGGAGCCTTTTTTCTGGGTACAGAAGTTTCAGGAGTACTGATATCAGGAATAGTATAAGGTTCGGGAGTGGGTTCAATAAATAGTGGAAGATCAATATCTGAAAAAAAAAGGTGTATTTAAAACAAATGTGTAAACTTAAAGAAAATGTGCTTTCTGAAAGCCTGCTTTGCCAAAATATTATAGACATATCATGTAATGATATCTACAGCAGCTGGGCAAGTGTAGTGTCCAGTTTATTATGTACTGTAGCAATGGTGAGGTTGATAATGTAGAGTAAAATTTGAATAACTCAATTTTCTATAAACTTACACAGTTGAATTTTGGTATGTAGTAAGGTATTTTCCAAGGCAAGATATTAACGAAATTTCATTAAAAGAGCTTTGTAATTATCGAAGAAAAAAATTTGTTTCGAAAGAAAACTCAAAATTTTCCCGGAAAACCTTGACCGATTTTCCTAGCTAACGAACTCATCCAAGCCATAAATAAAAGAAAGGCACCTGTCGAGTTTCTTCGAAATAGGTTAATTATTTTTTGAGTTATCAGTTGGATATATATAAACATATAAAAATGGAAACTGACCCCAGATATGGGTTCTAATTCGCGCCCATTAGAAAATTTTTTGCAAAATCTCACCATCGATACCCCTCTATTGAGGAATTTTTTAAAATAAAAATTTACTAAAAAGCCGACCTTAAAAGTGGTTTTGATATTTTAAAACAAAGGTACCTTCCATTTTACATATTAGCAAAAATACATTGGCTTTTAGCTATTGTTGATTCATTGTAAAAAAAACATATTCTTGCCCATAATATGCTGTTTTTTTAAGTTTTGTATTATGATGATAAATTACAATTTTGTTAGAAACTATAAAATCAACAACTATTGACGAAACTAGGTAAGGACCTGTCTTGCTAGTAAAATAATTAGAACAGTAGAAAAACTGTATGTAATCATTAAAGTATGGAAATCTCACAGTACATTTCTAAGGTATATTAGGTATATATGATTATTATTTTAGAAAAAACAATAAAACTTCAAGCTTTTATCCCACATCGGTTTTTATCAAAATATAATTTACTTACTAACAACTTATATTACATTTGAATACAAATGATCTTACCAAAATATATTGCAGCACTATCAGCAGGATTTGTTAAAGGCTTTACTTGGTCCCCAAGCAAGCCCAATACTTGACTGCCAACATCCGGTAGAGTGGTAGAACAGGTACCACCACCAGTTTCTTGCCGTTCTTTCTACAAGTAAGTTATAAATTAGTTATGGCTTATCTATAACCATAAGCACACGTGTGTTATGTAAGTGGGTATATGTCACCTATGTGTTTATCTAAGAAATATAGGCATGATTATAAAAAATAATGAAATATGGTTGAACATAAAATTATATTCGAACAATGATCGAATGCCACAGTATAAGCAAAAATAACTCTAACTACTACATAGTTACTATACTTTTTTATTCAAAAAGGTTATATAATTACCTTCTCCAATGCAGCTTGCTTTTTGAAGTTTTCCCACTTCTTCTCTTGACACACCTAGGTCCTCATAGCGCTGTCTCTGTTAGTAAAAAAATTGTAATTAATAAATATGTTGATAACTGTACCGAAAATAGACTTACATTTTCTGTAGCCATTTGCTTTCGAGCATTCCTTTTCAAGTTGTCATATAAGTTCCTTAGCTGCTGTTAAGAACGGCTATCGCTTCTCACCTGGGCATTAAACTGGACAGTGATGTGCTGCCAGGCATCAGTTTTTTCTTTGCAGGTTCCAAGGTCTGTCCTCTTATTTTCTATCTTGTTATTGTAGCTAAAACAAAAACATAAGGGATGTGGAAAGGATAGGAGGTGAATTATGGATATCAAACGTTTAACAGGAAGGGAATACATTTTTGATTTGTGTGTAGTATTTACAACACATTCATTTATTCCTTTATTTTTTAATAGTGATACAGAAAATGAAGGTGTGGGTTAATTTAAAATAATTTTTATATGGAAATTGTCACTTGTATGATTATAATACACAGGAATGCTTGTGCTATAAGTAAAAAGCTTTTAGGTACTTCTGGAAGCTAATATAGAACATTATGATCAGAAAAGTTTACTTGAGGTAATGTTACTTTCGAAAAAGTAAAAAGATAACTAAAGATTTAATTTTAACCCCATAAAATCCTGGTCAACATTTTAAGGTTAAGGGCATTTTCTAAACTTATAATTTGTGTGAAAAAAGGATGTAGGACATATGAAGGATGGAAAAACTAGAATAAATAACTAATAACAAAGCCAGAATAAAACATTATAAAAGTATAACATATAACAACTATATTTCGCGGCAAATTACTGTGATAAATGTAGTAAGGATACTCAAACTTACAGTTTCACTAAATCCATCAGGATTTCTTTTTCCTCTGGAGAATAATTAGTTCCCCTGCCCCTTTTCTTATCTTTATTATCCATTTTTTGATCACTAATTAATTAAACACACAAATATCACACAATTCACAAAACACCGTTACCGCAAACGATAACAAATAATGCTGTCATGCTGTCTTTCAACTGTCAAACACCGAAGCAGTGACGTATTTGCATTGTTGCCAAGTTGGATCAACTGCTAATCGCCGGTTAGCTAACCGAGAGTTAAAAATGCTTTGTGAAACGCTCGCCAATATTTAATCATTGATTAACGTTAACGGAGGATTAACTAACCGGCACTTTAACCAGCGTTTGTGAAACCGGGCATATATCTTACATCCCCGTCTTCAATTATACTTAAGAAAATAAAAAAAAAGTTGTAAATTACAAATACGTTTTAATTTAAAATATGATACGGATTTGGTAACAAATACGTTTTAATTTAAAATATGATACGGATTTGGTAATTCAAAATGTTTGGTTATTGTACCGCGATTATTGTTTGAATTATGTCATTAATAATTTTAAAAAAAATACGTTAGGTCCATATGTTTTCATACTAACATAATTTTTATTATATCTGACAACCCTGCTTATTTATATTTAACTACCGTTGTCTGGCTTCCACGATTTACATTTTTCGGGTCTAAAGTAATAAAAAACACATTAATACTCTAACTATCCTTGTCAACGTTGCATGTGCGAAATGCCTATGCAATTCAAACTGATGTCGTAGATTATTTATTCTTTACACATTATTTATTTCTTACACATTTTTTATTTTCGAACAACTTCTTTCCTCGTGGACCATTTAAGTTGAATACCAACTTTATTTTGACATCTCCCTTATATGTGCAAATTTTCATTTGAATCACTGCAGTACTTCAAACAAAAAAAAAATATTGCGTTTTAAAAATTTCCTTTACATTTTTTATACAAAAAATTAAACCTACGGTGCTCATCTTCGAACTCATCCAAGCCATTAACAAAATCAAGGTAATCCCCAAATTTAGTGAAGATCGGTCAAGTATTTTTTGAGTTATCAGTTGGATACATATATATATATATATATATATATATATATATATATATATATATATATATATATATATATATATATATATATATATATAAGCATATAAAAATCAAAACCGACCTTGGATATGGGTTCTAGAGGACCAAATTCGCGCTCATTTGAAGAAATTTTTCAAAAGTCTCACCATCGATACCTCTCTATTAGTGAATTTTCTTAATGAAAATTCACTAAAAAGAATGTGTTTAGAAGACTGAAATTATTTTTAACTACAATTTATATATATATATATATATATATATATATATATATATATATATATATATATATATATATATATATATATATATATATATATATATATATATATATATATATATATATATATAACACATACATTTTAAAAAGCACTTACACAAACCGTACCACAAATTTTAAAGACAGACAAAGCACATGACACGAGACCACACTTAAATTGAAACATCGTGCAGGTAGCATGACTCCAATATTTGTAGTCCAGGTATCATAATGGGTAAAAAAAAACAGTGACAGTCAACAATGGGTTGATCATCTGAAAAACAATGTAACAGATGCATAAATCTTGAATGTTTAGTCCACTTAAAATAAAAAGAAAGTTCATAATTAATTAAAAAAATAATGGAA
Source organism: Tillus elongatus (assembly GCA_964006375.1). Taxonomy (NCBI): domain Eukaryota; kingdom Metazoa; phylum Arthropoda; class Insecta; order Coleoptera; family Cleridae; genus Tillus; species Tillus elongatus. The sequence goes on from OZ023267.1 coordinate 72,780,031, forward strand.
TTGTAGAAATAAATGATTACTATTCTGAGATAAATCTCCTCACAGCAATCAGTTATTTGGGGAATTGCTATGATAAAAAGCTTAAGGCAGTTTGACATTGAGTTGAAAATTTAAAACCTAATTAAAATTTTGAAATTATGTATTTCCGATAAGTTATAATGAAAAATTTACTTGTAAAAACTAATTGTGCTTATTAAGCTTCAATATCTATAAATAAAGACAGTAGCAAGTGATAAGCAAAATGTACAACGGACTGAATAAGTAATGTAAGAAAATGCAAACAATGTTTTAGGCAAATAATCACAATGAAATATGTACTTGTAAAAACTAATTGTACTTATTAAGTTTCAATATATAAACAAAGACAGTAGCAAGTGATAAGCAAAATGTACAAAGTACTGAATAAGTAATTTGAGAAAATGTAAACAATGTTTTAGGTTAACTACAGTGTAAGCAGTGAATTATAAAGTTTGAACTTGCTGCTTATTATGAACATAGTTTTTTACTAACCTTTAATCAAGCAGTAGATATAAAAATTCATAAACTCCAAGGGAAGTAATTGTCTTTGACTAATGTGAAAATAAACTGCATTGATTGAATCAGGTGAATAACTATTTGCACATTTGAAATAATACAACCGGATTGGCAGCAAGAAGGAGAACGACATCCCGCATCATCAACAACGGGAAAGAACGGTTTGAACAGGGCAGGCGAACATCACGTTTAAATCATCCATTGTAGTATTCTCCAAAAATTATAATAAAAACTTGTGAAATTTCCAGCCAAAGTGTTTTAAAAGTAAAGTGTAAATTCTGCACCGTCGGTGCACATGTTTTCAAAATAAAGAATAACCTCTCCAGCAAATAATGGAGTGTAAACAGTACGTAACAACAAAACCCGTTACTGACGCCAAGGTATTTGAGATAAATCTAATTGTTGCAACTTTAAACTGAAACTACTCAAAGTATCACAATTGTCAATACGAAATTTACAACGACGTAAAATGACATTTAAGTTAAGAATCTAAAAGGAAAAGAATTTAGCCCGTTAAATAAAGAGAATCAACATAATATCAATAGATGTCGCTGCGATATCCTCTCGAGCCATGTTAACAACAGGACCCACTGTCCTGGGAACAGAATAACAATTTTGCAGAAAAGTGTAGAAAGAAAATTTTAATTAAAGTCGGTTCGAACTGCAAACTAAAAACTTTTAAGTAATTATTAAAATTCAATGGCCAATATAAATTAGAGGATCCAATAAGAAACTAATAAATGTTTAATCCTAGATAAAATTCTTTAAATTGTTCTATAATTTGTTTAGGTAGAAAACTCTTATAAATAGAAATTAAGTTATTAACTTGAAATATTTTGAGGTTTCATTTCATATCAGGGTACATAATTTTAATAAAACTTTACAGAAAATTTAGATAACAGGTCTAAAGGTGAGAATTTTTATTTGACGCCACTTAATGCCTGAAGAATAGAGTCTACATAAAGCCGATGATACAAGAAGGAAACGAATTTAAAAAAAAGGGGAAATTTATTCAATTTAATATAAATATAAATCTGTTTAATGTTGGTTATAATTTTCAAAATTTTTTACTTAAATACATATATATATATATATATATATATATATATATATATATATATATATATATATATATATATATATATATATATATATATATATATATATATATATATATATATATATATATAGATGTTCTAAAAGTGTCATAATTTGAATTACAAATTTATTTAAATAATATTGACCCCTATAATTAATAAATAAATAAATTTAAAAGCACACAACTATAAACATATATAATCTTAGATTCATAAGCATAAATCATAATATTCATTACAATACCAGTTAACAAATATAGGAAACTAAAAATCTACAAATATTGCAAACACATTACACAAAATATAATAAACTATACACTTAATAATATACAATATTTACATACCCGTATAAACCATTACAATTTACACCCATAAATGTGGGGCAGTGAACTAAACAAAACACCGTACGGCACATAAAAACCATAACAATGTATATATATATATATATATATATATATATATATATATATATATATATATATATATATATATATATATATATATATATATATATATATATATATATATATATATATATATATATATATATAAATTTTAACGGACCTCGGTTTCTTGGTTTTGGGTTCTAGGGAACCAAATTCGCGCTCATTTGAGGAAATTTTTTCATCGCGACCTATCTATTAGCGAATTTTTCTTAATTAGGTGTACGAATATAGCAGCAATAAAATCAAAACCAATGTTTTCTTTTAGTGAATTTTCGTAGAACAAAATTACTAATGAGGAGTCCCGACTTTTGAATAAAAAAGAATTCTTCAAATGAGCGTGTTTTAGGACCCATATCTGGGGTCAGTTTCAATATATATATATATATATATATATATATATATATATATATATATATATATATATATATATATATATATATATATAGTGTGGTTCACTATAAATGGCAACAATTCATTATTTTATAACGCGTCGGCCGATTCTCAAAAAAAAATTGAACAAAGTGCTTCAAAAGCCGCACATCCTGGTATGCAATATTTTAAGATTCGCTTTTTCCATAGCCTACTACGCTAACAAATAAGACCCCAAAAATGACTAAAGCATATTAGGCATTTTTTGCGAAAAGAACAAATATCGCCATCGATTACGGCACATCTGTAAGCCACAAATCCCAAGTTTCAATATCGTAAGTTATATAGAGTGTTCATAACGTGAGTGCAAAAAATATAAAAATCGACTTTTTTTTCAGTGCACTGTGTAAACGCTACTGAGTCTCTTGCATATATTAGATTCGAATTGATTAAGAGTCACCTAGCGTATCAATTCACACAATATTATCCGCATATCTTACACATAGCGTTCATAATAAATACGGAAACATACCCTTTTGCAATGCATTGCCCAATTTGGACTTTGATCGGACCAGCATCTTAAATTTTGGGAAGACATCACTCCATTATTTCTGAAAGTAGCTAAGTGAAAATTAGAACCTGCAATGGGAAATGATCAGTACACTTGGAGAACGCAAATCACCACAACACATATTTTCAAAGACCTGATGATCGTTTCACTAACAAAGTTAGCGTCACCAGGGGATGAAAATTTATATATATATATATATATATATATATATATATATATATATATATATATATATATATATATATATATATATATATTTGTGTTTCACTTTAAGTGGTGACAATTCATTATTTAATCACAGGTCGACCGATTTTGAAAAAAAAATTCTTTAAATAAAGTACTCCAAAACTCCACATCTTGGTGTGCATTATTTTAAGACTCGCTTTTTCCATAGCCTACTATAATAACAGATAAGACTCCAAAAATGACAAAAGCATATTAGGCATTTTTTAAAGAAATATCTCTATCGATTTAGGCACATATGTAGGCCACAAATCCCAAGTTTCAATATTGTAACTTATACAGAGTGTACAAAACGTGAGTGCAAAAAATGAAAAAAATCGACTTTTTTTGGAGTGCCTGTGTAAACGGTACTGGGTGTCTTGCAAATATTAGATTTCGAGTGGATTAAGAATCACCTAGTTTATCAATTCACGTAATATCATCCGCATATCTTACACAGAGTGTTCATAATAAATACGGAAATATACCCTAGTTTTTGTGTAAATTGCTTGGATGCGTTTGTTGGCCAGGAAAGTCTATTATTTGTACTATTTCTAACAAAAAGTTATTTTGATGAAATATCCTACATTAGTTCCCACTATAAAGGTTATACTATTTACTAAATTTGATGTCTCTTGAAAAATAACATATTTAACATTAAATGACTTCTATGCTGCGTCATTACTTTTTTTTTAATATTTGTATGAAGAATCAGTTTAAAATGTTCTAACATCATTGATTATATTTAACTACTATATGCTTCCCAGTTTCTGTCCATTCTCCATATTTTACGTTCTTGTGTTGATACACTTTTTCCACCAAGCAAAGTTGTCCGAAAAGTGGTCTGAAGTGTTTACATATGATTTTGTGCATACTTGTGTTCTAAGTTTTATACCTACGCTAATACTGTTGGTGCAAAATAATACATTACATTGTGTAGACGCATTTGTGTAATCCCTATAAATAGTTATTGCATGATTGTAAAATGTTATTACAGTGAAAGGCACCCCAAACTGAGCAACTAGTGTTTATATTGTGGATCTATAAATTTGTAAAGCTAAATCATCCGCCATGTAGTACAAAGACCGAAGTTTACTGAGCTTTTATTTTAGTATCGAGAATTAGTTCCAGCAACATGAATGCATTAATGAATTACTCGTGAATGCAGTTAAAGTCTTCTTCAGGAGGCTGTGAAAGCGCTGTAAAGTTAGGTCGTTTTAGGAACTATAAAATCGAATCAGCGAATACGAGCTTTGTTCTCTCGTTTAACCAGAGCAATAAAGTAGAAGCGTATACCGCCGACGAAAAACGGCTTTAAATGCAGCCATATTTGATTTATTATTGGAATGTTTATAGAAACAGGAGAAGCAATAAAACGCTCTCTGATTTCAGATTCATTATACACATAGCCAGAATCTGTCATGCCTAACCCATAAATTTCGGTTTATTCAACTTCTTTAATTTAGTTTCCACAAATGGATAAAATGGATTTGGAAAATGTGACATTCTAGATGTTAAAGATAAAAGGCGCGTGTTTTATTCGGTATTACCGAATGCTGAATATCCAACTGATTTTCTTAGCAACATTACTAGAACCAAATTAAGTTCCGTTTTACGCAGCGTTTACATTATGATTGTGTTCTAATAACCTATGTTATTAGAACACAATCATAATGTAAACGCTGCGTAAAACGGAACTTAATTTGTTAAAAGAATCTATTTCTTTTAACAAATGACCGGTGTTTTAAAAATAAGTGAGCTGGGTAAAGATCCACACAGGTTATGTTTTTTAGAACACACTTCGTATGGCCCTGTTTTTGTATTCTTAATTAACGTAACCCTTTCGAAGACATAATGTTACACATCTTCTAATTAACAACAGAAGTAACCTATAAAATATTCGGGACGCAGCAAGTGCGTTATAGTAAAGAATTTTCACAAGAATTGAACACTATTAATATGGAATAATAATAGTGTACTATATTATTATTAACTAATACTTTAAATTTAAATGGACCTTGAAGATCGGCTTTATGTGTCATAGTTCGTGCTTATTTCAAGAACTTTTTCGAAAGTTGTACCATCAATAGCTCTCTATTGCCATAACATTTTTTTTAATTATGTGCTCAGCTTTTGTAAAAAACTTTAAATATCTAAAACTCAATTTTCGATGAAGCTAGAAAATTAAAATTTGATATATGTAAGTACCGCTAGTCTCTTCAAAAAAAGTTTGTGTTTAATTTCATTAAAGTTACAAAAGTTTTCCAGAATAAAATTTACCTTTTATTTACAAAAAAAAATGAACCTATCAAATTAGAAATATGGCAGGTATGTTACCTTATTAATCGCTTGAATGATTTTGCTTTAGTCAACCAAGTCGAATTAAGTAGTTTTTGCAAACAGAAATGACATAATTTTTAAAACAAATTTGTAGTTTTCCGCGAATCTCATTATGTTATTTTTTGTTTAGCTGCTTCCATATAGGTTTAACTATGTATCAAAATTTAAGATTTTAGCTTAATGGGGAATTGACTCATCGCATTTGAAATATTTTTACGAAAATTCGATACCATAACGCACTTGCTACACTCAGACTCTTTTCAACACGTATTATTTACTACTACTGTATCCATACTTTTTAAAATTCATAAAATATTGTATCTCTGTACGTGGGACTGACAAACAAGGCGACCTAAAATTATTATTTTTTCTAGACAAATGAAATCAGGTAACAATTTAAACTTATCAGAATACATGTCACGTAACATTTTGTTCTCCAGGAGATGTATTTGTTTGATAATTTTGGTTAGCTCCTCCGCCTCTGCTTGACTACAACCACCCCCAATGCATAAACAACAAGACTTTTTTTTTTGAGAACATGAAACCCGCGGGACCGGTATTCTGCGCAGGGTAAACCGGATTTCAAGTAGGTATAGCTGCCAAATAGGATGAAGGCGGCTTATAGACAGACGTCCGACTAAGCTGTTTTTTTTTCCATTTTTGCCCATGTATCTTTTTTATCTTCTTCCCCGCCCAGCACCCCAATTCACTCTTGGTCCTATAACATTCTTGCGGGTTGTTTGTACGTCATTTTTTGTCACTTTTACATCCAAGGGGGGGTTCTAAGCATGTTTCTAAAAAAATATTTAAAAACCCTTCGTGAGCTAATCTGCAAATCTACCTAAAAATTATTTTTTCACAATTTCTAAATTTTTTCGCTCGCTATGTTAATTTCAGGTCATATTGCAGATTATTTATTTTGCCCCTATCCCGGTACACCCCTTCCCCTGCAGTCACTTATCACTATTTATTTCTCAAAACCACATGAAAAATTCCTTCGGAGCAACCCACGGGAAAGTTACGGGACCTGGTGCTAATGCGAGGAAGATAGCGTTTAAAGGAGGTATGGCTACATAATTTAAAAATATCAGCTTGGAAGCCCAACTAAGCTGTTTTGTTTTTCGTATTTTTCGCTAATATATTTCCTTTTAGTGAATTTTCATTAAAAAAATTCACTAATAGAGAGGTATCGATGGTAAGACTTTTGGAAAATTTCTTTAAATGTATATATATATATATATATATATATATATATATATATATATATATATATATATATATATATATATATATATATATATATATATATATATATGTATGTATGTATGTATGTATGTACCCAACCGATAAGTCAAAAAATACTTGACCATTCAAAACCAAATTTGGAAATCCCCGTCGTCTTGTTAATAGCTTGGATGAGTTTGTTAGACAGTTTTGACATTCCTTTTATTTAAAAAAATGCACAAAACTGAAAACGCGATATGTTTTAAATTACTATAAGTATTAAACTAAGACTTTACAAGCGCGCTGATATCGTATAAGTGGTCCTATTTACCAAATTTGGACTCAATTGATTCAATAGATCTTGAGTTATAAGTGAATAAAAAATAAATAATCTACAATATGACCTGAAATTACCTCTGAATAGATGCCTATAAGGTTAGACAAGGTCAGACAGATATATCAGGGTTCCTCTGTCATTGCAACCAAAATCTTCCAATTAAGCTTTAAACGGACAGGCTACGAAAGTATGTCACAATAAACAATCATCGAAGTTGCTATTTGCGACAACTCTCATCTGAATCTGAAGATAGAAAAATCTTAATAAATAAAAATTTCATTGAAAGTGATTCAATTTGTTTAAAAGCAATCTAGAACTACGTTTTATTATGTATAAATATGAAGCTTTCTATTTTCACAGTACTAAAAAGCCATGCCTTTCCCCTAGTTTAATCTGACAACATCAATATTTGTCATTTGTTAATAGTACAGGCAATAGAGAATTTTTTTTTGCATTAAACCATAGGAGTTATTTTTTTTTGATAGATAGGTTCAGAATGACGTACTGAATGTAAAAACACAAAATCCTTACAAATTAAGAGGGCAGAAGTGCCGCCATTTTGAGAAAAACCGTTTCGACCTATATCTCCATAACCGTGCATTTTAGACCAAAAATGGTTATAACCTTTATTATAGATAATTAGTTTTTCATCTTTTTTGTTAAATAATTTTTTTTGTATCACTCACCGTTTACAACTTATAGGACTATTTGCATTCATTTATTGACTTTTTTACCTATATCTTTGTTAATAATTATTTAAAATAAAATGCTTATAACTTAACTTTCCAATCGACAAGTTTTCTAGAACTTTTACTTAAAACTTTTTTTTCTAAAATTATTATTAGTGCATTTTCTTTAACAAAATTCACTAATGAGGAGACCCCAACTTTTGAATTTTGAAATATATATATATATATATATATATATATATATATATATATATATATATATATATATATATATATATATATATATATATATATATATATATATATATATATATATATATATATATATATATATATATATATATATATATATATATATCACCGATAACTCAAAAACTAATGAGCCGATTTTAATTAAATTTGGTGAATACCTTCCTCTTGTACTTGGCTTGGATAGGTGCGTTAGCCAGGAAAATTGGCTCAGGTTTTCCCGGAAAATTTTGTTTCTTTCGAGAAAAAAAACATATCTCCGGAAATAACAAAGTAAGGGCAACCAAATTTGGTACACGGTTTTATGTCATTATTGGTAAATTAGCAGCCAAAATTTAGGTCTGTAGTTTCAAAGACAAAAAAGTTATAGGCATTTAAAGAAAGATAAATTAGGGTTTTTCTCAAAACGTCAAAGTCGCGAATTAAAACGTCAAAATTGGCAACATTTACCCAATGAACCTAAAACTAATATAAGCTATGAAAAAAAAATGTCTTGAAATGAATGTTTTACAAAGCCTGAAGTATTAGCTTCAACTGTCATTGTCCTTCATTTTACTAAAATATTTCCAGAAAAATTTGTCGATCGAAAAGTGCAACATTTAACGCGTTATAACTTTGAAAATATTGATTTGAGAAAAAAAAGTTTTAAGTAAAAGTTCTAGAAAATTTGTCTATCTATTTTTAAACAATTATTAACAAAGATATAGGTAAAAATGTCAATAAATAAATGCTAATAGTCGTATAAGTTGCAAACGGTGAGTGATACAAAAAAATTATTTAACAAAAAAGATGAGAAATGCAATTATCTACAATAAAGGTCATTACCGTTTTTGGCCTAAAGTGCACGGTTATGGAGACATAGGCCTAAACGGTTTTTCTAAAAATTGCGGCACTTCCGCCCTCCTAATTTGTAAGGATCTTGTGTTTTTATATTCAGTGCGTAATTCTGAACCTATCTATCAAAAAAAAACTCCTGTAGTTTAGTGCATTATGGACAAGAGTAACGGGCTACTCTATTGCCTGTACTATAACTGACAGGAGTCATGAGAGAAACGTGTGCGTTCTAAGCATAACCTTGAAACAACATCATTAACAAAGAAGGAGAAGAAGATTACCTCGAAATCTACTCCGCTAATACCTTAGAATCTTACAATATAAAATATATTCTAAGGTTAATACAAACAGTAGTAGGTAAATAATAAACTAACTTTTAATTTTAACCTAATTTTAACAAATGCCTTCGGCCGTCGACCGTAATATAATATTATGATTCTACCATCCAATCAAACAAATAAAAATGTGGTTGTGTGCATCAGATTCAGGTTGTTAAATTAACAATGTTAATCAATGCATGTAGATACTGTATTACTAAACACTGTTAGTAAATATGTGTTGAAAAGAGTTTAGGTGCAGTAAGTTTGTTATGGTTGCGAATTTTCGTAAAAATATTTCTAATGGTGATTACTCAGTTTCCCAACAAATTAGAATCTTAAGTTTTGATACATATTAGACCCATATTAAGGCAGGGTGTGTACTAGATTTTAAAAAAATAAGTATAAATTTGTTTTAATAAATATATATTTTTTATTTTGTTTGCAGAAACTGGTTCGATTGCGTTGACTAAAACTGATCATCCAAGCGATTAAGGAGGAAAAATACCTGCCACGTTTATGATTTGGCAGGTATATTCTTTTTGTAAATAAAAATTAAATTTTCGGTAAATTTGCAGTTTAGCACACGAGGGACTTTTAGAAAAAAATTTGACAAACGTGCATAGAACCCTTTCTGGATGCACATACTGCAAGAAAAATTCCTTGCAAACAGCCCCCAAGAAAGTTAATGGACCAGGAGTTAATAGGGGTGCTGGGCGAGGAAGAAGATAAAAAAGAAATATAAGCGAAAAGTTGGAAAAAACAGCTCAGTTAGACCTCTATGAGCTGCCTTTATCTGATTTTGAGGCTATACTTCCTTAAAATCTTGTTTACTCCGCGCAGAACCCTATTCACCGCAGGTCCCGCAACTTTCTTGGGGGTTGGTCACAACAAATTTTTATTGTTTAGATTGTGCGTTTTTGAGGGTGGTTGTAGGCATGCAGAAAGTGGAGGAGAACTCACGCGATGAATCAGCGAAACAAGATTTTCAAATTATGTTTAAATTGTTACCTCATTTCATTTGTTTAAGATATTTTTCCAAAAACTAATTTGAGGTTGCCTTGCTTGTCAGTCACATACAAAGCTACAATATTTTATCATTAAAAAAAGCATGGATACAGCAACAGTAAATAAGTGTTGAAAAGGGTCTGGGTGCAGCAAGTACATTATTTGGTAGAGAATTTTCGTAAAAATATTTCAAATTTAATAACTCGATAGGCATAGTAAAACCTATGTAAAAGCAGTGTGGGTATTAAATTAAAGAAAAATACCATAATGAGCGTCGCGAATAACTAATAATTTGTTTTCAAAACATTTTTGTTGTTGTTTTCTTCGCAAAAACTAGTTTGATTGGGTTGACTAAAACAAAACCATCCAAGCAATTAATAAGGAAAAATACTTGCTATATTTATAATTTCGCAGGTACATTCCCCTTGTAAATAATTTTAAAAAATTCTGGAAAACTTTTGTAACTTTAATGAAATTTGAAAAACAACTTTTTTAAAGAGACTTGCAGTACTTACATTGATGTACCACGTTTTAATTTTCTATCTCCATAGAAAATAGAAAATTCTTTAAGTAATTGCTTACTGGGACCTCTAAAACCGATCTCCCAGGTTCATTTAAATTTAAAGAATTAGTTTTAATAATATGCGTTACTAATAGTGTACAGTTCTTATGAAAATTCACTACTATAATGCACCTCCTGCGTCCCGAACTTTTTATCTTCCCTGCCCAGCCCCCGTATCCACTCCTTGTCCCGTAACTTTTTTGGGAGTTAGTTGGCAAGGCATTTTTCTTGTAGTATATGCATCGAGGGGGGGGAGGTTCTTAGCAAGTTTCTAAAAAAAAATAAAGCCTTCTGTGAGATAAACTGCGATCTTCATCTCTTAATTTTTAACTTACCGCACCAGGCCAGCGAAGAAGTTTAAATGCGAATACTCAGCAAAGACAAGGAAGCAAATGATAAAAATAGTGTCAATGTGCATGTAAGATGCCAAACTTTATCAGCAATAAATTTATCTAAAACTCTCCGTGAGGTAAACGGACAATTGACCTTTTATCTTATATATCAAATATCAGTATGTAGCCTAACCTAGAACTATAGATGATATATACGAAATTCATTCAAGAAATATTTACTTACCGTGTTTATATCACAAATTAGCAAAATCAAATTATATTCTACGACTCCTTCAAATTATTATACATAATAAACCGTTGACATTTGCCGATTGTCGCCTGACATTGACAAGTCTGTGTCAGTCGACACAGGTACTAAAAACCAAATGACAGCGACACAGACTTTACAGATTGTATAAACGAATTTAATAATATTATTTTGGAGTACAATGAGGAACTTGTTATTCAAAATTTATGGGTATTAACCACAGTTATTGTATGGGTTTAATTTTTCAACAAAGTTTCATTTGTCATCAATATTTACGAATATGTGCAATACCTGATGCTATACATATAAGATTTAAATGATATTTTATTACATCTGGCAACCCGGCTCAGTTATATCCAATTATCACTAACTGCTGGGTCCTTCGTCGGTTTTTAATTTCTCTATTCTAAAGTAAAAGACATTCGTACTCTTTTCAGCGTTGAATGTGCGAAACACTTTAAAAAATAATGCCTTTTGAATATTTTATTCACAGTGCTCATCTACGAACTTATCCAAGCCATTAACACAACCAAGGTAATTTCCAAATTTGGTGGAAATCGGTCCAGTATTTTTTGAGTGATCGGTTAAATACATACACATACACACGCACGCACACACTCTCTCTCTCTCTCACACACACACACACACACACACGACGGAAATTCAAAGAGCATATTTTTTTATGATGGTACAAAAAAAATGGGTCCAAAAGTGGTGGAAATTTAATGACTTAGCCCCGGATCTAGGGGGAGGCAAACCGGGGCACCCGCCCCGGGCGGCAGTTTCAGGGGACGCCAAAATCATAATATAATATATGGCTGAAAATAAAAAACTTACTCCACAAGCGCCTAGAATGCAGCGCGCGTTGTTGTATCAACGTTGTTCATTTGACTTTGAAAGGCCCAGTTAGTTTTTGAACATCCTAAGGGCTTATTCTGAAATGCACTGTGAGCCGCTGCAGCGCAGCAGATTTTTGGCAGGGAATGGCGGGAATTTTTGTTACTCCTCGGAGTAGAACAAATATAAAAAAGTTAGGAGTCCC